>VZTG01003862.1:2249357-2399592 GCA_013397845.1 Melanocharis versteri
GGAATCCTACCTTTCCTAGGATCATTTCTTGAGACCTTTTTTGAGATGGGAGGTGCATTGGCAATCTGTCAGTCTTCTGCCACAGTGACCTTTCATAATGTAGCTCACAGATTGTGGCCAAAGTCCTGTAAATTCAGATCTAAGTTACTTCAGAGCTCTTGGGTGAAGACCATGTAGTTTAATGTTTTACTTGCATCAAATTGATCTATCTGGTTCAACCTAATGCCTGTTCAAGATCTTGGATAAAAGTCCAACAACAGGAACAAAAGAATCACAGATTCATAGAATATTCTAACTTGGAAGGGACCAGCAAGGGTCATTGAGTCCAAACCTTAGCCCTGAATAGGACATCCAGAATATCACACCATGTGCCTGGCAGTGCTGTCCAAAAGCTTCTTGAACTCTGTCAGGCTTGGTGCTGTGACCACTTCCTTGGGGAGCCTCTTCCAGTGCCTGACCACCCTCTGAGTGAAGAATAGTTTTCTAATATACAACTTAATCCTCCCCGGGCACTGTTTTAGGCCATTCCCTTGGGTCCTGCCACTGGTCACCACAGAGAAGAGATCAGTGCCTGCCCCTGCACTGTGCCTCATGAGGAACCTGCAATGTCTCCAGCCTGAACAGACCAAGTGACCTCAGCTGCTCCTCACACAGCTTCCCCTCAAGGCCCTTCACCACCCTCGTGGCCCTACTTTGGATGTTTACCAATAGCTTTATGTCTTTTTTATATTGTGGCACCCAGAACTGCCCCCAGCTTTCGAGGTGAGGCCGCCCCAGCTCAGAGCAGAGCAGGACAATCCCCTCCCTTGCCCAGCTGGCCATGCTGTCCCTGATGCCCCCCAGGACCTTGCCACCTCTCCTGCTACCGGGGCACTGCTGACTCACGTTTAACTTGCCATTGACCCCCGGGTCCCTTCCCATGGCACTGCTCTCCAGCCTCTTGTTCCCCAGTCTGTACATCCAGGGCTGTCCCATCCCAGGTGCAGAATCCAGCGCTCGCCCTTGTTAAACTTCATACAGCTGGTGATAGACCAGCTCTCTAATTTGTCTGGGTCTCCCTTCAGGGCTTCTTTGCCTTCCAGGGAGTCAAAAGCTGCTCCCAGTTTTGTATCATCTGCAAAACGTCCTTAGTGTCCCTTTAATCTTCTGTCCAAGTTGTTTATGGAGATGTTGAAGAACAATCTGTTTGATGTAAAAACAGACACTAGTATGTAAAATGTTTTAATTCAAAATTAATTAATAAACAAAATTACAGTGTGAACTGAATTGAAGGGAAAGTTTCAGAACATAATGGAAAAGAAGTGAGAGTGTTCATTCACCTGTAATATAAATCAATTCTTGCCTGGTAGTTACAGGCTTCATGTTTCCCATAATATTTCTAGTTGTAGTTTTTTGTATATTTTGCTACACATATTATTGCCCTTGCGTATAGCAATCTGCAATGAATTTTGAGAAGTGATCCATAGTTAAAATCTATATATTTTATACCTAGTTTTTATTTGGAAACTGTTTCCTAGGAAGACATACATATATTTATATTTGCCTTTTAGAAGATGAAGAATAACACCTGGCATGTATTTCTCTACAGAAAATGTTTAGCTTCACATCACATATCTTCCTTGTTAGGAAATGAAGAGTTAATTAATCTCTCTTAGCTGCTCTCCATTTATAGTTCAATCAGGGAGTACATTCTAGAAGAATCAAATCCAGTACAGTTCATAGACATTGCAGTAATTTTGTGCCACTATATCATGCTACCAGAGGGGATATCAAGATTAGAGTTTTCATGCTGAATATTGAACACATCAGACTGAAGATGTGGAGTTCTTAATTGCCAGAGTGGGAGTGTCTATGCCCAAAATAAACTTGCAATGGAGAAAGTTCACTCATGAACTTGCAAGACATAGGACTTGCTCTTTTTATCTTTTTTTTTCTCACTTAGTACATTCTCTGAAAAAAAAATTATAATTCTTATGTGCTGAAAAGTCTTGGCCAGTGTCTGTGGAGAAGGGAGGGTTATATTTTCATGAACAAACAAGAGCTCTTTTTACCCATGTTTTATCCCACAGAGGATGTCCTAACTGTTTTCTCCTTCTCCTGGAACAGTGTCTTAATAGTCGATGTTGTTACCAGCACCATATCCTAGAAAAATTTACATTCTCATTTGTAGACCTTCTCCTGGGAGCTGAGCATTTCTGCAGCTTCAAGTAAAAGAGGAAATTTAAATTGTTTTGTTATAGTACATAGGTGTATAATATCTAAAATATTTAGTTAATGGGAGAAATGTGTCTTCTAGCAATTTTGAAAAAAAAAGGTCCTCACTCTCTCAATTTTTATGTAGAGTGGCCAAATGAATACAGCCAATTTTGAATAGGGAGAAATATAAGCAAAATATTTCTGAGTTGTTTACTGTATTTCTGGTGCAAGGAGAAATCAAAATTCTGTGTTTAGTTTAGATTGAATGTTCTTCCTTCCTATTTTAATTAATGAACTTCTTTCACTTTCTCCACATCCCTCTGCCCCAAATAACCAAGATTCCCAACGTAGTCACATCAATCTTAATAAAGAACGAGTGTTTTGTGATTTTTGGATGAGACTAGCATTACCTCTGAGGGAAATCTATTCAGCACATTGTTGTTTTATATAAAATATGGTAGTATAGCAAAAGGGAAAAAGATGAGATTTTAGATTAAAGGCTGAAAATCTCTTTTGGAAATTCTATTATGAAAACGACGTAGAAAAAATCCTTTCTATATTGCAGAGGAATAAAAACTAGCAAAAGCAGATTTTTTGCTCACAAAATGATGAAATTTTCCCCATAATGCTCTGGGCCAACTTATTTTATTCAATGCAATTTAAATATTTCATTTTGATTTCCTTATTAATGATTTTCTCTAAAAGCAATTTCACTCTGGGAAGAAATTTTGAAATAAACGTTCAATTCAAGAAATGCTAAATAGGGCACTTGGGTGTTATTGAAATACCTAGCTTTATTTTCAAGCTGACATGCTTTACAAATGCTGTAGTTTTTATTAAAATTTTATGTTAAGTAGTTCAAAACTGTGTGATTATAAATTTGTGAGTCAAGTCTATTGCCAGAGAAATATAATACTCCTTAAAGAAACAGGTGGTTGGGCATGTATAGCTTGCATTGTACTGATCAGGAACTATTTAAGTGATACATGGAACAGAGCTCGGTGTGCTGATACATTTCCAATTTATGGGCAGAGTGGGTTGTTGGGTTTTGTTTTTGGAGCGGGGGGGTAGGGGTAGAGATGGAGGTTACATTCTTCATTTCAATTATAGCAAGAATTAATATTCAGTAAGCACAACACGCATGTGTTCTACAGACTGGATCCAACCCCTGGAATCCACGACTGCTAAGGAGCTTCCAGATTTGTAATCCTGACATTTGGAGTACTGCAACTACAGGGTGCACTGTGCCATGAAGCTGCTGATGGTTTAGATCTGACCTCTGGAAACATTACATGGCTGTTGCTGTTTATTGTTTGCATCTACATAGTGCCAAAGCAATGAGAACTCTACAGTGCCAGGTCATGCACAGAGATCAGACAGACCACCCTTGCCCCAGAGACAGGCAGGACAATAGAAATAGACTCAAATAAATAACCAAGTGCAAGGAAGCAGTCAGCTTGCCATGATAGTTAAGAGACCCTGTGAACGCATCAAGATTGTAAGATGCACTGCAGAAAGTGATTTAATGAGAAATTGAAAGTTGAATAATGAATCAGTTTAAATACTTCTTCCACAGAAATCCTCTTTAGTCTGAATGAAATTAACATCTTGGAAAACAACACATTGGTGCTTGCAATGAAGTTTAACAAATGAGAGAGTAGATGTTTGCATCAGTGATTTACCAACTCTTGTCTCTTAGCAGTAATAAATGAAAATAAAAAAGTAGCCCAAGTTTGGCAGTAAGGCAATCTGAGAGTGTAAATTTATATTTAGTGCAATGGTCAATAACAAGCCCAAGAAAGGATTCAAAGGTGAGAGAAGATTAGCACTGATGAACCTGGCGGAATGAATCTTACAGCAACAGTCTGGATTGATATCAATAAGGCAATTTCTCAAGACCTCGTAGAATAATGCGACTGTAATTAAAATTAATGCTAATTATACCCTACTCAAAAAGGATTATGTCCTGGCCAAGTCATGCAGAAGATGGATGTGGTAACAACCTGTGGCAAATAGTCAGACTTCAAAGATCAAGAACACTGGGATGTGGTAGAGGCGTCTGCATCAACAATGGTACTGAGGGCTCCCTGGCCAGGAAAGCATCTCATTACTTTCTGAAGGAATGGCTGCAATAGGTTTCTGTTGATAGTGTTGATATTATTTTGTTCAAGGTAAGGTGAATTCCAATTTGGTTTAAAAAATGAGGTAGGTATTTGTCTTATACAATCACCACTCCGCCTATTTTAATGATTGTAGTCAGTCAAGAAAAGTTCACTGTGGACTCCTCAGCATAAAGATTCATTTTCCATCCATGTTTCAGGGAAATACATAGACACTTAAACATACTGCAGACAGTGCCCAAATAGATCTGAATAATAAGAACTAAGCAAGATCAGTACTAGAAATATAAAATTTATTTCTGTATTAGGAAAAATATCAATCTTCATTACTTTAAAGATAAAGATATTTTAATAGTTAAAAATAGCTGCATTTGCTAAAGATTATAAATTATCATCAATTGCTGGTTTTAGCTAATTTTAATATGACTGTTTTTCAGCCACTGTGAAATTCTGATGTAGGTTTGGAAAAGTAGTCAAAAAATACAACCAATAGGAAGCTTTTGACTTTGTATGTATCTAGAGATTTAAAATGAGACAGAATACTATTTCAGATAGGCATAAAATTAGAAGCATCAGCTAATGAGATATTATGTGTTATGACTTTTTAATGTATTATTTATGGAAAACTTTTACCAGGTTATATATCACTCAAAATAAATGAAATATAACCATTTTATTAATCATATTTATCAATCACAGTTGTGCTTGAGGAATAGGTTTTTCATGTCAAGAACAAGAAAACATAAATACTATTTTCACTTTATTCTGCATGGGTAGAGCTTCATAACGAAAATGATATACAGGAAATAATTTTAACTTTGGTATAATATTCTTTCATGCTAGAAATGCAGAGCAATTCAGAAACATTAAAGATGTGAGACAGAAGGTGCAAAGAAAGGACAAAATTATCCAAAGAATAAGCAGTAGAATATGGAAAGAACCAAAAGATTTAATCTGATCTTGGCTAGAAAGTATCTTTAACTAAAAGGTAGTGACACTTTCTGGAAAAAAAACAGGGGTCTATAAGAAACTGAGAGCTAGAAAGTTGCAGAATCGCTTTTCAACCTCAGCTGTAGCTGAAGCAAAGCATAACTTCTTGCATACATGTCTTTGGAGATGCCTTCAACTTTCAGAAAGCCTGATCTCATCACTGAGGGGCTGTGAGTCTGCACCAACCTCTCTGGTAGCGTATCTGTGTGCTACACCAACACTACCCCTACTGCAAATATACAGTGGGGACTACTGACCTGTGCTGTTATGTTTCAAAACATAAAGGGAAAAAAAAATTAAAAAGGAAGGCTTTAGAACCACCGAGAGCAGTTTAGTGTTGCTTCAGGACAAAGTTTGTCTGAACATATGACTAGATACTTGGGATTGAATTAGTTATCTGCAGGAAACCACAACTGAGAGAATTTTTATTCCTTACAGGAAAACATTTAAAAAAGACCTGGGCTTCCAAATTTTGTAACATGTCTAGTAGACATCTGCATATTTTTTTTGTTATTTTTTCTTATTTTTTAACAGGAGATGTCTTAGTGGCTCAATGAAATTGGAAAGAGCAATTTTTTGGTTATTGCTTAAAGTACATGGTAATGACAAAAGAAAAATGCAGCAAAATATAATTACTTATGTAAAATTATTACACAGTTATTAAGATTTAGTATTAATGATTACTATAGTATTCATAGGAAAACTTAGCCTGCAAGAAGGAGAGAGAAAGCTATCAAAACAACTTCAGGAACACAAACTCTTTATTTTGCAACAAAAGGTATATCATTACCATGTCATGGATTGTTGTCCAACATGCATAGCAGCCTGGAGCCTGGTGCCATGGAAAATAGAGGAATGCAAGCCCCGTCCTTGATGTTTACACTTACAAGGGCAAGTGGTTAGCAGAAACAAATGACTATATCCTGTAATCAATAATTACCAACTGGGGAAACTGAATGTAATCACTGAGCAAAATGGTTATTTAATCAGAAGGTATTACTATGTATTATTCAATATTTAAGCTCATTGGGTATTTACTTTGTTATTTTGAACTTATATAGTTTTAAATAGGATTTGCTCAATAGAAACAATAGAAGACTTCAATAGAAGTCTGACAATCAGTAATTTTTGAGGGTGCCTGAAACCAAGGTGGACATTTGATCTTGAAGACTCTTATAAATCGGTTTCTGCATACCACTTACATACCAGCAGCTTAATTTTTTTTTAATTGACCTTCAGATCAAGAGAAATAGATTTCTGATTCATTGTGTTTCAGACTTCCTCTTCGTATATCAAAGTTACATGTTACTTTAACAACAGAAATTTTATCATACTGCCTTTTAGTTTGTATTTCTTAGAAATCCGTTTCAGCTCCACTATCATTGGAGTTCATTTGTATGACGTGAGTTTTTTGTATGCCTGTGAGAGTCTGTCCTGTCATGTCTTAGTTTTGACTCTTAAGCAATGTTACCTCATTTAATTGCAAAAATCAGACTTAAAATATGTGGCAATAGCAACTGGAATTTTGCCCTGGCTTTATCAGGAAAAAGCTCTGAACATCTAGGGTGCTGAGTAGTGTATGAAAACAAATATTGAATTAAAGGCCGTAGACTTCTAGGTGACTTTTTGGGATAGTAGATTGATTTGTTTCATAGGAGCCTTAGGGCATTGAGACAGTGTCTCAACACTGGGTTTAAGCTAGTTCTCTAGACTCTATAGACACTGGAGAATATTTGGTGGTTTACCACAACACTTATTCCTGTGCAAATACTTAGATTACATGAACTGTGCTCTGAATATGCATTATCTCTGAAGAGAACCAACAAGAACCTTAGTTCTTAAGAGAAACAAGGCCTGATCTTTCCTTGATCCTAACGGTCAAGTTTAGATTAGATGCACCTTGCCCAAAGATATGGGAGGAGAACCTAATCCCAAAATGACTCCGTTTGCTGAATGATAAACTAGCAGTTGTGGTACACAGTCTATCTTTTGTAACTTTTTTTATGGCTGTTTCACTATGCTAAAATGTTTCTGCACAAGTGTCCTCTTTTCTTTACTAGAAGGCAGATCAAACTGAGCTTTCTTTGCTGTTCCCAATCAAGCTAAGTTTTGAGGGATCTACATGTAAATCCATACTTCATTGTCTGGACTCCTCTTCCTTCAGCACAACAGAGAAGTTTGGAAGATGTAAGCAAACTTGCAGATGATTGCAGTTTTCTCTTCTGACTTAATTTCAGATAAACAGACTACTGCATTTCCCAAAAAGAAAAATTTAAAAAATCAAGTACAAAAACAACTCCTGTGGTTGGTTCTTCGTATTTGATGCTTTGAAGGTCCAAATACTTTTCTGTTCAGCTCTCTTACCATTATAATTTTCATTTGTACAGAATTTTTGTGTTCTTTGCACAGAATGACAGGTTCTTTGTTCTTGGAGAAAAGTAAAATATTGACATACTTTCCTATAACCTCACCTTTTATTCATTATGAGAGGCAACTCCAAAAACTAGGAGTGGAAAAAATGTTACTCACATTTTATTTAATTTTTAAAAAATATTTTTTTATTTTAAATTCCATGTCCACCTCAGTATATATAAGTATAAAAGCATATATAACGGTAAAAAGAGTAAGGAATGCAAAGGATTTACTGAAGGGAATCTTCTGCAAAAGGAATAAGCATTTTCTATTACAGAATCTGGCTGTGTGTGGAAAAAATAATGAAAATAAGATTTTTACATTTGTGATTGTGTGATACTAGCAATTCTTGGAAGTGTCCTACTCTGGCAGCTTTGAAATTTGATATCTTGTGTGCATTTCTTTACACATTAACTTGTTTTTCCTGCCTTTCTGCTCATTTGTTTTCAAGATGGATACCAGTATAGAGATATACACCAGTCCCGAAATAAAATTCCATGTTTAGAGTCTCTGCTTGTAGAATCAGCTGAGAGAGGAGGTAATCCCTTCTGGTCCTCATGACTGCAATCTGTCAGGAGGAGCATAGGATTAGCAGTAGAATATTGGATTGTTGATTTCAACGTTCTTATAACAAGTAACATCACAATGCAATCTCACTGAGATGGTTATCAACCTCAGGGTTGAGACCACATGAATTTCCCTTTATCCCTTACGCCTCTTTCCCAATACTCTGCTCTGCACTGGTGAGGCCTCACCTTGAGTCCCTTGTGCAGTTTTGATCACTGCAATACAGGACATTAGCTTATTAGAGAGTGTCCAAAGGAGGGCAAGGAAGATGGTAAAGGGCCTTGGGAGGAAACTCTGTGAGGAGTAGCTGAGGTCACTTGGTCTGTTCAGCCTGGAGGAGACTGAGGAGAGATCCCATCACAGTCTACAGCTTCCTCACAAGGGGAATAGATGAGGCAGGCACTGATCTCTTCTCTGTGGTGACCAGTGATGAGACCCAAGGGAATGGCCTGAAACAGTGTCAGGAGAGGTTTAGGTTGGATATTAGAAGAAGGTTCTTCACCTGGAGAGTGGTTTGGCACTGGAACAGGCTCTCAGGGAACTGGTCACAGCACCAAGTCTGACAGAGTTCGAGAAGCGTTTGCACGATGCTCCCAGGCACATGGAGTGACTTTTGAGCATGGTCTTGTGGAGGGACAGGACTTCGACTTGATGATCCTTGTGGATCTCATTCAAATCAGCATATTCCATGAATCTGTGAAAATTTTTGTTGGAAGCTGATTTCTGTAGCAAAGAAGAACATGATAGTTTCCAGATTAAATTTACCCATCCTGGTTTTATAACAGTGTTTGCTTATTCTTATGCTTTGCCTTAAATAGATGGGGTTTTTTTCTCCTTCCTTTTGTTTGTCTGCTGTTCGATTTGTGAACAAGGCCTGTAGTCCTTCTCCCATCGTTCAATCATTTCATCTTGGTGTTTCTTCTTAAACAGTGACATCTTCATTGCTTTATCATATTAATATACCTTCTTTGTTTTTTTAAAATTCTAGTTAAAATTTACCTCTCGTGAACAGGTCTGCAGAGACTGTTCTAAGAAAGGTCTTACGGTAGGGTCTTAATACTTGTTGATTGCTTATTGATCTCCCTCCTCATTTCAGAGACTCCAGAATCACACACAAGTTTCAGGCACCTGCATGAGATCAGCAGCTTGTCATCATTGTGTGCCCTAATGATTTCTTTGAGCCCCCATATATTCATCTGCACCATTCCCCTTTCTAAGAAAAGTCACTGCAACTCACTGAAAAAAGATACTTTCGTATTCTAGCACAACAAATGTTTGGTCAATAAATGTGTAGTTTTGCAGTTACATCCATGTTTCTAATTTTGAATTCCCATTTGTGTTTGTTCTAAGTCTGTCATGTTTTGATATGGCTAACCAGCTATCAATTTGCCATATTCGTTAATTCTACTTCTTAAAGGTAAGTGTACTTCTGAATCTCTACAATATCCAACAAAAAATCTTTGCTACTGATCACAAGACCAATGTGGATGAGAGTCACGGGAAGTTGGAAGGAACTTCAGAAGGTCTCTAGTATGACCTCCTGACCAAAGCAAGGGTAATCAAGTTCTTTAGGGTCTTGTCTGGTCAATTTATGGAAACTTCCAAGGTAGGGCATAGTATTGTATGACAGAGACCATCCTGTGCCTCATACTGAGTCCACTGTGGCTTTCCTCTATCTCAGTTATGAGTGCGGATGATATGAAATAAGGCTTATCAACGAAGATGTTTTTGTCTCCATATTCAGGCAAGGGCAGATGTACCTTTGCTCTAAAGACAAGAGAGAAGAGGGACGCCGGCCTCTGCCTGAAGCATGCAAAGAGTGGAGATGCTGTCTGGAGCCCAGCCCTGACAGGAAGGCACGCTGACTAAAATATTTTCATAGCAGTAGCTTCCAAAATTTGGGACTCAGATTATTTCCCCTCTCAGACCTCTTCCAGTAAAGATAGTACTACAGTTTTTATAGGCAGTCATTTCTTTATCTCTGAAGATTCCCAGAAGAGTCTAAGAAAAACTTGGATCATGTCAGTGTTTGTCAAGAGGATGAAGAACAAGGAAAGACTTTAGATCCAAGTGGTAGCTAACAAAGGAATGATTCTATGGCATATCTTCTTTATTGTCATTTGCCAGATTTTCCTTTTTCTCTCTGTGAAAATGGACTACTACTCTATTATTTCTTAGTTAAAATCTCTTATCGATCAAGACTGTCTCAATCCCAGAAGGCAAGAAGATGTGAATAAGTAACTTTGGAGCTTGTGTTGGAGCTGAGATTACTGCTTAGGGACTCTGATACGTAACGTGTGACCTCTATATCCCATCATTATTTTATCTACAATAGATTGCTCTCATACTGGTGATCAAGCTAGGAATCACTCACAGAAATTTATACATTAATTTTGAATAGCAAATATGTTTGAGAAAATTAGTCTGTTCACAGATAACTCACAGTTACCACCCTGTGATAACCCCTTTTTCATTTATGGTGAGTTAAAAGGTTAGGAGCAATGATTTTATGCCTCTTTTTCTCAAAGTTTAAGGTCATTTAGGGAGCATGCATTTATAAGACAGAATTATTTTGTACTGTGGGCTTGGATTTTTTGATTATTGAAAAGAAGCATGCAGTTTTAAATAGTGAAAATTATAATACCCTGCCTTTCAGGTAAGAAAGTTTTAGATTTTTCCACTCTAGAAGCTGTGACTTGTTCTTGCGTGTGAGAAACTACAGTAAAAGAGATAGTGGATATCCAATGCAGTAGAAATTGTGCAATGTAGTGGCATATGCAGTTTGGTGCAATATATTCTTCAAATTTATGCCTGTGTTGGAGTCTGCAGTATCCCATCGTTTTTGCACATGTCAAAACCATTGAAGACTGTTAGAAATTCCGGTTAGGAAAATATTCGCTAGTGGGGTTTTGGTCTGTCTTGGGAGGAATATCACTAGATATGCCAGGAAACTGCTCATGAACAGAGAAAGAGAAACTTGAAAGACGAGGGTCATTTTTTTTTTAGAGCACCACTTATATTCTTTTAAGAAAGACAAGGAGAAGAGAGCTTCTATCTTACTTTGGCAATATATTTTAATGTAAAGGAAATTATATTAGATTTAGAAACCATGTAAACAGTTAAATGAACAATAGGGATCAAATTCAGGTGAAGATACATTCTATATGCTTCATTATAATTCTCTACAGTAGAGAGATACTGATAACATCCTTCAAGTCTAAAGTTATCACTTCTGCCAGTTATTATTAGAGCTACTTGAAAATTAAGTTAGCATCAGTACAAGTGAGGACAACAAATCCTGATACTCAGGCTGACATCTGGTCAACAATGCAGGATATTTAATTTCATTTTATTAATTTTTTTTAAAGGTCTAAGTTACCTTATTCACAAATGGAAAGTCTGTAAAAGACACTGGTGGAACCTTGGGAGGGTCAGAGATTATTATCTGCGTGCCTTTGGCTTTAGGCTGATCTTGATCTAATATGCACAAGCAAGTCAGAGCTGATTCAGTTTATTTTTTTATTTTATTTTATTTCTTGAGGTTTATAGTTCTTCTGGATCAAGTTATGATCAAATTTTGATTTTTAGGTTTATAGGTACTTCCTTGAAACTCGTGGTTGGTCAAAACAATTTCTTTAGTCCCTTTCCTGAGTTTACTGCTACACTAAATCAGGCAAAAAGCTTATGCTGACATCTGCAAAAAGAATTTCTTAGAGAATTTTGTGGGGTTTTTTTACAAGCTGATTCTGCCTTTTTCCTTCAGACCTACAATATGTGCTTGCATTGTTCACACACCAACTTATGAATATGTTGATGCCGTTTTCTCTTTTTTTAAGCTCCCATCTGAGTTCTGTTCATCACAGATGTTTAGACACACAGCTGTCCATCTACAGTGGTTCTGCATGAAAGACCATGGCTGTTATATACAAAAGAAGGGATTCAGGCAAAATGTACTATAAATAGATAGCATTGTCTGCTTCTTCATTCTCCACTGGAGTCCTAAGTTCTGGAATTGGAATATTTGCTACTTTATCAAAATAGTTTTTGCCTTCTGCTTCCACTGAACTAAAAGATGAAGTGCAACCTGAGCATTTATTATGGCTGTTATTCGTGAAAGGTTTCCATTCTCTCTGAACCAAGGAAGCTGGCTACTCTGGCAGGGTCCCAGGCTGCATGTAGTGCATGGTGAACATGGGCACACAATGTGTGCCGTTACACAACATGGCATCTTCACCTGTGCAAGTTGGCAAACTTCACATAAGATAAACTGTTTAAAAATGCTTCAAGGTCATGCTATTAATGTCTTAAAGCATTTGATTCAGAGAACAGATCTGCATGCAGCATGATAAGCCCCTCTGAAAACTGTGGAGCAGCAGCATAATATCTGAGAGCATTGTGGCAAATTGGGAAGTTGAGATGGAGCTGCTAATTATTCCAAGGCATATTTCTGAAAGGACAGGAGGTGTGGGATGTTCTCTGCCAAAAGCCCCTATTTCTTGAATGCTCTCACCATCTCCATATGCACATATGAAACTTTTAAGCTATGCTGTGTGTGTATAAGCTGTAGATAATGTGGTCTTATCTATTGCTTGAAACCTTGAAAATCAGTAAGATACAATTCAATAATGATGAGGGCAGCAGCGGAATAATTTGGGTAAGACTAGATTATCAAAAAACAAAAAAGAAGCTGCAATTAGCATCTGTTACAGACCCCCAGGACTATAAGAGAGTGAGGAAAAATATTCATAGAACAACTCTGGAGTAGTTCAAAACCACACAGTACTGTCCCAGAGGGGACTGTAACTGTCCAAACATCTGTTGAATTATAAAGCTACTGTAAATATAGATCAGAGATTCCTATGCACAAATGAAAGTGTGGATCCTAAAAAAGATTCCTATCTTTGGTAGTGGAGTACCTTATCAAAAATATCATGCTAATAAGTCAACAAGGAGAAGGTACTCTGAAACAACGGGAACTATATTAAGGATACATGAATACAATTGGAAAATTCTAGTGAAAATGTACCATTTCAAGTCAGGAATATATCAATAAAAAATGGTAATATCACAAGGAAAAAAAAACTTTTTAGTATGAGACTAATGTTTACTTGGTGCAGTGTTACTGCAAAAACAATATCTACAAAGACATATAGATATATAGATATATAAAAGAAATTAGTAAGAAACTTGATCAGGAAGAGCATTAATGGAGGTTTATAAATAAGAGTCATTTAATAACTGTCTGAGATGTTAAAGGTTTCATGATAGCTGTACACACCTTGAAATTGCTAGAAATGAAATAGAGAGGAATTCTCCAAGTAAAAAATTCCCTTCTTTTTTTTTTTTCGAAGAGCATATCCCTCTAGTTTTCTTTGAAAAACAGGCCATTGTTTCTCTTCCATATTGGATAAGGATTGGAACATCCATGGAAAAAGTTGTTAGAGATGCCAGCATTTAATGGTATCTACCTGCTGACTCCTGCCTTCTTTGGCCAGTAAGGATGAGCAAATGTTTGACTTTGGGGAGGTTTTGAGATATTTGGAGAAGGTTGTTCGTCTGCCTTTTAAACCATGTGGTTTCCACAAGATTTAGATGCCAAGTAGAAACAACTTTTACTGATGCCCCAAGCTTTTGTTTTCCTTTTGATGACCTCTGTCACTTTCATAGCGACGTACTAAAATTCCAGGGTTCATCTTTTGGTGCTTCATCCGGGTAAACCAAGGTCTGTCTGGCTGAGGTGTAACTGGTTGACCTCCTTCCACTTGCTCAGCAAAGCTAAAGCAAAGAAAGCTTTTTGAGTGATCAGAAAAAAATTTACTAGTCATTGAGCTACATTTAGTCTTTTATTGACCATTTTTTGCTTCTTCTAGCAGCATGAAAAGGTGCATGCTGCAATTTATAATGTTAATGAGATATGAGAAGCACACATAAGACAGCACTTGGTTCAAACTGGATATCTGTGAGAGGTACCCATTTTTAAATATCTGTATGTGGTTCACTAGCACAGGTAATTGAGTTTCAACATATTTCTCCTTTGACTTCTTCTAGAAGAATGGTCTATAAAGTAAGAAACAAAGAAAATTACTTTTTTATTTTTTTAATTTGAGCCATAATGGAAACATTTTGTCACTCTACTATTGTATTTTCTTTTAAGAGAATATTTACATACCCAAAAAGAAGCCCTCTCCATATTCAGAGATAAGTACTTTAATACAGCCACTTATGTTGTGTATTTAAGCAGGTGTTTTGCAAAAGAGCAAAATACTTGCTTGTAATAGGCTGTGATGACATGGGCACCCTGAGAATATAAATTTTTATGAAGAATAGGCCCCCTGGCAATTACAGATGTGTTAGTGACTTTCTGCTTTCACTAAGAATATCTCAAAATCCATTCACTCTGTGCATTTCTAGTTTGCAGGAGTTTTTAAATAGAAGAGAAGACATTTTACTTTCCTTCTATAAATTATAGTTTATTCTCAGAAACCATTTCATGCCCTGCTTTTATTTATTTCTAATAATGCACTTTTTTTGTCAGGCTCCAAAGTTGGAAGAGATGAATTAAAATGCAGAGCTTCAGAACTTCTTCTTTTCTAATTCTTTTTTTCCTATGGTTGCTTACTCAGTCTTATAATTGTCAGGATATGTCACATAGTTGAGAATTCAGTTCTCTGAAGTCCCTGTAATCTGCCTTCTTCATTATGGTAAAAGTGCCACAGTTAACTCCCTCTCAAAGTCAAATTACCATGTTTTTCTCCTTAGTCATGATTTTGGACCTTGTCAATAAAAACGCCTTCCACCATGTAGCCTGCCTATATCTTGTTCATAGTCAACTTTGTCCCCTGGGATTCATTTTCATCTATGGCAGCTGAATTCATTCCCAAGCCTTTATTATTGTTTTTTGAGACATGGCCTCAGTTCTTCTGCATATATTGAAGACTTAAATATTTTGTTGCCTCCTTTAGGCAATTAATTTCCTCTTCAGGTGCATGGGCAACCTGTAATTCTGAACTCCTTGACAGAGACTGCCTATTTCTTGACTTATCACTACCTTTTTTGGTAATTTCTGTTTATTTCATCCAAAATGCTGTACTTTTGGCCCTTAGATGGATCTGTCTCTTTCTAACATGCTTTGTTGATGAATTCAGTCATTCTCTTCATAAAGCTATGAAAGTGATGGAACAGAGTAGTGCAGTGATTTTTTTTTCTTTTGTGGGAGGAGAAAGAATTTTATTTGCTGAAGAAATTAAATTTCTGGCAACTCGGAGCTGTTTGTAACTTTAGTTTCGAATGTGTGAAGTAACTGTGCCTGAAGAAACATTTAGAAATATTCAAAAAGCACTGTCATTGGCTTTTTACTAACTGATAAGGCATGTAGCTCAGATAGCTCAGCTGTCTGAGGTGACTTGGAAATAGAGAAAACTCTCCCCCACTGCAGGGGCTGCTGTTTAACTCCACTGGGTCAAAGAGGAAAAGCAGCACTAAAAGAAATACAGTGGCCTTGTGGTTGACTGGAATTGAAGTTCCTGTTGTCATTGAGAACAGAATTAACAGCAGAGAATGTAAAGAAACCCATCCTCAAATGTCATATGATGTCATGATTTTTACAGATGTGACAGAAGGAATGTCAGTCTGCTCAGACAAACATGTGCTGATCTGAACTTGGGTCTTCCATGACCTGGGGGAATAATCTAACCACTCTGACTTTGGATAAGAGGGGAGACAGAGCAAACTGGGATATCCTTAAGCACAAAGCTCTGGAGGATAAAACAAGCAGTCACAGGGTTTATTACTAGTAAAGTAACGTCTGGTGAAATGCATCCCACTCATATTCACATTCATGGTTTCTTTAAGCGTGATGTACATTTATAACTTCTGTCCATGAAGAATGTAAAGCTTAATTGACAGGAAAGGCAAAGGGTGAAAAGGAAAATAGAGGCACAAAGACTGCAAACTGTGTTGCTGAAAGTAAGATGGAAGCAGCACAAAGGCTTCCGTTGTTTGCCACAGCTAGCACCAACCTTTCCAGGCAGCATTTGACCACTCCTCTTAAGTTATCTTCTTATGTTCATAATACATCCCACATAAACTTTTCACTTGCTCTTTCCTCCCACACTTCCACCTCCTTTGATTATAAAACACACTCTTAATATTATACAAAGGTGCATTTTTCGATATAATAATGATTTACTTGTGATATACGAATGATGTTAGAACTGTTGTTGGGTCACTTACAGACATTAAAAATATTCAAAAGTCAGTGGATCATTAAATGGAATTAATTCAACTGTGCACTTTTACATAATATTTGACAATGTTTGTAACCCCCATGTAGTCTGGATATTCATAACAGGGACTAATCTCTGTGTCCCAAATGGTATACTTGCCTCTCACATAAGCTGAAGGTGTTTGTCTTCCAGATGCCATGCCTGATGTTCGAACCTGAGCCTTGTAAAAGCTACTGCCTTTCCATTCTGAATGTCCCATTGCCTTTGCTCAGTGCTGGCCACAGAAACAATGAACTCACTTTCAGAATTCACAGGCAGAGATGAGGGAACATCGGGCTTAGTCACTCAGAAAGAGAAAGTTGCATTTAAGATGTTGGTTCAAGAAAAACACAGAACAAAATTACATCTATCAGTGAAGATGAAGGGAGACTGTTTCTGCCCAACACAACGATAAAACTGTGAACAGTTCATGCCTTTCTGTAAATGACACCCACAGGACTCTTTATTCCCATTCCCTGAAAACACTGCTAGGGTCAATGAAGTGCAGTGCTACCATCTATACTGGTACACATCTATTAAACTGGTACATATCAATTAATAAAAATAAAAAAGTTTTGATCTTTGAATTTCCATGAGTGTTTTTCCTTGTTCACTGGGCCAAAAAACACCGTCTGCCCTTCTCCTCCCACTGCTCCTCTTCATCCCTCTCCCCACTGTCCCTCACATAAACATCTCTTCAGGCTCCTTCTGGACTTGGCAATCCTCTCAAAGAGACTAGCTAGGGGGGTATGCCAGTTTGAGGGTAATCTTAGACAGCATTCTGCTTTAAAATACACAAAATCCATGCTCATGTAGCATAAGAACTGTACTTTAGCAGACTGGAGACTATAGAATAATGCCTGGGTGCTACATTTGAAAGTGACTGCAAGTATTTCAACTCGCGTATTTATTAAAATTTTCCAGTGGTGCACAATCTATCCTCCTGGTTTGTTTGGATTATTGACTGTACAGTATTTTCTCTGATCACTCACTAGGTTTAAATATTATGAAAAAAGCTTTTCTGCAGCTTCTGTCTGCTGTGCCTCTTCCCTCCACACCAATTAGACATTTTTCTGTGCTTGTTTCCAGAATAAAGGATCTCCTCGGAAATTGCCAGTGTTTGAATTTATGGACCTACTCTTTTATATTACTTGCTGCCAGTGATGTCTCATGCTTGATCAAAGGTGACAGCTGCATTCTTCAAAGGAACAATTGTGCTCAAGACATTCAATAGGTGTTAAGTGAGCAGTTGTTATCTATGATACTGCTGGTGGCCAAGACCTACCAAAACAGTGGAGGTGCTGTTAGTGCTGCTCATCTTGCCTGCTGCAGCAGTTGGCAAGCACTGCCAGTCAGCAGGGAATGGTTAGGGTGAAGGAGACCCAATCAGGCATACTGTAATTTACATCTGATTGATGAACGCATGAAGAGTATGGAAACACCAATTAGAAATAAAATTGCAGTCGCGAAGGATTTTGGATGTACTTTCTTACCCTCTGCTCCTGAGTATAACCCAGAAAACTTGGAAGGTCTGTCAGATAAAAGAAATTCAAAAGGCAATCTCTGAGTGCATCGATGGCTTAATTTGGATTGCATTGCAATGTTTGTAATACATTGCAAAATGTATTACAAAATGTTTATTTTGCAAAATTTTGACTCAAGTTTGAAATGAAAATTTAATTTTCAGTTAAGGGTAGAATTATAAACCATTTATATTCTCATTCTAAACATGGTTCCTGATTATAATAATTATCTAAAGCTAACTTTTGATATGCTTTTGAAAATTTTTACTCAACTATACTAGAAACTTGAAATAAATTTAGTGTTTCTTTTTTAGAATGCTCTGGTTTTTAATACATCAAAATAATTTTTCAGGTTTTTCCCTAGTGAAACAGCCTTACTTTAACATTTTTTCCTTAAGCCAGTATTGCCACTGCTATGATTTTGATTCGTATGACCTGCTTTCTGAGTCTGAATCCTTCCTCTCCTTCTGTTTTTGCGTGTGTTCCCAGTAGAGTGATCGATATCATTTATCTCAGTATAGAAGAATCGGAGTTGATATTGATTATGCTGTGTTAGATTTTGAAATTCCTTTGTAAATGTGTAAAGCCTGTGAACATCTACCATTCATCTACCAACACCTTAAAAGAACCATCCTTCCTCTGACCACATAATTGTTAAATTGTGCATGCAAAATGGCTAGAGGATATTCTGCCCCTTTTCCAGCAGGTTATCAGGGAAACCTTGCCAGAGAACATTGTGTTGTTTATATATGCTCCAGTTTAAGAACTCAAAGGTCAATAGTCGCCAAAAGCAGTTTCACTTAGTAACTTACTACTTTTCCTAAGCTCTGCAACCTGCCTCACCAGTGATCCTTATCATTTATTAGTGAAAGTGTACATATCCACCTCCCAGATCTCTACCCATAGGCAAGTAATCTTGGTTCACTGAAATAATCTGTCCCCTTTCTAGTATAATTAATCATGATGATTAATTACCGGAATAAGCAAATATTACCTGTAAATACAATGAGATTACATTGTAATGTTTTTGTTTTCTAACACTTCTTACTGACTGAATCTGCACTGCTACTTGACTGACTGAAAGTTTTCCTTGTGTTGCAATTAGCCTTTTTTTTTCTTCCATGAAATAGTTAAGAACTGTACCTTTTTTGTTTTGTTTGCTTGCTTGCTTTTTAAATAAAAAAAAATCATGTTACTAATTTTTCTAGATCACGAGATAGCGTGTTACCAAATATTTAAATTGCATCTGCTTTCAACAGCTTGATTTTTTCTGCAAATGACTTATGAGACCCTATTGATTAAAAGGAGTTGTTTCTGTTGCATGCTGATGGAATTGAAACGAAAGCTAAGTTGGTTTTTTGTTTGTTTGTTTGTTTTGNTTTGTTTGTTTGTTTGTTTGTTTGTTTTGGGTTTTTTTTGTTGTTGTTTTGTTTTTGTGGTTTTTTTGTTTTTTTTTTTGTTTTTTTTTTTGGTCAAGGGGAGATTTTTCTTTTATTTACAGGTTTGCCAAACTGTTTATTTGAAAGGAATAAAAATAGATATTATTTTTCATTTTAACAGTCATTTAAAATGACGCTTCCAGGGAGGAAGTTCTGTTAAAGTTGATAGATTTTTGCTTAACAAAAAGGTATTCCAAAGTGCTGATAATAGTCCTGTCTTTGGCAAATACTGCTAATAATTCTGTTCATTTCAGAGGAGTTGTCCCTTTTTTTTCCTGAACACTTACCTTTGGTAATTCTGGTGTTTAGCTGAAGTTGTCTTTTAGTCAAAACTGTCCAATAATTATTGCCCAAACCAGCTCTGTGCAGAGAGTACCCAGATAAAAAGATGAAGAACAGAACTTTATTTTAAAATTTTGCAGCTTAAAAAGTAAAGGCATTCATGCTAAATCACTTCATGAAAAATCCAAGTAAAATTACCATGGTGCTGAAATTTGCAGATCAATTGTGGACATAACTTAGGGATTTTGGAATACTGCTATCTTTTTAAATGTGTGTGTGTGTTAAACAAACAAACAAAAAGGCACCAAAACCCCCCCAAAAACCAAACCCAAACTTGAAAATACAAAAGCCTTTATATTTTATCTAAAGTAGAGTGCTTACGGAGTAAATATATGATTCTGTTCAAATAGACTTGGACTTTTTTTTCTCCTAATTGTGACAGCATCATTTAATCAAATAATATAGTTAATGAACATTAAAGCAAAGAATAACAAAAGAAACCAAATGGACAATGATGGGAAAGTAGTAGCTGCAGTAAAAGAAATTAATCTAAGAAAATAAAGCAGACAAATTATCATGGAGCATCTGAAAGAAAAGAAGTGAAAACAGATTGTCATCAGATCCTTTCTTGTCCCCAAAAGTTTGATACCATTTCTTTAGGGAATAGTTTGCAAATGATATATATAATATGTGTAACACAACCATAAACAGCCACGTAATTTGCCTCACTTACAATCTGTTCCAAGATCTTTGTTCATCCCAAAGAAGAAAGAAAAGGTGCAGATCTTGAAACAGGAGGATGGGGAAATAAATCAGAGCTGCAGTTAATAAAACTGGTTTGGGACATTACAATTGTAAATGTTTGCCAGTATTTCTTTGTGCATATTCCAGAATTTATGCTAACTCTGTCTTTTCAGTGCCTTTGTGGAATGTTTGTTAACCCATTCTAACATAGGTAATGTTAAATATAGCAAACAATGAAGAGCGAAATTTTGTTATCTATATTAAAATCTAGATTTTTGTTCAAATATAGAAATACTTAAAGTATTCTCCTTGTGACATGGGCAGCGAAGTATTTATCCTCTGCTTTTACTTGGGCTTTGTTAGATCTGTTTGAGTGCCAATAAATGAGCAGGATTAAGGAGAAACCCATAGTGGAGAAAATTATATATCTGAAGTCTTAACTAGTATATTCAGTGATGTTTTCACTTTCTTTCATCAAACACGTGTTATTCTCAGGTCTGTAACTCATCTGCACTTAGACTTTTATGGCTCTCTTCTTACCTATAAGACAGTTTGCAGTGTCTGTGAGAGGGAGGGAATGTCTCCAATAAGTTGCTGTCAAAGCATGGGAAAACAAAATGCCATAATTTGTGCTGCCCTTGTTCCACTCCATCCAACCCCCAGCTGTGCATGGCCACTTGCCACTGACCCCTACCTCGTCCCATTTTCATTCCCCCTTTGAGGTTACATGTGACTGCACCGAGCAGCGCTGCATCTGGGAAATGGTCACACAACATCATTCAGCAGAATCTGGGCAGAAACGGGAGCAGCTCGCTGTGGACCCGGAGCCTTCAGAGCTGGTTGGCCAAGACATGCTGCTCCTGACAAACCTTGTTGTGTCTGGTCCAGGCTGCAGGATCACTGGAGTAGAAATGCAGCACGGGAAGCTTAGCTGGGAACGGCTAAGGAGGTGTTTTCATCCTATCATAGAATCTGTGCTATTTATGCCATTTAAATCCTGTTTCTTACTGGGATACAACTATGCTTCTTCTCTCCTCTTGCTCTGCCCACACCCTCTCATCAAACAAAACAGTCAAGGCAATCAGAAAGTATTTCGTGCTATAAAAGCTGATCCAGTGATACTGTTTATTCTTCAGATCCGTTTAGTGAAAAAGTAAAATATTTATTGCAGATAATGACATTCTGGGGCAAAAAATGAAAATGGCAGTAGATAGTTGAAAATGGTCTTATCTGAATACTTAAATTAATTCCATTTTAATACATATCTGAAATAATCCCTTAAAAAAAGTCCAGTGATTGACCCCTTGCCTGCATACAAAGAAAAAAACAGTGAAGTGATGGCATAGGTGAGAAGAAAAACACATCCCTTGTTTAGATTTATATATTATACTGCCTACATGTATGCATACTGATGACTGAACAGTCTTAAAGGATTAATGCATGTGCAAGTTCTTCATTTTTACCCTCAAATAATTTGTTTTCTGTGAAATAGGAACAGAAAGAAAGCATGCAGTATAGAGCTGATCAAGCAAACAATTTACTTATTGCTTTCCATATGTATTTAAGCAGAATTTCCAGGTGTGTTCTTGAAAATAATCCTACGTCTGTCAGAGAAAACGATAAAATTTGTACAACCTTTTAAAAATCAGTATTTGAATTTAAAATATTGGATTTGGTGCCATTTGAAGTAAAATTGTTGACCATACATCTGAATAAGATTCAGAAATTAATTTCTGCTTGGCCTCATATTAGAATGAGAAAAATGCAAGGCATGCTTCTGATGTGACAGCTGATTGAGTTTATACATGGATGCTGTGATTTTCTTTTTTTGCTCCCCCCGCCAAAAAAAAAAAATCAGATAAAACGTGAGAATCTCTAACAGGCTGAAATGTAGCAAAAACAATGGCGCAGGCTTGAGGTATTTTAAAATATTTTTTTTAAGTAATAGAAAATGTTTTATTCCATTGTAATGTTGAACACAGCATTAGTTCACTATGGCAAAACATGCAAAATTCATGAAAAGAAAAAATAATGTGGTTGTCTTAACATTGTTGTTTTGTGCATATGCCTTGCAATAAAGATATTTAAATACAATCAGTTTCACAAATATAGTCACATATATCAGCTTCTCAGCTTGCATATTTTAATGCAAACTATTACATACTTTTGCATATTAATCCTAGGGGGGAAAATGCCATTTTTGTATGTTTGCATTAATGTTGTCATAATCATCTATCTGATCTGTCTTAATTGTCTCTGGGTAGTGACCCAAAGAAAAAATGCCTTTTTGCAACATTTAAAGATTAATGTAAAAAGTCTTATCTTTTTTGGCCTGATGCACAATTAAAACCGCTGTGGGAATAAAGGTTTTTGTCTATGACAGCTACCTTGTCTTTGCTTAAATTTTGATTTTTTTAATTTGTCTTTTGCTGTAACTTCCATATCATGTTTCCACTTTGGTCTCATGCTCTGGCATCTCAAAATATTAATAAAATGTGCTTTCATAATACCTCCTTCCTTCTTTGGAAATATTCCTGAAAAAGACACAGTTGGGGAAGCAAGAGATACCAAGGACTGGTAAATCCTCATTGATTTTCCTTGCTATTACTCTTTCTTTTCTGTCCCTACCTGAGTGACCTCTCAGCGTTGACTGTTGAAGTATTATTGTCATTTATCATAGATTCATAGCAAGTAGGGCTGGAAGGGAGATAGAAAGAATGTTCAATCCCTCCTCCCACCCCGAGGCAGAACCAGCTGTATCTAAATCTTCCCTGACAGATGTTTGTCTATCCCGTTTTTAAAAATCTCCAGTCTGGGGATTCCAAAAATTCCCTAGGCAATCTATTCATTTACTTCACTGTCCTCACAGTGAGAGAGCTTGTTTCTTCTTTTGTATTTTCTAATATCTAAACTCAAAAATAAGCTCCATAGTGCAGTTTTCAGCATTATCCTCTCTTGCATCTTCAACAAACATGGACCGCAATCTGAAGTGTTTCTCTTTGAAGCCACCTTACTTACATTTGAAGATTATTATTTGAATATTAATAGCAGGTCTTCTCTTTTCTTACGATTAAGAGACTCTAGAATTTGGTTTTCTGCCCTTGTACACCCTTTTCCTTCCTTCCTTCCTTCCTTCCTTCCTTCCTTCCTTCCTTCCTTCCTTCCTTCCTCCCTCCAAAATCAGTTAGAAATTACTTTTAATGTTTCCTAATCTTGTAAAAAACATAANCTTCCTTCCTTCCTTCCTTCCTTCCTTCCTTCCTTCCCTTGCAACTAAGAAGTTTTTTGCTAAATCTTATTATTTGGATCCAATATATCCACATGAGGCAATAATTGCGTGGGACAAAAATGTGTTGAAACTTTATGTGTTCACGGCAGGACCCATTCTACAGTGAATGTCTACATCCTTTACACAGCCAATGGAAAGGCCAAGGAGATGGCCTCCTGAAGGAGATCCTGAGTTTCTTCTGCATTAGGTATCTGAATAGTACAACAGGTCTTTTGGAGGAGCAGTGAACAGTGGTGACTAAAAGAGGAAAGAATGAGAAACAAAACAAGCTATGTGTAAAAATTAAGAGAACATACCTACTGGTAATTAATGGTGTAAACAGAATACTCCATGCCCGAAGTCCTGAGAAATCATTGTCTTCCTAAACATTATTGGATTGGATAACAGAGGGGAGAAGATCTGTCTGTGGAGATATCACCCTTCTGGGAAGATTCTGCTAGCTGCAGGAAAAGGCCCAAACTTTCATTTCAGCCTTTTAGACAACTGCACTGACTAGAGGGGCTGCTAAATACAGTGACACTGTGTGTTTGCTCAGGGACAAACAAAGGAGTCCCTACCTTATTTGCAGATTAACATTTAACCCTTGGGACTTCTGGGCTGCTTTTTATGGTGGTGTAGTTATAAAAGAAAAAGAAATGCCTTTATTTTTTTTCTTTTTCCTTTTCAATGCAGCTCATAAAAAACCCCAATGGAATTCAATTTCTGAATAACCATTAATATGTTGCTCACATTTCAGAAAGTTTTATTTTGTTTTGGGCATATTAGACTGTGTTCTTTTGATATGTTTAATTTTTGCAACTGAAGCTTTCTGAACTCACAGTGAGGTATTTGTAGAAAGTTAATTAGCCCATGCAAATTCACTAACATCTGTTTTCTACTTTAAAATAATTGAAATTGTCTTTTATGGTACAGTTAAAAAAAATTAAATAATTAGTAAAATTTTCTGCTATACAAATGACCCAGGCTGTGTTGGAGCCTTCAGACAGGTTTGATCAACTTTCTTAGACTGCTGATTGGAAACAAAAAATCAATTTTACTAAATCGAGTAGCATATTAAAGACCTGATAGATACCTTGAAAGATAAAATAAAGTCAGACAGTATGCTCCCATGCCTTTTTGTAAAGCACATTATCAGTCTTGGTGAAAGTAAGTCTGAGGTAGCTGGTTTAGGTATATATTTATTTATATATATTTAGGTATATTACAGTTTAGGTATTGACCTTGCACAAATTAGGCCATAATCTTGTTATCAAACTGATATAGAAGGAGGTGGACATCTTAAAGAGCAGGAGACACCAGCATTTTCAGAACTAAGCCCAACACTACTTATTGGACTAATCAGAAAATTTTTGGGTGGAATTCATCCCACTTAACTGTAGACACCAAAATGAAAAATGTACCATGACTCCCTCTGCAAGCTAAGAAAAAAAATCAGCAGACTTCAGAAGACCAAATTCCAGATGTTCTAAAAATCCCTCGGTCTGAGATCGTATAAGCACTCTACTGACTTCATCATACAGCAAGGAAGTCTGTGAAATCTACCATAATCTAACAGGTTAGGGATTGGAATCTGGGAGATAATTGCAGCCTTTTCCCATTATTTGCATTTGAGTCCATGCATTTTTTCCGTGTTAGAAAGTTTTCCCAGCAAACAATAGACACCAAACTTAGGCATTTAGAAATCTGCAGTAAAGGTAGCAAAGTTTAGTATGGTTATGTTTTCTTTAGCAATATGTTTTCTGTTGTCTCTTAGAATGGCATCTCTTAGTAGACAAAATTTTTAGCAAAACTGTACTTTTATGGGAAATTCCCCTTAACCTTTCCAATTTTTCCAATTTCCAATTTCAAAATTATTTCTCAAGGACATTGCTGTGATATAGGGTTCTCTATACATTTTAATATATCTTTTACAATGTATATTAAAATGTGTACATATTACAAGGTATCTTGGAGAATTATAAGAATCTTCTCTCACAGTCTGTGCTATACGAATATTCAGTGTAGAGGCAGCTACCAGTGATGAAAATACATTCACTAAAGTACATCAAGAAATATTTAGATGTGGAAATCCAGCATGCTAGGACAATAAAGACTGCTGACCCCCAAAGAGTACTTCTGAGGATGGTGCCACACAATGAGCAACTGCGCAGTATAATTGCAGCAACAAAGATTATAACCACAAACAGATGGAAAATGTTCCTAGAATATCTTTCAGTGATTGTACTGGTCAATATTAAAAGTAAAAACGCCTTTCAATTTTTTATGATAATCGTCATGGGTCAGTGGCAGCAGGAGGGGTGGCTATGCTTGCAGGCACCTCTCCGTGGAGTTTGCTCCTGGAGGCTGCCTATCTCACTGCCACTGTCTCCCTTTGCTGAGCAGAAGAAACTACAAGGCTGCATTTAAGCACTCACAGTAACTTATACTACTTGGCAATCAGTTGCAGCAGGGATCCACCCAGGTCGCCAAGTTATGAATGCAATATAACCCCTCTGCCAAAGGTGTAACACTTAAAGTCTGTGCAGTGCCTAAGAATCCTTTTAAAATCTGTCACCTGTTTGGCTCATTCCTTGATTGATAGCTGTAAGCACTCCACGCCTTAGAAACTTTTAAAAATAAACATCTGGAATTTCTTGACAGGTGATTTTTTCCCTCACTTGCAAAACACTTGGGAATCCTTCAGTATGTGAATAACTTTAAGTGGGAAAACAGATAAATAACAAGTTGTGTATTAAAATACTTCCTCAAGAAGTACACGAGGGTAATGACAGTCTTCCTAACTTCAGTTCATAATACTCACTTATGGGTTAAACCCTAGAGACAGACAGAGGATGCAATAACGTCACCCTTCCCCAGCCTTTCTGCTGCCATTCAGTGGCTTGGCACTGGGCACCAGCTGCCTCGATCAGCTTCCATACAGCCAAGCAAATCAGCAGGTATTAGTTGTGGGTGGAAAAGCCCCCATTTAGGTCACCTTCAGCCAGTTGTCTGAAATTAGGATTACTGGGGGCCACCGATCTCATGGTGATGTTTCAGGATACCTCCAGGTCAGTCAGTCTTACCAAGGTTTTGGCAAGAAACCGTAGACTACATATTAAAACAAGTTGATAAAATTTTAACTAAAATTTGAAGAAGGAGGTGAAAATGCATGATACAGAACAAGTTTATTTGTACTCCTTGCATGTCATCTACATAGGTACATATGGTACTGGAATGGTCTACTCGGGGAGGTGGTGGAGTCACCATCCCTGGATGTGTTCAAAAAGAGATTGGATGTGGTGCTTGGTGCCATGGTTTAGTTGAGGTTAGGGCATGGGTTGGACTCGATGATCTTGAAGGTCTCTTCCAACCTCGTGATCCTGTGATTCTATGATTCTGTGATACATTTGTGGGCCTCCCATATGAAAAAACACATCCATGTAGGACCTAGATTGTGCTGCCATTTCTAGTTTTCGCTATGGAGGCTATTCTCTTGTACTTGACAAGTGAATCTCAGTTTTCAGCTCTTTTCTCTGGAAATAGCCAGGAACAAATACAGCATGGCCAAAGAACATTTTGCTTTTGCTGACATTCATGTGAGTACTAAAATGACTGTGAATGGCGCTCTGAAGCATATAGAGGGAAGAATGCAACTTCACTGCTTATTGATGGAATCTGAAAAATATGTTACCATCACTATTTGACAAAGGAAAACAAATTTAAGCTTCTGACCCTGATAATCCTAACCTTTGTTCATTCTTAAATTCCTATTATTTACTACTGAGAAACCTAAATAATACTAGATTTCGGTATCAAGAGATTTTGCAGTTGAAGTTTCAGAAACACAAATCACAAAGATTTTGGCTGTGACTGCCAAAATAAAGAGTTTCTTCAAGCAAGAATCTAAGAAATCTTTTGCTTCAAAGAAGAAATCTGGCACTTCTCTTTTTTCACCTTTTATAGAAGAATTGACAGCAACTTCCAAATGGCATACTGAATTTCAGTACTTTTAAGAGTCATGAAGTTAAACTAATTGTAACTTGCTTATCCCAATCCTTAAGCAGTGTCACCACCAAAAATTTAAATTAAGAAATCTCTAAGATATTGACAGGTTATGTAAGTAATTTAGGAATGGGACTTTTCTTGAATTTGCATTGACTTGTGTTCCTGAATTATTGTTTTGCTCTTAAAAACCTTCAGCCCCTCCCTTCTGTTTGCTTTCTTGTGCCCTTAATCCTGAAAAACACCCGATATTTTAAATCCCAATAGTACTAGTCAAGCAGTTTGCAGAAGCAACTACAATATGTCTGTTTTACCATGGAAGCTAATAGCATTCTTTATTAAAGCAAATGATTGTGCACTAATTTCTCAGTGCAAGAAAAAGTGATGAAAACAAAATTGTCCTGAAACAGCATGGTATCTTAAAACAGTATGTAATATGCTTAAATGTTTGTAAATTATGACTTTACTCACTTTGGAAGACAATCTATCTTCATCAGTGAGGATGCAAAATGTAAAATTCAGACTGTAATAGCTACTTACCCACCCTTTCACTCCTACACACACTACTTAGAAACACTAGAAGCTAAAATTTCTGCCTCTGCTGTGGAATAGAGAAGTACTTCTTCTTACTTCAGATACCTGAAAAGGTGATTTATCAAACTCCTTCTTCTTCATGTGATATTATAAAATCAGATAGCATATTGAACTGATTGCTATAATTCTTCAAAGTTTGTTTTCCTGAGTGTAGCAGATGCATATCATGAGTTGTTTTGATATCAAAAGGTGTTGCTTATGGATATGTTATTACATTCCTATACTTGTGTTTCCTTCTTAATGACAAAATATGCATTTTCATATAAATTTTTGCTGATAAAGTACTATAAGGTAAAGGACCTAATTGTTTTAAAAGCATTTATCAACAGATATCATTAGCAAAATATTTTAATCACTATAGTTTATGTAGACTAAATGTAAGCATTTATTAATACAAGCTAAGCACTCATTATAAATTTGCACAGAAAATGATAAAATATTATGTATGAAATGAATCATTAGCATGGACCATTAAGTCCTCTATTTTCCTTTAATTGAATTTGTCAGTAGTACCCTCTTTAACTGAAAACCAGTCATAACCACAAAATTAAATAATAATTAAAGAAACAACTATTCAAAGAGTTGCTTGGTAGCTAAGGTGCCATTTAACCAAAACAGCAATTTAATGTAAATTGCAGCCCATGTAGACGTAGTTCTGAAAATTATACATCCTGTGGTTCGTATACGTTTGAATTAGCAAAACATTTTCACAGTCTAGATGTTCTTATAGTGGTTCTGTAAGCATAAAGGAAGACTGAATAAATTGGTGAAAATAGGTATAAATAGACCTATGGCAATTAAAGCTAATTAAGACTACAGAAATAAATTGCTGGCTGTTCAGTAAATTTTTAGTATCAGAAAATGCACCAACTTACAGTATGGGCATTTGGTCTCTGTACACAGTAATTCAGCAAAGATGTGGAACCAAAAATAATGCTTTGTCTACTGGTGTTTTCTTCTAACTTTACCCAATTATTAAAAGATAGGTGGAACCTTCTATTTACAGAAACTTTCTTGCACTGCCCTTTTCACGCACAAAAAGAAAAACAAAACCAAAGAACTAACCACCCCCACAAAAAAACCCCAAATAAACCCCAAGCAACCAAAAAACCCCATGCAAATTAAAACCAGGAACAAATCCAAAAAACACCACTAGCGTGTTTGAGAGGAAAGTGGATCTTGCTCTCTCTGAGTAAGCAGAGATGCAGCTTGAAAGAGGTCCAAGAGCCTCCACTGCATATATGGAGATTTGCTGTTGCTACTTCAGAACAGAGATTGGGACTATACTTTCTTATTGATCATGATTGTCTCACATCGATTACCTCTGGGACAGTGGTTTCTTAGTCAGAAATTCTGTTTTGCACAACCAGCAGGGGGAGGCAAGATTTCAGGAAATAAACTGGGAAAACTTCATGGAATCAAGGCGTTTTAAAAAGGGGAGGGTGGTTGAAAGCTTTGAACAGAAGAGAGAGGTGAGTAATACAAGACAGGAGGGTTAAGTTGGTATTTTGATTGCTATTTTCATGTCTATCAAACCATAACATGCAGTTGCCACATGTGTGAAATTTGAAAAAGCTTGCATCAGTCTGTCCATTTTCCCAATGCAACCCATTTTTCTTACTGTGGATATATAGCTGTAGTAAAAAATATTTTATTTCCATTTTCTAGTAATGCAAGCTGATATGAAAGAACAGAGCTGTAAGTAAACTATGTTACAAGTTTCAAAGACAATGTCTCTTGTTTAAATATTTCACATAATTGACTACTTGTGTTTGAGAACCAATGAAAGAGATGCACAGCTGGACTGAATGCCCTAAAATTATTTTCAGAAATACATATCTCATTGTACTTTTCAATTCTTACTTATACAGCTTTCATTCTTCTGAACAATTTACAAAACAACTTGTGTAGCTATTATGGTTAAATTTTGATTTTTCTAAGAGCATTTCAAGATATTTTCAGAGAGGGGACCTAACATCTCGATATATATTCATGTCTTCTCCATGATGGTTATAATTTAGGGGCACAAGCCACATGATGAGGACTAGTAGTCAATATGTGTGCTTGTCACTGCACAGGATCTATTTTGCAGAGCAGGGAAGGGTTCACAGACCTGCTGTGAACAAAAGGGCTGTTCAGCTGTGTGACTGTGTGCTGCACCAGCCAGGGTTTGTAAGGTACAAACAAACCTTAAGAGCTTCCTTGATAAACGTGCACGTGCAAAGCTGCCTGCTGAATACCTGGCCCATGAATTTCATCAGGACTTCTTACAGGTTGCTGTGTAAACAGCAAAGTATGCTGTGTGGACCCTGGATTAATATCTTGCTGGTCACCTATGTGGATCATCAAGGAGTCTTTTCAGCTCATTGCTCCTTCTGTACTCCTCCACAGATCCCACCTGTTATCTGCCTCATCGGTCTGCTTGCCTCCACACAATCTAGACTACTCTACAAATATGATTACAGTGTGCGTGCATGTCTGTTTAAAACCCTGTAAATGATATACATATTTATTTCATATGTATAAATGCTTAAGAGCATATAGACTTAAAAAGGAGGTATATCTTACCATTTTCAACCGTAGACCAACATGGCAAGAGGGCAGCAGGCTGCTATCCTCAGTGCCTGAGGTACAGGATGCCATTTGCACAACAGATCCTATGCATGGTATGGCATGGCGTGGCGTGGTACGGTTTGCTATGGTTATTAATCATAACATAACCATAACTTTCTAGTCTCTCATGATACCCAGTCCCAAAGAAGCATGCAGATATAACAGTTACTCGTAATTACAGCTTTGACGAGTTATTTGAACCAATGTATTCCAGAGCACAGGAAAAGTTCCAGCCTCATGGCTTTGATACTGACAGATCTGGTGCAAAGTGGGTGTTTGGATACAATGCCAAGCATAATTGGTGCCAGCAGTGGAGATTACATGTGCTGGCTCCATGGAAGCTTTTAGACTTATACAATTGCTGGGAACAGGGCCATGCATGGTGGCACACATGAAGTCAGAGCACAGCCTTCATGTGAAGGTGATATTATTAATTTGGTCTCAGCCTTCAGTATGATTTTTGGAAATAAGAAGGAATACAGACCTTATTGCTTTGGTTCTGCACTTCTGTCAAGTTCTTCACTCAAATCAGAGGGTAGATACTGGCACCATCCTCCAGATTCAGCTGCTCTTCTTCACCAGGTTTCAAATATAGCATCTAGAAATTTTTATTTTACCTCCTCCAGTAAGGCCATCTGTTCCCATAGCTTTTCCTCAAAACACCTGGCGTTATCTTTTTTAGAATTTCTGGACTTCTATGAGGGTTTTTTTTATCATGTTTAGGGGAAAATAAAGATTTGAAAATACACTTTTAAATAAAGCAGTACACATCTCTTTTCTGTTGCTGTTCCCATTTGTCACGCAGGAAAGCGACAGGCCATTTTGGCTGAATTCAGAAGTCCCTTTTACCTACAGTCCTGCCAGGATAAGATGCCTATTGAAGGTGCTTTACAAGGTGAAAAAGAAATGTGTGTGAAAACTGAATGACAACAATTCTTCAAAGCTCAAACACAGGATTATTTTATTGAAATTCTTACTGGAAATAGTTGGTTTCATTCCCTTTCTCCATAGCAAGAAATTTTAGCACATTGCAATGGTTTTCCATAAAACTTATTGTCTTAACAAAAACATATTATTACTGAAATAACTAAAGGTCCGGATTTAAAACCACAAATTCACAACCTGGAAGTACCCCACAAACCCGTTGTGATTTTGCAGTTGCATGACAAAGATATGAAGGTTTGATGGATCTAAGAAGGGATTTGTGGTCTGGAGAACTCAGTGAAATTCCTTGGCCTGTCTTATGCAGAATGTCAGACTAGACTGGTGATCACTTAAAATAGAATAATTTAAAACAGATTCCGTTCCAGCAGTTTCTAAAAGGTCTGGTAAGACTTAGTGAATTAACATTTGGAAAGTTAGATCATACTCATGCTTCAAGTAGTCACAGCTTCTCCTCAGCACACTTTTTTTCTATGTGAATAACCAGGTATGAGTAATGTTTCTTGACCAGCAAAAGGTTCTGCATCTAAGACACCTGAACCACACCTGCTCCTCTGCTGTCTGTAAAACTTGAAGCAGGAAGACTTCTTGGCTGACAAGCTGAAAAGTTTTGGATCCAGTGGCTGTCCCATCACACATACCATTTTCACATTACACTGCGAGTGAACCTGCCTAAAGTAAAGACTTATTTCAGGGATAACATTTGGGACCAGCGACAAATGCCTGGCTGATCCAGTTGTATAACTTATGCTAAGCTACAGAGACAACCCAGACAACCCTTAAGAAATTGTTACAAGCTTGTGTTACAGCACTTCTAAAGAGGGAAGGATGCTCCAGAGCCAAACTCCATCAAGCCAATGTCTTTAATATATGATTTTAAAGATAAAGCACTGAAGTAATTTATAAATTGTCTGTCACCAATGGCTGAACAACACCTTCTTTCCAAGCAAGCTTGAGTTACACTTGAGAAAGTATGTCCTGGCTGAGCACTGAACATCATTCAACCTGCTGAAGTTGGGTTTAAAAGTGATATGGGCGCAGATGCAGTGTTCAAAGGCCAATCAGCTGTGTCTGACACCATATACCACCATATGCTTTTAGACAAAATAAAGTACATGACAGAAAGTGCATATTATGACTGATACAATTTCTATCTAAAAAAGGACAAATTTCCCCATAATCGGCAATGATTTCTATGCTTAACTCTGTAAGAAGAGCCTAATAATGGAGGCTACAGCATGATCTACCACATGGGAATGTGATTGAGTCTGTATTATCCAGCATCTGTGTGAACAACCAAAAGTCCATTCTCACAACAGAAGTATTATTTCTGCTAGTAATATTTGCAAGTCTAACTAAATTAAGGGCTTCACATGAGTACAAACCAGATTTATGTCCACATTCCTCAGGTTTTCACATTATACTACCAAAACCCAATTACAAACCAATCCAAACCAATCTGATTAAACAGCGAGTCTCTTTCCTTTATTTATTTTTTTTTTTTAAATCAGAAGTCCAGTAAATTTAATATAATTTGGAACGGGCTATTGTTTGCCCACTGCTGCAATCCTGTTTATTTCAGGTATACATAAAAAAGAAAAATATAAGTTCCATGCACAGAATCGTATCCTGAAGAAGCTCACAAATTCTAAATGGACATTAACCCGAGAACATTATGAATGACTACACTTGCACTCTCCAAAGGCTTATTATAAAAACAAGAAGGGGTCGTTCATGCAGAGAAGTTAGGCAGTGTTAAGAGAATGTTGCCGCTGTATTATTTAATGCCTTTGACTGGGTGAATGGAACAAACTGCCTGGGCATTTTGGGATCACCCCACTGAAAACCAAAAGCACGGTTGTGAATAAAGTGGAATCCTTCCAACAGATTGAACACTGAGGTACTGACTGCTGGGGCACGCTGCAGCTGTTGGCCAGCTGCTGTAAGATTTCCAACTACAATGGAGCCATTTAATAAATCATCAAGGGTTCTGCATCCCATTCAGTCTGTTTAGTGAAAAAAGGGAAAATTATCACTGACTTTTTCAAATACCTACTAGGGAGTTCAAGTATAGATTGACCAGTCTGGACACGTTCGACTTATGTTCAAAAACTGTTGATGGCACAGAAGATTTATATGAATATAATACATGGACATGTCAACGTGGAAAATCACAGATCAAAAAATATCTTAATGTACCGTGGATGGTAATTCTTCTATGGAGCAAGTCATAACATGCAAACAATTTTGGAAAAACCACACAGTGACCGTAGAAGAACATAGGAAAAAACACCCCTGGTGCTCAGAAAGTTTATAACTCTATTTCCCTGGGCTATTGCATTTAAGCCAGCATGCATTCTTCATATTCCAAATAAGAAGTACAGAAAGATTTTCCAGAGAAGTTAATATAGATGAACATTAAGAAAAATAGTGCTGTCCTGTATTAGATGAACTCTTTCAATAACAAGTAACTTTTTTGTATGTTTGTTTTTTAAATTCTGAGGTATATCCACATCTTAATCAGAGGTACTATAGGACAATTCAAAAAGTATTATGAGGCTTCTGACTTACAGATCACACTGACTCCCTGTCTTGGGTAAACAATGTAAATTATTGATTTGATTTTCCTTTTAAAAATTAGCTAGTTATTTCAAAACAAGTTCAGATTGCTTGGGCTCCTTTATGCTTTTATGTCTGTCTCTGCATCTCATGACTTTGCTAACATATATCACATTCTTTTCAAATTTAAACCTCTCAAATATGTTTCTCCTTCTGGTTTTGAGGGAAGTTAATAATATAATTTTACAATGTTATATAATAATGCCAATTATCCAAAGATGCTTAGGAAAGAGGATTTGAAGTAAATTTTACATGGCTTACCTCGGTGAAAAAAAACCCCAACAATATAAACACCCCAAGTTATTCAGTGTTATTAATTATTTCCCTGTGTTTTTGTCAAAACAATATTTCATCAATATTTTATATATTTGATCTTGAAATTTGGTAATACAAATTCCACTCAGACGTTGCATTTCTTCCATTTGTTTTTGCCTTTCATGTCCTGAAGATTGCCAGTGGGATTAGATTTACACAGGGTACTTTTAATAGTGTATGCAAAATATTTTTATTGCAACAGTGTGCAAAAAGTCTTCTCAAGAGTGACCCGCAATATTAGAAGTTTTACAAGGCCAAATTGGACACGTTGCGCCCCTCAGAGCTTAATAAAGTGCAAAGGAACAAATAAAGGGACAAATAGTTGATGTTGAGATCAAAGAGTAAAGAAAATTCTGTACTGAAGAATACGAAGTGTTCTTTATCACTTGAAAAAGAACATGTCAAATAGTAAGTTCCCTAAGTAAGGGGGAAGAGTTCATCCAGCACTGGAAATGAAATGAGAAGTCAGATGAAGTTAAGGAGTCAGAGAGGCTATCAGTGTGGAAACAGAAGTTGTCAAAGATGGCAATGTGGCAGCACATTGCAGAAGAAAGAAGAAGATTGAACTCACTTGTAAATTCATCAACTGAGATTTCACTTTGTCAGGACAAAATCTTTTTCTCCATAATTATATGGAGGAAAAAAATACCTTTAACAGCTCACCCTCCACACCTCATATTCCAGATGATTTTGCACACCTTGATAAAGCAGATCTTGTACTTGAAAAACATTTTGATTTCAGCAGTGGGTTAACCACTGGTAACAGCCAAATTCCCATTCAAAATCTCACCCATTTCCCCTGCCTCAGTATGATGAGCGGAGATAAAAAGAAAACTATGTATGGAAAAAACCCCAAAATGTTTGCGGACAGAGGTAAAGATAGGGCAATTGCTTACGAATTACTATGGCGGGCAAAACAGACTTGTCTTGAGTAAAATTAATTTATTGACAATTAAAATTGATTCAGATAGCAAGAAACAAACAAAATAAAATGACGAACACTATAGCAACAACTTTTCTACTCCATTTCTCAAGCTCAACCTCACTCCCCTACTCCCATCTCATTTACTCATGTGATGTGGTAGAACGGGAAGTGGAGAATGAGGGCTAGAGTCAATACATGTCAGTTTGTTTCTGCTGCTCCTTCCTCTTCATACTTTTCCTCTAAACCAGCATGGATTCTCAGTGGGGCTCCTTGCCCTTCATGAAATATCCACTGTCTCCCAACCTGAGAACCTCCTCCGTCTCCTGCTCTGACCTTCGTGTTCTCTCTGCTTTCTCCCCCTTGGATTATTGTTTGGGGTTTTTTGTTTGGTTTTTGTTTTTTTGGTTTTGTTTGTTGTTGTTGTTGTTGTTGTTGTTGTTGTTGTTGTTTTTATTCTCTCCTCTGCCTGTCCATAATTTTTGTCGTTTATTTAATATGTCTTCCCATAGGTGACACTAGCTTGGCTGCTGGGTCCTGCCATGAGTCTGCTGGTGGTGTCTGGCACCATCTGTGTATAGCACAGGGCAGCCTTTGGTCTCTTCTCACCCTTGCACAGTGCCATGGCTAATATACAACCACCTACACCCACCGTGGCTTTACGCTGTGCTACAGTGAGGCTGCCTCCATTGGAGGCACACAGATATTCAGGACTGAATTAGTATTTTGTGAGTGAGTTTCTGCTATGTGAGGTGTGTGTGGTTTTGCAAGGTACTGTGACAGAGGTGAAAAGTCCACATCTGGAAAAAAAAGTAGCAGGTAAGGGAAAGGACCTAATTGTCAAAATCATCTACTTTTGCTCTCACTAGTCTTCCTGGGTATCAGTGTTAGTTCTGTAAATGATGACTGACATGACCCAGCAGCAAATTTTTACTTCTCAGGACAGGGGGAGGTGGTTGGGTTGAATCCTGACACAGTGATCCTCCTCTTAGTCATACTACCTTCAAGTTTTCAACCCAGGTCACAGAGTATTTCCCATTCAATCTCTATTTTCCTTTAGTCGGGACTCTAACTACAGGTCTGACATTGCCATAAGGATTTATTCTAAAAGCAAGAGCGTGTCTGACTAGCATTTAAAAGGAATATTGTAAGCAAAATCATTAATAGAACTCCAAACATATTCTGAAAAAGAAAATAGGTCCTGTATTATATATAAAAAGAGAATCCAGGCAAATTCAGAACAAGGTGAAAAAAATGGAGTCAGTAGGAGAATTCAATGGAATTACATAATTTCAATTATTATTACACTTCAGCGGGAACATGAGTGAACTCTAGAAGGGAGGAATAATTTTGCATCTCTCTTGAGACTAGCCACTTCCTGGCTTCCACAGCACTGGAGTGGGAGAGATCTCTGTGCTCCCTTGAGGAGTAGCAAGGTTGAGATCTTCCTCAGAGAGTGAAAGAAGTTGCTGCAGAAACATCTAATCCCAATTCAATATAATAACAGTATACTCTTTGTTATTTTGAGCAAAAACATATTTGTCATAATGATGCAATAAAAGAAAAAAAAAAAAGAAGTAAGAAAGGCTCCAGGCTCTTCGTGGATAATTAGTAATGTGAGTAAACCCAAACCTCTTTTAATATAATTCCTGAATGTGTGCTCAGCTTGGATCTTTATTTTAAAAGTTCATAACACATGACATGATATGTCATGCAGTCACTTTGTAAATGTCAAGCCCTTAATGAAAAATAAGTCTTTCATTGCTTATTCAACTTACGTTGTACATCCAGCAGCACTCAGGACTAGATTTGTCCTGCCTAGTTGTCCTTCACAGCAATATCTAGATGAAGAGCACTGTTGCTTTAAGTTTCGGTGGTTTGTTTGGTTTGTTTTGTTGTTTTTTTGTTTTTTGGGGTTTTTTTTGTCACAAAAGCAGTGGAGAGGCTAAAAGACTGTTAGCAATCAAGCAGCCTGACTGAGGCCTGAATCACCTTCAGAAGGATGCTTTTTCCTTATTTTTCTCTATTTTTCATCTGTAACAAGAGCTAAGGGCTGTTTCCGACTTAATCCCATGGATAGATGGATGAATGTGGGATAGTCTGCATAGTTGTGCTTATTAGTTTGCCCGTCATTTCTGTTTCCTCTTGGATAGAGAATGATGTTCTATTTGAGCTCACAAGGATGCTTCTTCCTGCAACTTTCGAGGATTTTGGAATTAGGAAATATCTCCTTTTTTCAGACATTTTTGAAGAAAGGATGTCAAATAGCAGGTTTTTCATTGATTTCACGTGGTATCTGAAAACAGATTAAAAGTGTTAGCATTCTGGGCATTAGCAAGAGGGAATGTAAATTTTCGGTTGGCCAAGTTCCCTAAGATTCTTAGGAGTTAGAATAGCTGAGCAGAGGCAAACAGCTACTGAACAGTCTGGCAAGCAGATGTGGATAGAGAGCAAAACATTACAGGGTGATGTTTGCTAGTGGCACAGTTATTATGTGTAATACCCTACTTGGAGTAAAGCATTCTTGCTCAGGGAAAACATAGTGATTCTTATGTGGTTGTGAATGAGTTTCTAATAATGCTCTAAAATTCTCTGGAGTTTGTAAAGGAATTCTGGCTTTGTTCATTAATAAAAACCAACACATTCCCTATACTCCCTGCCCGGTACAAACAAAAACTGATTCTACCATTATTAATAGAACCCATAAGGAAATTACTTATTTGGGGTGTGTAGTAAAACTAGTAACACAACAAAGCGCAGGCAAATATAGATGAGCATTGAGCTAGGAGACTAATTTTAACAAAATAATGAATTGCATTCCTCAAAAGAAAAAAAAGAAGGTAACCAACAGATGGATATAGAGATTGTTGTATTCTCCTTTAGCGTCCCAGTATTTCTTCAGTGTGATGGTTTTTACCACACTATCACTTAAGAGCCATAAGACTGTACTTTGCTTGTCATAACTCAAACTATTTACATAATTCATTTTCTAGTACAATGTTTTTTCAAAATCCATGTCTGAACATGGCGTTACATCCCTTAAGAAATAACTTTAAAAAACACTGATGGTTGCATATTGCTATTGTGGATTTGGTTCCACAAGGTCTGCTTGGTGGTGCTTTCCTTGTCACCATGACAAAACATTTCCTAACAGCCTGGGCAACAGTGGTGGCTAATCACTGATTGCACTTTCACAGGGCATTTCAGCCATGTGAAATGAGAGTTCATTGGCAGTGGTGCTTCCACATGTCCCAGACCTGTACCTTCATCTTGAAGACACTGTGTTTTGGTGCTGGAAAATAGGAATGTGTCATCAGAGTGGAATAAGAAAGAGCACACATGTAAATCTACACAATCTTTCAGAGGTTTCAAGCGATGCCTGAACCGCACATATTGTCAAATATTTTGGTCTAGCAACAGGCCAGTGGAAAGTGTAGATTGGCAGTAAAGCTAGTCAGAAGTTTTCCAGCACAGCAAATGCTGATTTGTTTATCCTAAAGGGTTTTGTTTGAGGCTCAGTTGGAACTAACATATGTCAATCATATAAATTAAGGCACAGCCTCACCTTTCCTTCAGTGACATTCTGTGTAATTTCCTGCTGATTTCAGATTAATTTGGTGCCTAATAATTTGCAGTGACGTTCGAGCTCCCTCTACAATGAAAATTACTGATATGTAGAAAACCATGCTAACTTGCCAAAACCCCTCAGAGTTTCATTCATTTATCCTGCAGAAACAAAAGAGATTTATTGGCGTCTCTTTCTCTGCATAATGCTTGGGGCAGGAATTCTGTTATACTACCATTGACAAAAAAGTTGAAAATTATGTTAGACCTTACTTGCTTGTCTATTATGTGCCAAGGAATATGTATGTGTGTAACTGCATCAGAACTTCTCAAAATGGTGTGAGATATTTAAAAAGAAGAGGGTTATTGTCTCATCAGCTAATAATTAGGCAGTATGAACTGGTTCTGGCCAATTAGCCTGGAAGTGTTTTCATTTCCTAAGCCAATAGAACCTACCTATAATATTCCACAGCAAAACAAATTAATTAATTTAATTAACAAAACATAAATTCTAAAATGAAACGTGATTTTGAGTGGGTAAGTACCCATGCCAAATGGTGTCTTATAACAATAAAATCTTATTCAACTGGTTGGACAGATTATTCATATGGCTTCACGCTTTCCTACTTGCTGGCAAGCAACAGGCATGCTTGGTAACTTTGAAACTTCTGCTGTGTGGAGAGATTGCCATTCAATTATAGACAAGCTCTGGTGTCGGGCCTATTTTTCTGTAGCATTTTTAAGCTTTTCATGTAAGACAAAAGTAAGTGCTCTATATTTGTCTGTCTTTGAAGAGAAAATGCCAGAAAGGTGATGATGCTCCTGCTGTTAAAATCTAATGCAAAGTCGTAGGCCCTTCTTTACATGTACTTGGTCCCAGGGGCTTACAAGCATGAACTTTAGTGAATTTTCTCAACCCTTGACTCATGGGGTAAATCTATCCAGAGACATTAGACCGCTAAAATGAATCTGGAGGAGAAAAAGGTCTACCAGGTCACTGCAGCAGTTCAAAGCATGCTGGTGCCAGTCCCAGCGCACTTACACCAAACCCAGAAATCCCACAGATATAGTAATCTTATTGTTTTCACTTGCAAATTCTCAGTGATTTAAATTCATTATCGAACCAACACTCTTGTAAAGCTTTTTCTTCTGATCTTGTCCCAGGTGCCTGATTGCAGTCATCAAACATACCATACTAAGTATTTGTATAAATATATCATAAAATAGTCAAATATGATGAGCTATTCCCTTTGTTCCTTTATGTTGATACACTTTTCACAAAATATTTAATATGCTTCTGAAAATGATGATGCCAGTGATAAAGCTAGTTTGCAGTTTCATAGATAATTTATGGAAGTTATAAAAAATGAACCAAATTGTCATAACAACATGACAATGTGAACATTCATGTTTACATAGTGTCCACATACTGTACAAATACTGAATATTAATATGAAATGAGAATTTATAAAATTTGCAATAAACATAATGTAGAAAAAATAACAACTTGATACAATCTCTGCTTATATTGCAACCTATAAAGAGATCTTACTTTATGAATGGCTTTGACATTTCCTTTAATGTGTATTGTTTTACACCCTTAACCACAAATCCTGGTATATTTTAAATGTAAATTAGATCTTATCTATCCTGTTTCTTCTTTCAGATAAACAGTCACTCTAATTCAAGAGTAGGAAAGAGAGTCCATAGACAGCATTTTAAATGTACTTGGCACAAATTCATCTCAAGGGGTGCAAATAGCAAAATAGGTCTGGATCAGATACTGCTACTTCTGCTCTCATAAGGTAGCTATTTGCTTCTTCGGTGATTCTGTTGGCTTGCAGTAAAGTTATGCACAGTCTTTTGCCTAAATATAGGCATTTATTGTTATTTTGAGATACTCTAAGACATTCTACTGGGGCAGGCAGTTGGTGGACAGGATCTGTGTGAGACCCACACCTCCATGACACTCTTCTGGAACAGCAGTTCTGGCCAGGCAGGACACAATGTCAAGTGACACTTGATACTTTTAGACAACCAGATCAACCTGTATTGATACCCAGTAACACAACTCTTCTGAGACAACCTTTCCACATGATCATTGCCTTACAGTCATGAAAAAGGATGAAGTATCACTCTGCTAACTGTTTGTTCTGGTGGCATCTTCTTTGTGGTTCATTGGTATCTGAAGAAACTGAAAGAATCATGAGGCCTGTGCCTTTGTACTATGAGAATACCCTGAAAGTATTACACTTATAATACTTGAACGGTGTTTATTTCAGTAATCTATTAATTACTCTACTAGCAACTGGAAATGAGTCCTGAGGTTTTAATTTTCCTAGTGGCTCTAAAGCTTCTTCTAAAACTTTTCACCAAGGACTATCATTAGGCCTGCCAAACCGTGGATTTACATAGCAAACCAGAAAGTGGCACAGGCCACTGGTTGCCTGTACACATCAGTAAATTCGAGGCTTTGGATCAAAATGTGAACAATGTCTATCTAGTATTAAGTAGCACCTCACAGTTCCTTCTCAGAGATTGGTGAGAAGTTAAATGTTACATTCCTTCATGGCAGAATTGCTCTTGAGTATCCCAACCTCTCTCTCTTTCTCCTCACTGACTGTGTAGGGACCCCAGACAGCTGTAAACCTGAAGTTAGACACCCCAAAATGGTTTTTAAATTTAGATGAAATAAAAATAGGCTTTAATGACTTGGTTTACTCATTACATTGATCAATTAATGCTATATATCTACTTTTCTGCTGTCTAATTAGGTTTTTAAAAGTAACATTGGGAAGTCCTGATTACCATGTTAGGTGTTTTTATTATTGACACCCAGAATATGAATGTTGTAATTTTTGAAATACAAATATTTCAGCTGGATGTTGTAGTCCACATCTTCTAAGGTGCATAGCAAGTGCACTTGCTTTTACATCACTTGGTAAATCATCCATGTATTACCATATCAGCTGAGCCGAAAGTATCATAATCATAAGAGTTTTGTGTAATAACGAAACCTGAAATATTATTCGAATACTGCTAACCTTCAAAAACATTGTAGAGGAATAAAGAACTGAAATTACTTATATAGTAAAAGGTCCCCTGCTCCTTCATTCTGTACTAGCAAATAGGACACTACTGAAATTTGATACCCCTTTCAGCCTCTTCCACAGCACAGGACCCAGTATTCTTATTTTCAAGGACAAATACTATGCAACTTGGCCCAAAGGGAGAAAAGGTAATTTTTACTTTGAATAATTAATTTCAATGCCTGAATTTTATCTTGCTTTTAGCCTAAGTGGTGCTGCTGTTCACAGCTTACTCTTGCTTTTACCATTTATTATGTTAAATTGTATTAGTTATTTCTATCTATTTTTAAAAAATATTGTAGGTGCCATGCACTATTCATGTCTTTTTTAAAAAGCCTGGGCAAAAATGCACACAGTTAGACTTTCTTCTAATTTATAGAGTTTTTCTAAAAGCTGAAAACCTTTCAGGTACAAATCAAAGCAGCTACAGCTGTCTTTGGCTTATTTCTTTCTTGGCAAGTATGAACAAATCCATGGTAATCAATTCAAAAGGTATTAGAGCCATTATTGGTTGTAATTATCATGACACCTGGGTCCAGACTTGTGAAATAATTATTAAAGGCATCACCAGTGCGCAAAGGTTTTGTTAATCATTGATTTTATATCAGTAAGTGCTTAACGGATTCTGTGACTCTTAATATGAAGCTGAGTGTCTATTTCACTTACAGAAGCATCAAAAATAAGGAAAATAAATAAAACACACACACATTATCATAGAAGTGAATCAGAAGTAAAGAATTAAGGTGAAGATACCACCATCCTTGAAATCTTTCAAGTTCCAAAATCAGAGCTGACTTGCTTGAAAAATGTCAGTGTTATATATTGAAATAGCTTGCTGCCAAATAAAATATATGCAACAGGATTTATAGCGAGAGATTAAGGAAGGGGCCTTGGAGTCTCCTTTTTCTTAATGCTATATGTGTGCTTGATTCTTTTTGGTTATTTTTGCAGCTGTGATGCTGAATATCTGAAACTGAGTGTGTACTAGTCACTACTTCTTGTTGTTGCCCCCACCATGGGGTTAGGGGCAGGCAGTAGCAATGGGGGTTTAGAGTAATTTGCCACATTCTCTGTAGCACCACAAGGCTTTTCTCTGGACACCTCTGTAAGAGTTTTTGCTCCAGAGTAACCTGTCTTTCTGCACTGGGTAATTAGAAATATTAGCTCCTAAGTTAAGCATTTAATGCTAATGAGTATGAATATCCCCTTCTTTTTCCCTTCTGCCTTCTTCATATGCTATTTTGTTCAGTATGCTACTGCATATGCTGTTTTTGGCCTAAAACTGATGTGTCCATTGATCTTCGGCAGTGATGAATAGAGCAAGGATAAATGGGCATCCTACAGAGATTAAAATCATTACACCTGTGGAAGATCAAACCTACGTCAGGGAACTGAGGTCTTTTAACACCTGTCTTCTACTCAGTCTTGATATATAGTGCTACCTGCCTTGAGCAGTGGGTCAGTCTTTTATTAGTTAAAACTTCTTCCACCCTTCTGATCGTTTTGACCTATTATAGATCTAGTTAAAATTGGTTTCCTGCAATTCCTGCAGCAGAGATCAAAAGGTTAATTTCATATCTTATGCGTCTAGAAGTCCTGAAGCCAAACAAGTTGATGTGCAGGTCCCTATAACTACAGTCACGCATCATGCATGCTGGTGGATGGCCAACAGACATAGCTTTATGAGGATACTAGGTCACACTCCATATTATTTGGTGTGCATACAAGACACAAAATGTCATTAATCAGGTTTTCATTTGGCCACATCTTCAAAAAGGAAGATACAAAGCATATCTCTGAGGCTCAGCAGTTTCAACATCACCAATTTAAGAGAGGGAATCTAAGAATAAGGTAAAAAAACTTGTGAGTAAGGGATGATGGAAAGTAATGAGTTTCTGAAAACTGGCTAGCCAGCAGAGAAAGTTATATGGAACAGATTTTGTAGCAGTGACTGAAGAAATCCAGCCCTGAAGTAGAAGTAATAGCAGCAACATTTCTGTCTTGCAGCTATTTTTACTTAAAGGTCTAAATGGAAATGGAAAATTAGAAAATAAAAAGCAAAAACTGACTCCAAAATGCCTAAATAAAGCTCATCCTTGTTTTATGTGTTGTCAGAGGACGACATCTCTGAAACTGATGGTGAACTGAGTGTCATAGGAGAAAAATGATCCCGCATGTTTTCACTGCTTCAGTAACAAAAACACATTAATTGTCAAAATGGAGAATAGAAGAAAGGAAGTGTGAGTCAAAGTTGCATAAAATGTGTGAATCTAAATGACTGCACGTGTATATCAAACTGATTATACTGTATAGCTCCTTTGGGAAGTGACGGAAATCCTTGCACAAAGAGAATTCTTGGTTCTTCCAACCATCTGTGAAATAATATCCACCAGCTTTGGCTGCTGAAATTTTGTAGAAGTTCACCCGTGCTGTCTCTGTGTATGTATATACACAAATAAGCAATATATATATATGTGTATATATACATATACATGTACATTTATATTTGTATACATATATTCAAAAATGCCCTTCAAGAGGGATACAGCGGTCTAGATCCATCTATTCTTCTGGATTCCAGAAAGTGTTTTCTCCACACCATCTACTGTTACATATAGAGACATCTGGTCTCCTGTCTGAAACTTCTCGAATGAATAACAAATCCAGACCAGCGTTAATGTAGTTTTTCCAAAACCGCTGATATCACTGGTAAGAGATGCCAAAGGCTGACATGAGGACTCTTCTTCATGGAGCAATCTTACTTTGTCCTCTCCCCATTGTGCTGAATTCAGCTGAGGTGGTGAGATGCAAAGTCTACTTCAAATTTTTTGTACTAAATTTTTTTAAGCGTGCCCTTCTCTATTTATTCCACATTTATGTGAGCATTGTACAAAAGAAAAAAAATCACGGTTTTAGAATTAAAGCATGGCTTACTGAAACTAATCAGAAGATAGGACTAAGGACAGAAAGAATTAAATGAGATTATATCTTTATCATATCTTCTTAATAAGCAATCTGAAAATCTAAATAGCTATTCATTTGCTATTATGTACCATGCAAAATGGCAGCAGTATCTACAGTGCATGGGTTGCTGGAAGTAAGTTCAGTAAAGAAGAGGGAGAAAATCCAGATGAGCTGTTTAACCTATTTGAGATTGTTTGCCTTGAAAAATAAAAGGTGAAACATTTCCTACTTAAAAAAAAATAAAAATTAGAAAACAGAGAGTTTAGAAAAATGTCCCACTAAAATAACTAAGAATGGGTTGACTCACTAGATTGAAATAAACCCCATGTATTTTAAAATATGGAAAATCATAAGACTTATACTATACAGGATCCAAATAAAAAGTAATTGAAAGAAAATTACAAGCATTAGAAAAATAATTCAATAGGATACTCAAATTATTTGACTTATCCAGATATCTAAATTGATATGACATTATTTAGAAGTACTAGTATGCAAATGTCAGGCTGCGACAAAATACATACTTTCACCAAAAAGGAATTCATAGTGAGGAGAGGAATGCCCCTTTTTGTGCAGTATTTCTGTTGAAAAGAGTGACAGAAATCCATCGATGCACATTTGCAATAGTAGTGGATTGTGCCATGCAAGGGAAAAGAAACGCCCATGCCTGAGGAAGATAATTACACCAGACATTATGTTTGAGTACATCACATAGGCAAACAGTGAAGCAGTGGGAGTAACACAGTTGGAGAACACCTACAAGGAGAGAGTTTTAGCAACAATGATACTGTTTGGTTACAAAACAGAATAAGGAAAAGGAAAATGATGAAGCAAGCTTATATATCCTGGTTCTACACTTTTGATAACTAATGTGTTCCTGAATACATTTTCTGGAAGAAATAATAGTAACATTTACAGCTGACACTGTGACCGAATGAGTGATATCCCAGAGCAAAAACTGGGAAATGTCTGCCTCTTTGCTCAGCAGAAATATTGTCCACATCCATGAGAATGGCAGGATGTGGACAGCATATGTTATACCCAGTGCATGAATGAAAGGTTAAATGCAAAGAAAATAAAAACAATGAAAAAGTTAATTCTGTTTGCAAACCAATACTGAGACTTGATATTAGAATTACAGAAAGGCATTGTACCTTGGAGAAAAATCAGAAAGGATCTTTTGGATCTAGTCGTGTATTATCTATGAGATTGTTTCATATTCGAGACTGCTCTGGCTGTGCAAGCCACTCTGTATGTGACAATGTCTTCAAAAGTCTGGAGAGAAAGAGAACACACTACGAAGCTCACAATCATCTCGCAAATCCCCTAGAAAAATACGGAAGTCAAAACATGAATCAATCCTTGCAAAAATAAAACAAACTCCACAACATTGGATTCCACAAAGAAAATTTAGAGAGGCAAAGATTTTTTTAAAGGTGAAGTAAGGAATTGAGGTGCAAGTTTCATCAGAAAGAAGAAAAAAATTAAAAGGATTTAACTTCTTTGAGACTGAATTTGGACTAAACAGTAATGGGCACGTATTTCCAGATTATTTCAGATTCAGAACTGTTCATATTTCACATTGCTGAATACTGTGTGATTCCTGAAGGGTTAATAACAGATAGAGGGTTGGAAGTAATTTATTTCAGAAAATCTTCTAGATATATCAATTCGAGATGCCATATCAGATTTGTACTATTTACAGTTTATCAATCTATCTTTAAAAGTCTGTGAAGATAACAAAGCTCTTCATATTTAAAAATCCACGTAAGATTCAAAAGATTGTTAATGCTTACTAGGGTTGCAAGTGAAGTTAATTGAGAAATTAAAACATTGACAGCCAGAAAAAAAAAAAAAAAAAAAAGAGAAAGAAGGAAATCCACTTTAGCCATTCTTTTGGCTTCCTTTAGCTAGACTATCATGATGCTTCTTAGAGTCATTCATTAGTTTTGTCATCGTGGGTGAACTTTATGGAAGGAAGAATAAAATCTTCGATGACAAATACCTAACAAGCTTCTGGAGCCAAGGAGCTGTGCCTGCCAGGGGAACTAGAAAAGAAAAGGGGGGAGAGGAGGGGAGGGGGGAAAGGAGGAGAAATTAAAAGCCAGGAGCAGGGTTACCCACGTCGTAAAGGAAAGAGAATGTGAGACTGGAAACCGGATGTGAGTGGCAGTCTGCCAAGGCAACAGTTACGCCATCTGCAGCAGGGTCAGAAGTCAGAGCCATCTTTGAAAGTAAGCCCCGAAGAAGACATCTAAACAGAACCAAGGAGGGCACTCTCCGTGCTTTGTGAGGATACCCAATATGCTGCTGACAGTTTCCTGCCAGAGCTGCACACAGGCACGGTGCGCACCGGGAATGCCGCTCCAAGGCGGAGGAGCTGCCCGATCCCTGTCCCGGGGCGCTGAGCGCACGCCGGGCGGGAGCTGCCGGCAGGAGCCTGGCGCACGCTGCGGCTGGCCGCCGTGCCTCATCCGCTCTGGGACACACCTGCTCCGCCGACAGCCTGGAAACGGCGCAAAATGGCACCGGCGGATGGAGGAGACTACTGGCAAGCACAAGGTAGCAGCAAAGGCAACCTGGCCGCAAAAGGCATTGCCTGGAGGGCAAAGGAGGGCCAGAGCATCAGGGAACACCACCCTGCCCTTGGGGGCAGTTGTGCCACACGTGGTTGTTTGGCTTCTCTCCTTGTGAATGTGTCAGAGACAGATTTGGGCATTCTGATTATGGATCATTGCCAGTTTTTTCTTGAACTGGATTTTCTTTCTCCCCGCTCCCCCTAAAAATTGATATTGGAAAAAAACATAACATCCAGCTAACAGTGGCTTTTGGTACATGATCTGAGTCAAATGACAGGGACAACATATAGAGTATACTCTCACTTGCACTTCAGTTTATCATGCCTGTAATCCAGCCCTTTGTAAATATCTTACTTTTTTTCCTTTTTTTTTCTTTTTTTTCCTTTTTTCCTTTTTTATTTTTGCATTTTCCTTTTTTTTTCTTTTTTTTCCTTTTTTCATTTTTTATTTTTGCATTTTCCTTTTTTTAACCCTCATTTTTCTCTGTTTTTTTGATTATTTTATTTTATGCCTTAAGGTGCATAGGTATTCCATCTTGTTCCAATACAGCATTATACGAGGTATAAGAGGAGGGGTCTTGAAATGCTTCTGTTCTAATAATCCTCTTCCAGAGGGAAAGAACAGGGCAAAAGGCTAGCGAGAAATTTATTGTCTAGCAGGCAGTGTGTAATTACCATAACTTACAAAAAAAAAAAAAAAGAAAAAAATCCACATGTTGGTGTGTTTGATTTAATGCCATCAGAAGTGTAAGGTTACATGAAATAAATGGCTAATTGGGTTAATTTAATAGCAGGTTAAATCTTTCTTTTATTTTGTGCTAAAGGAACATTAAAATGGTGCAGTTTTCAAGTGGTCTTAGAAAAGTAAAGTAGAGTTTCTTGATAAAAAAATATATATAGTGTTCCTACTGCTAGGTTTATGGTGGGAGCTACTGGCATTCTTCCAGTTCACCGCATGAAAATCTAAGCTGCCTGTATAAGTACAGAATTTAGTGTTGGGTCTTAAGGTTTTGGTTGGCATGTTGCCAAAGATGTTATGTATTTAGCTGGGAAAATTGCCTAGAAGTTAATTGAGAGGAAAACACTAATATACATCCTCCACCACCTTAAAAAATGCTATGGATGTGCATATGTTGCTGATCCTTGATAAGAGATGAGTGTTTGCGGTAAAGAATTAGCTTAAAATTGGTCCAAAATTGTCTAGATTGAGTTTTTCAAGCCTCTCCCTTCAATACATTTGCAGCTAATATTATTGTTTCTCCTCTCTTTTTAATCTCCCTGCTGGCACCGTCCTCAGACAGGCCAGCAGCAAGCCATGGCATGGTCACAGTCTTCTTCGGAGTGGGCAGAGCTGGAGCGCGACAGCTCCGTGCCACTTCCAAGCACTAGGCAAGAGTAAATCTCCCCTTTCCTTTGCCCCAATTCCTTTTCTTGTGACAGCCCCAAAGCTTATGATGTGGCTGGTTGTCTTACTATCACCACCATCCAGTAAAATCTGGAAGCTCAGTTACAGAGCAGGTATTGACGCTTAAACAACTTCAGAGCAGCAGATGGTTTTTCCAGCCACACAACCGGCCACGCTGTACACGATCACCTAGCAGAGCATCTTGGGAGCACCAAAGGCCTGGAAAAGCCCCCTCGCACTGGGCAGTGAAACGTCAGCAATTCAGCAATTTATCATCTTGCCAGAAAAATTAGGATTTTTTCATCTCAGTAAGTGAAAGATTGTCTTTAAACTGTACTGAGCCAGTCTGCAGCAGCAGACCTTAAGTGGTTAATGATCACATCTGTAAGTAGGCTCCAGACCAGACAATAGGCTATCTTTCGGAGAAAGGAGGCTGGGAGGCAAGAGGCACAGGGAAACAAAATTAGGAGCTATACTGAAAACAAATGAGCAAAAGGCTTTCTTCCAATTGTGACCAGCTGTCTCCTTTTGTACACCCAGTGGATGCTCCTGATCTAGAAGAGACATGAGCAAAGTAGAAACAATGACATTTCGCTACTGTATGAATTCCCTCTCCCTTCACTTAATCCTGTTCTTACTGGGGCCTTGTGCTGAAAGCTGATAATTTTGATGGCCCCTGAATAAAGCCGGTAGCTTGAATTCCTGCCACCAGCCCCCGTATAATGAATTGGGCTAATGAATGCTAGTAAGTGGTAGGAATCTGTGACCAGCTGCATCAAGGCAGGTAATACAGCTCAGATTTAATTGGGAGCAGGTATTGGAAGGCTGTATTACTTTAATTGGTGAGGGGGTTTTATAAATGGAAGGGACAAAGTATAATGGACAAATTGTGCTGTACAATAGCACTTAAGCCGGGATTGTATGCATTCGTTAATCTGTTGAGGAATGAGGCAATTCTAAACAATTTTCTCAGTGAAACCAACTCCAGAAAGCTTGTCCCTTTTGTTCTCCCTTGGGAAAATGCAAGATTGAAACAGAAAATACCTTTACCGAGGCAATCATTTGCCACGTGTGGAAAGCGGATACAGCTGTAAACTATGAAAGAGGGATCTTTGTAGTACAATAAAGGATGGAAAAAGAGATAAAGCTGGGGATAAGAGTGGGCCTGTCACTGCATCCAAAGAAGGAATAAAGTGATGACATTTGCAGTGACAGATGAGACTGTAAAGAGAACTCAGGACAATTTAGAGAGGGATATTTGATATTTAAAAGAAAGGGCTCTGATAATTAAAAGTAGCATTACATTAAACTGTTACGCATGTCATTAGTGACAGAAGGGAACTGGTGCCTTTTGAAAAGTTAATGATTTGCACAGACCTGCTCTTGAAACTTTGTATGTAGTAAAGTTCACTTGAACACAGCATACTGTATGCAACACAGCATAAATTTTCTCTGTGTTTCATAGTGGGAAATAAGAAAGTTATATGATAATATGGAAGGTGTACTGTAAATACCATATGCCAATGTGTGTACAGTGTGGGTGTGTATGTGTAGAATCGTTGTACGCTGGAGGTCCAAGGTAGAGTTGAAAACCCAGCATATATAAATATTGTCAAAAATGCTCATTCTGTGGAATCCTTGGAAAAGGCAGGGTGTCTTTTTCTCAAGGCACAGGTTCACACATTTTATTTTTGTCTTGTTTGTGTTTAACTAGATCTGTTCAACCTAGTGTGCCTATGGCAACAGAAGATAGCTTAAAGAATAACCTCTAAAGGTAGAGCATATTTAAAGTGAAAGAACACAACACATGCAGCCAATTTATATGTCTGGTGCAGCTGTAATGGGTTAAGAGACCATTTGTAACCTAGTTCTTCTAGCAGGGTTTTTGCCCCTGTGTACTTCGTTACAGGTGGGAAAACAAGACGGATTGTATGTCCTTCAGTGTTCATGTAGGCTGGGAAGTGGGAGGAGAAAAACAAAACAAAGCTGAAAATGAGTGTTGAATGGGCTTTCCCAGGATCCCCAGGTGGGTTTCATGTATTGCCTAATGCTGAAAATGAGACAGATTCAGCTTTCTGTACTGGTTGTAAAGGCTGAATTATCTTACTGTTACTATTGTTCATGACTTAAAGTTAATACACAAAGCTGGAGCTTATTTCAGAAATTCTTTGTCAGGAAGAACTATTTTGTGTTCTTTAACATTTTTTCATTTTTATGGATAAGGATAGAATTTGGTCTTAAACTCACAAAATGTTTATATATGTATGCATAAGATAAATTCTAAATTAAAAATTATATGCAAGAGCAACATTATTAAATTCTAAAAAGGAGCATGAAATTAATACTTATCCATTAGTGTGAAAGGATCATAATTTTTTTTGCAGAAATCTGTGGTTAGCTCTGTGTGAACTGTAGCAAAGTTTGCCAGAAAGCAGGTGAGTTACACAATAAAATAATCTATGACAGGAAAATAAAATACACACAGAACTACCTATGTGGTGAGATATCATTCTTTAGCTCTCTAAATAAGATGTTTAGGTAGTGACAGACACATAAGAATGGAGCTGGAAAATAACTTAGATTTAAAAATAAAACATTATTTATATGATCTGAGCTGACTCCATTGAAATCCTGAAAAGGACTACTGATCAATCACTGAAAGTGTCCTAAGATCAATTTTATATAATAATCATATTTATTTGATATGGAGAAAATAAGGCAGCTTAATATCACCCTCTCTTCTGTCTTATAACGTGTTATCCCTGTAGTACATCTGTCTACTTAATCATATGACATTAAAAGACACACAGGGAAACTCACTTTACAGAGGAAAGAGGACTTTCAAAAAAGCCTGTATTCCTGATCTTAAAAAAATTAAAAACAGAGTCACAAAATGCAATTACTTTAGTGGGATGATTGAATGTTTTTAAGGAAGTTGAGACCACAAACTCTATGAAACTCCTGATTATCCTCTCTCTCTCTGAGGTTCAGATGAATATCTAAACACAAAGAAAAAAAAATCTTTTTCTCCTTTAGCCTGAAGAGAAATAGCCAAATTTCATTAAAGTTTGGATAGCTTGCTTTCTCCGTCTGTGCATGTGTGTATATTTAAGTATGTGTTTGAAATTAAAAAAATGTTTTCAGAAGACAGTTCTGAAAATAGTAGCCCTGTCAAAGTTTAATTATCTACATCTGCTTGCTACTGCCATTAAATTCTTATTCTTCAGATTAGATTCTTGCATCCCTTGCATGACCTAAAGGAACAAAAAGGAAAACAAAAGCCAACAGTTAATTTACAATTTGAGAAAGGTCAGAGATCACTGTGCCTTGGCACTGAAGTCCTCTAGAATAGGAGTATGTGTTGTGTCCTACTTTTCCTAGTTAATGTGCATGAATCATGATTTTGAAAAGCCAGTTCTGTGGTTCTCCCTGAAACCCTGCTGGAGTGCAGAGCTGAGCGGAGTCTCTGGCATGCGACAAAACCACCGCATTGTTTCAGTCTTCAAGCAGCTGCTTTGTGCCATCTCCATGGCACCAGTAATAGCTGGCTGTTACTCAGCTGTGTTAGGTGAGGTTGGAGTAGAGGAACTAGCACTGACTGGCTGTCTGTGCTCTCACAAGATCCCCAAACAGGTCTCACCACACTGCTCTGTGGCCCGTCGATAGAGCTCCTCTGTTTCTAGAACAGAACAGTTTCTATGGTTTTCTGTGCAAAATGGCGCATAGGATTTGTAACTGATGCTTGCCTCTCCCAGGAAAAGGACATTCATTCAGAAAATAAGTTTATTAACTATCTTCCGTAAATAGTATTCTTCATGAAAAATATTAGTCTAGTTGTGGGATTCTGTGACGGTGGGACTGAGAGGGGATTCTGCCAGTAGTAACAACACATGGTCTGTATGTTGGAAGAACTTAAGGATACAGTCCACTGTACAGTCCAGCTGAACACCTTTTGTATACTAGCACCACTGTTTCTGAAAATGGATGGTTTTGACCCCCTTCTTTTGATAGCTACTCCTTAAAGGTCAGATTATTGTCTGACCCTTCCACTAGTCAGCATGATTAAGTGACTGAGTGTGTAACTTGTGAATGCTTGAACAGCTCCAACTTCTGCAGCTGCAGCAGCAGCCTTCATGCAATTCCCATTATGTCTGTGCTGCATAGGGGAAAAGCCAGAGGAAAACAGCCGTCTGTGCCCTCATCAGGATGCCAGCATCTCTGCTGACTGAGCCCAGCACAAAGACAGAAGTGGGTGCCCAAGCTGACCCCGATGAGACTCCCAGAGCCCCTGGGTTCTCTCAGTGGTCTTCCCAAGGAAATACTGCACTGTGCTAGCCTCTGGGTAGGAGTGTTTGATAATGGCCTGGTTCACCTCAAATTACTCTATTTATAAAGAAATGAAAGAAAGCTTCAGGTGGTAAAAGTTGTGGGAAAGAGGATAAATGAAATCTGAGAAGAAAATGGTAAAGGAGTCTATGGAATATAAATCAGTCACTGGAATTTACATCCCGGATTTTTCTCACTGCTACACATATTTGAGATTTTGCTATATTCATTTTGCGTCAGGAAATTCTTAAGATAAATAGATACTGTTCTTACCTCTACATATATAAGATTAAAACAGAGGGGAGGTCTTGAGGTAATGTACATTAGTTTATTCCTCTCTCTTTTGTAGAGTGACTTCCACAGCTTATTTGGATTGCTTCTCTCCTGATTTCATAATTTCAAAATTATGACAGTACATTCAACATCCTAGGGAAAAGAAAAAAAGGAAAGGAAAGGAAAGGAAAGGAAAGGAAAGGAAAGGAAAGGAAAGCTTTGCTCTCAGATATTAGTTTTATCTATCTATGCAGATCTGTTGAGACCATTCTACTAAATCCAGCACAAGGATGTAAGCTGTTCAGAAAATGTTGTATTCTGTGCAATTGAAGAATGGAAAGAAATGCAAAGGAGAATTCTTCTTTGGGAAGTACTGTTTTGTCAAGGTAGACAATGAAAGATAAATAATTGGAGAGGGAAAAAAAAAAAAAAAAAGGAAGATCTTTACTTCAGCTCCAATAAGGGTGAAACTGAAGAAACTCTGGAGAGGTCAAAGGAGTTGTGCATAATATGCTTGGATTTCATAAGGACCCAGTCAAAATTTCTACAATGACAAATTTTGTTTGGCTTCAGTGTCTTTGTTGGAACTTGGAATTGTGGTTTCACCACTAATAGACCCATTGGGCCCCCACTCACTGTGTTTGACCTACAAAAGCAGCAATAGAAGAAAGATGAAATATGCCTGAGTATGCTTGTGTACTTTTCAATTTAAACTGGGGAAAGACTGTTTATGTGAATGAAAGCCTAAGAGTATTTTGGCAAACTTACTGAGAACGGTTTACTTGTCAGTACTACAAGGAAGGGTCTTAACAATTGACTTTCTTAAGAGATTTCTAGGTCTCCCTTCTTTTCATTTTAATGTTTATCTTACAATTTTATCTCCCACTTTGTCTTAAAAATAACTTTACAGTGCAAAAGTAAAGCTGATGACTGATAAAATACAAAAGAGCTTAAAATCCCTAAGCAGTTTAGATGAGGTTTGGATTTTGAAATTATGTTCCTTATTCAGTTATCACTATAAATTAGTTCAGTCTCCCTTTTTTCTCACTCATTAACCTCCTTCCCAGAAAGAGAGGCATTCCAGACATAATACCCCACAAAGAAACACTGTAGACATGTCCTGCCCACTTGTATCTTTGACCTGAGAAGCAGAAAGGCAAAATCTACTTGAGGACCAAGTCAGCGAGTTTTGGAAACCTCTGGAGCCAAAAAGTGCTGTGGGTGTTTTGATTGTGCAACCTATATTTGAAAGAGCAGCCATTGCCATGTGAAAGTTAATAAATCATGAAAATGTTGTCCACTCTCTTTCCAAAAACATATGTAACATTTTCTTTAAATCACTCTAAGAGCTTTTTTTTCCTATATGTGTTGCTCTAAATTCCCTCCCCTCTTAGAAGAAAATTATTATTGTGATTTTAGATTCAGTATCCAGTTACAGTATGAGCGTGTTTTTTCACTTTTTGGCAAGAATAATTTAAATCAGTTCCTGGCTGAGCTTTCTCAATCATTGTTGAATTTTTTCTTTAGAAAAATACTGGTTTTGCTCACTGCTTGTGATTAATTTTGAAGCTAACAGAATGATGCCTGACTGGAAAAATAAAAAATACAAAAGAACCCCAAAAGATGCAATAGTCAGCCATCTCCAATTTTCAAACAAGTTTTTTGTAAAATTGCTGTGAATGGATCCCTCTTGACATGAAACACAGTATCTGAAAGTCCTGAGCATGAACTGTCATAACTGAGAATTTTGATAAGCTCAATCACAGATCTAGCTATAACAGTTTCACTGTTTTTCTTCTGGTTCTTTCTTCCAATTTCTTGTAGTTTCAGAAAAAATGTTATTTCTATTCATGGACTCTGATTAGTAGCAAATAATCCTTATTGACTTAGGCGGACAGAAAAGACTAGTATTCAAGTATTCAATAGAGGTTACTTAAATTTTAATAGGCATGGTGATGATCTGGGTTTTTTGCTGTACTTTGGAATTCTGGAAACATAATTCACTGGGGGTATTCAACAATAACAAATATGCTTCTTCAGGCAAAAGCATTAATCAAGAATGATCTTGCATCAGGACCCTCCAGTCTTTTATGTGGCCAGCAAACATTCCTATCAGGGGGGACACTCGCCTCTCCTCTTAGTGCTGAACCACATCAGAAAAGGGTGTCTGCTTGGGCTGAGAGACAAGCTCATGCTTGCTTCCATTTTTCTCATTTTCTTTTTGGTTTTTGTTTCTTCCTCTCTCCCTAGGTTCTGTTAAATGTGAAAGTTTTCCTGTTCAGAATCTTTCATGCTGGCTGAGCATGTACAGCTGGTTGTATTGGAGCTTGCCTTACAGTTAGTGGCCAGCTGCCGATGCTTAGCGCCAAACATCAGCTTGTTTCATCCAGCCCTGATACCTAATGCTTCACTCTGGTGGAAAGCACGGTGCTCTGTACTCCAGTGCTCTATAGTTACATATTTATCTTCCACATTACTTAAGGCAAAACTCACTGATGTGTTTCTCTGATGTGCTCATAATTCAAATACCATGTTTGCTGTCAACAAGTCATCTGATTCAAGAACCTTTGACTTTTTTTTCTTTTTTAAAGAGGAAGATGAGGGGTAACAACCTCCACATCTTAAAAATATTATGCCTCTAGGGGACCGGTCATTATCCTGCAGTAGGTATTTCAAGTTGGCAAATCAATGGAGAAGATCAGGGATGAAGATGAAAGACCCAGCTAGTCTTGACCCTTGCCATTTCTATTTTTTTAAGTCTCCTTCAGTGCTGATCATGCAAAGAGTTGAGCTTAGGCTTATTTTACCACCAGCCAAGGTGGAGACAACTCATCCTTCTTTTGAACTTATCCTTCTTTTCTCCAAAGGCTTTTTGAAACAGCCTCAGGTTTGGGGTTAATGTTTTGTCTTTCTGTTGCTCAAGACTTTTTTCTTTGCCTAAGGAATTTGTAAGAATATTTCTTTCTTCTCATGTTGTAATGACCATCATGTCATGACAATAATGATGACAATCATGACAGACGTGATCTGGTTTTACATCCCTAGAACTAGGAATCTGAGTGCAGGTATGTCATCATAAAAGCTTTTGTTCTGAAATAGGGCTAACTATGATAAATGAATAATTTACTTTGTGGGTTGCTGGAGATTGTTCCTTTAATGCAGAGACATATTCTGCTTTATAGTGAACCCTGGAGTGTGAAAGTGTGTCAGGTATTAGGAAGCAGAAGGCTTCTCCATTTGGAAGTGGGCAAAGTTATTATCTCTGTTGCTCTGCAGAGCAAATTTTAAAAGTCACAAGTTATTTTGTAATGGATAAAGGCTACCTGCTATTTTGCTTCTATTAGTCAACCTTATTTCCATTGTCTATATACACCAGAAAATCAGCAGCATTTTGAGTGAACTAAGAACCAACTAAAATGTAATCTCTGACTTTAAAAGAAATTAATATACATTCACGTCACTGTGACACTCTGAAAAAAATGTTTCAATGACAGCAAGATCCCACAATATGATTTATGAAAAGTTCAGGAACAGAAAATTTAGGCAACATCCTGTTAAAGAAAGAGAGAGATTGTAGTATCTCACTTGAAACTGCTTAAGTTTGCCTGATTTAAAAGCATCTAACACTTCCTTGAAAATATAATGCCTTTCAAAATGTGTCCTGTAAGCCTCCTCTTCTGAAGTTGTAGGTTAGAGAGGTTGTAGGGTTTTGTGTTGTAGAGTTTCATGTTATTTTAGTCATCAAAAATGCTGAGTCCTCATGCAACTAACATGGGTATAGAGCATGGAGTCATGCTTTCCAAGCTTAGTCCTCACACTGTGGTTGAACATGGAAATGCCTTTTGATATTATGAAGGAAAACACTTAATTTTTTCCACAATTAATTCCACTGAAGAAGGAAGCTTTTCCCCCTAATGAGTCCATTCCCTCTACACGTGTTTTCTCAGCAGTGACCAACTTTTATTAGTGCAGTATTTAGACATATTCTTGATCATGTAAATTTTAACACATGCTTTAACGTAACTGGTGGAACATTAAGCCCCCAAAGTGCATTAGTCACAGTTTTAGATTAATCCTTAGATTAAACCTCAAATGAAGTTTTAGCAATCTCTTAGATTCCAGCTTCCTTATAGTCTGTAAAGATCTTAATTTATGAAATGTTCACCGCTCTCTAGCTTGCTCCTCAACAGATGTGACTTGATCCGTCTTTGTGCCACAGCTATGCCTTGATTCATCTGTTTTTAGCGTGAAAGGATGGGAGGACCACGAGGGGAAGGCCGCTGAAGACTTGTGAGTTTCCAATCTAGGCACTTTTTCTCTGTCACCAAAAGTCCGCCTTCTATTCTTTGAAAATGATCAGAAAAGATTTTCACTGTAAAATCAAATCTCAAACCCCATATTTTTGCATTACACACAAATATGTTCCTTTGGTGCCATAGGAGCTGCAGAATTTAAAGTCTGAAGAAAAGAAATAGCTGGTTTTAATTTAGAAATTAATTGGCATTAGTTTCACCTCAAACCTAATAGTCTTGAAAAATGGCATTTTAACTGTTTCAGTTTTAGAGGTAACCACGGCACCTTACTTATTCCCAAGTTTGGTGAGCTCTGCCTGGGAGTCCATTCTGCTGCAGTTGCTTGCTGTAGGAGATGTCTGAGCAACATATTAATGGCCCCTGTTTGATAGAACCATATTCCAAATACGCTTGATCTTGTGTTAGCCTGTGAGGAATGATTAAGGAGATTTAAATGTTCAACTAACTCCTCATGCTATTACCAAGATAGTTTGGGGTTTTTAAACTGAAGTTACTGAAGTGTGAGTCAATGCCCTATTTTGTTGATGCTGGAATACTACTTTTGACAAATACTGTAAAAACAAATCGAAGCAAAATTAGGTCTGTTCTGGGTATTGTGAATGGCCATTTCTTTGTATTTGTTTCTATCTTTTCATGTACTTCCCAACAGAGATCTGCATAGCTATTTATATTCATGTTTCTGTAGTCTTTTTTAGGTTAACCCAATGTTTAAGTGTTGTATTGATTCATCTTGGTAATCTTTGGTTCTTAGTGGAATTGCATGAGAAAACGCACAAACAACCCCTTCTCACGTTTGAGCACTGTGAGTAACAACTCACAGTTGGTACTGTGAAGACAGAAGATCTCCTGATGAAAGTATCTCATTGTCAGCTCTGAAATGTAGTTACAGCACTGGAGAATGTGGAGGCAGCATTGTCTCATTGAAGAATAGAACCAGCTAGATCACTGCTTTTGTTCATGGTTTTATACCAAATGCTAGCCCTTACTACTACTTCCACACCTTTGTTCCTTCACACCTGAGGCTGAAATAGGTCATATTTGTTTTGGTGTTTGTTTTTTTTTTTTACTTTTCCAGGGTTTCTTTCTTCGGTGCTCATGCTCAGCACACATCATCTTTTACGATGGGAATTTTGCTGATTCCTTTTTGTAACTTCCTGTTGGTTCCCACGAGCTTCATGGACAAAGTCTTTTACTTATTCTGTCATACAAACTTCATCTTCAGCTGACGGGAGGGTTTTAAAAATTAGGAGCAGAAACAATTATGTTAATAAAGCGTATTTACTTTTATACATGATAAGTACTTTATGATCTGGGAACAGTCAGATTTTATCATTGAGGCTGAATTGTTAGCACAGCAGTATTACTACTTAGGAGGTAAAATTGATCTGGAAAAAATAGTTTGCATTATCAGTTACTTCTCTGTCAACCTTCTATCTCTCTTGATCAAGAAATGAAGTCCTTGGAAAATGAATGTACAAAACAAATGTCTGTTGTACAGCAAGATGTTCTTTAATTTACTTCCTTTTGTTTAAAAGTGATGTCTGTTTAGCACATTGGTTTAGATATGATTTAAAGCAGTTGACATGACAGATTGAAAACTTAAAATGTAGCATGAATAATACACAGTAAATTTATGTTGGGATGTTTTTATTCACTAGGGAGCCCTGAATAAGTTAGCAGCACTTGCAGCCACAACTTGTATACAGGAGAATAATTTGTATTTATTCTTTTCTTCCATGGAGCTTACTTATGTATGTGTGTGTATATATATACATACATATATAAATAGACACACACATATATGTGTGTACATGTTTGTGTTTGTGTATACATGCATAATATATGGGTATGTATATATGTATATGCATATAGTCAGCTAACTGAGATTCACACACGCACGCAATCCATGCAGTTTATTAACAGTTAGCATATCATCTCTAAATGGAGCTTACTGCAATTTGAGATGTGCCCTGCTAGGAGCTAATGAGCAAACTCCTGCCTAATATTGACAATTAATCAGGCATAAAAGCATCTAGGATCAGGACCCATTGCCAAGCATAGAAGACTCATACAGACTTCAATGAAACATGATATGTGAACAAATTTGTCTAATTGTATATCAGTCCTACGAACAAATTCCCACCAAAACACTTAATTATCCACAGTACAGAAGCAATGCATCCATCTCAGAATGTTACTGGCTTTTTGGTTTGTTGTAAGCCATTTACCGTAACTAATAAATTGAAGGAAGTATCATTATGTTTTCTTGCCAGTGTTCCTATTTTAATTGGCCTTGTATACTTGAGCCAATATCTGTGCATTGACTAGAGTAGCTGAGTAATGATTGCACAATAAAAAATGATCACTATTGGCTGAATACTTTTCTGCCATTGATGTGGGAAGATTTGCCCTCAAACTAATAAAATTAATCTCAAAAGTCAAAAAAAATCCCCCAAACTAACAAAGAGTGCAGTAAAAGGTTCAACCTTACAATTTATAATAAAAGAATAAAAACATTATTGCTAATATGGAAAACATGTATTTGTTCAGGTTCTATGAGCTTAATACTGATAAAATATCTGGTATACAACTTTTTTTTATTCCAGAATAAAAACTGTGTACCTCTTTCTAGTTTAAAATCATGGTACAGGCTTTTTTTTTTTAGCAACATCAATAGAAAGCCTGTTATGACACACAACAGAAAACCACTTGAAGTATTGCTGTTACTCACTACAGAAGAATGATTTGTGCAAAGATAAGATGCTTTGGCCTTGAGACACACACGAGTAAATTGGGTAGTTTTCCTAAGAAGCATTCTTGTTGAACTGTTTTTCTTTTCCATTTCAGTTGACAATATGGATCTGTAGTATATTGTTGGATCTGCTGTGTGATAACACAACAAAGCCTGTGTTCTGCTCTCAGCAGTGCTATTTATACCTTGTAACATTTTTCAAAGTACTGCTTTAGTGTTCTTCCACTGTTCAAAAAAAACACCCAAAAAACCCAACCAAAACAACACAAGATAACCTGCCTCCAAAACAAACAAATAAATAAATAAATAAAACCAGCTATAAGTCAGATTCAAGTGTAGATTTTTCCCTGGCAGGGAAGCTCCTTTTTCAGTTGATTTACAGAGGAAGAGCTGCATCTTGCAAGTGATGTAATACGAGCCAGAGTCCACCCTTTACAACTGGAGAAGGCAAGAGCTGCTCAGATCTTTTTCTTTAGCCTGTTACTCTGAATGGGGAGCAAGGACTGTCTCTGGAATTGGGCTGAGGGTTGATGAGTAACTGTCATCCAAAAATCTCCACAGCAGTGAGGGCACAAGCTGCAGTCTCAAGTGGAAGGCAAAGGCAGCAAAGGAAGCAGGCTAAGCATCTACTAATTTTTATTTGAAGATGGCTGATAGTAAGAAAGATCAGTATGGCTGCTGAGTTTTCATATTGAAGTGTATCTTCATGTGGTCTCTGGGAGAGCCCCTTCTGTCCTGGATGCCAATCAGTTGTGATCAGCCAGAAGCTGAAGTGATACATACTCATTGCTGGAAATCAGGGAAAGAAGCAGGAAGAGATTTATGCTAGGCAACAGCACAAGGCTTAACTCATCCTTAGGCAGCAAAGAGAAGGGAAACAAAAGGCTGCTTAAAAATTTATTACTGGTATATTTTGGAATATACAGGTCACCAAAACAAAAAAAAGACTAAGCATGTCTTTCACTTATACTCAGAATTTACATTTTCCTGGTCAGCACTGAACTGTTTGGCAATGGCTAGCTTTTAATATTGACCATTTTGTGTGGGTGCATGATGTGTTTGTGCATGCCCATGCCTCTCCTAAAAATAAAAAAAAAAATGTGATGGCCACTTGTTAAATGATGAATTTCCCTTAAAGTTACAGTACATACTGAGATTACAAATCAAGAAAAGATATATCCAATAACTTATATTGGGGAGTGGGTGTATGGGTGTGTGTTTATTATTGTTATTATTTCCAGTTTTTCTGATAAGCAAGGGCAAGAATAGAAAGAAAAAAAAATTAGGAAGAAAGAAAATGCAACACTTCTTTAAGTGACTGCTGCTTCCTTTAGCATCCCAATATCCTGATAAAATGCCTGGATAGCCTCTGTGGCTTCAATATAGATAACATGCTTTTTCACAGCACAGAATGAATTTTTTTTTTTTAATAAATGTAGGAAACAAATTCATATGAAGGACATTATATTCTTGGGTATAAACTTTGGAAGATGGGTTATCTTTCTGTTAAGGACATCTCTCATTTTCTATAGATAGGTAATTTCCTCTCTTTTTGAAATTTTATTTGTCTTGGCTAATCACAATAAAAGGGAAATATATTAACAGCTGTACTGTCATAGATCTGCTTTTCTCTTAATTCATAGTAAATCAGCAGTTTCATGGATAATTTGCTACACCCAAAGCATGCAGACATGGAAATACAGCCATCACAGAAAATTTTCTGCTGTAAGGAGCAGGAAGAAAAACTCTGCTAAAATCAGACTTAGCACCTTTAAGCTTCTCTTTTTTCTTTCTATCTTTCCTAAATAGAGTCTTTAGTACTCATGGTATCTCTCAGAACAGTAAACATTATTTCTTTCTCATCGTTAAAGTCTTCCCACACCAAACTCACAGTCTTACAATTAAGAGTCAAGACAGAACTATGCTAGGTTTAGCACTCTAGGGCATCACTCAAAGGGAGGAGGCTGCTGAAACTTTGATCTCTCCTTTATTCCCCCTGCAGCTCATGTTACTTTGCTGGAAGTTTTTGGCATGGTCACAGGACTACACTAACTTAAAAAGGATCAACTGCCTTTGCCCAGCTCTGGGTTGTTCAGTTTTTCTACATGCTCACCCTCTTACCCATTGGGACTATCTGAATGAAAAATATTGAAAGCATTTCTATAACATATACATTGCAATTGAAAAAGAAAATACCTGAGACTGTATGTGTGTGTATATGTACATATAGGTACATATACATATATAAACATAGATATATAATAATAAATACATGTATATCTATAAAATTTGTATAAATGCATATATCAAGTCAAAATTTCAAGACAGCATAGAATGGTTCTGTTAATTTTTGGCTGTTTATTTTTTAATATGTTAATATATAAACATTTTAAAATTTTTTATAAAATTCTTTGACTGTTGACTCTTCACCTTGGTTCCTGAGCCAAACTGGGACAGAGCAATGATGTCAGAGAAGGACAGTCACATCACTGCAGACTGTGAAGAAGCAGGTGACATCAAGGTGAGGAGCGGATCATCATCCTCAGTGTTTGGGAGCCATCTGATACTCCTGGGAGAACAGTCCTCAATGCAAAGTATTGCTTGAAGAGCTAAAAATATTTAGCAATTGAAAGCAAACTTTTGAAAACCATTTTGGGATTTGGATTTTTTTTACTTTTCTGTTGGAAAATTTATAGAAAAAAAAAATCAGGGAAGGAATGCCTGTCAGAAATGTTTGTTTCAAAATATACTTGCCAGCTGGCGTGAGCCTGAGCAGGTTTTGAGCTTTGTGTCCAGGCTCTATCAATTATCTTGAAGACTCATGTAGAGCTACATGTGAAGCCTGGAGACAGAGAACTGCAGTTCCTACCTACACCAGCCAAGAGGTTTGGGATACCTATAAACAGGGCAGTTGTTGAGTCACCTAGTGCGTTATGCTTTCTTGCCTGTATGCACTAGTGACTCTCAGCTTTAATTTTCTTTTTAGTTCCTAATTTTCCTTTTTAGTTCTGCCTTAAATCATTAGCATTTAGAGGTGAGAGATGCACACATTGGTTTTACCATCTGATAATTGTTGGTCAATATAAGGTACAGCTGCTCCTTCTAATTTTCCCTTGAAAAGCAACAGAAGCAGTGTTGGGTGGGGACATCCGCTGACACATCCTGCCTCTTTTCAAGACAACATAAAAATAAGCCATGAAGGTAATGCATAGGTGAAGTGACAAATTTCTGAGATAGCTAGAGTTTGATGCATACAAAAGTTCTTGGACTCTGAAAGGAAAAATAATTTCCCTCCAGACTAGTGAGCTTCTTTGGAGAAGCCACTGTAGTAAAAGACTTTTATCCAAGCAACACAATGTGTCTGTTCCTCCAGAAAGCCTTGAAGTAGAATTCTAACTGAGAGGTTATAATAAAAATGTATGTAGTCGTGGGATTAGAGGCAAAGTTCTTTCCTGAGTTTCAATCTCATTAAAAGGGAGAAAAAATAAAGCTTAGGAAAAACGGAATAACTTTCAAGGTGGAAGGGGGATTTAGAACCAAACCTTGATTCTGCAGACTCTTTTCCTTTGAGCTTGGTCTGTAGTATGTGGTCTTCAATGGCACTGCATGTATTTACAGTGTTATGTATATATTGTGTGCCGGGGTTTGTTTTGTTTTGTTTTGTTTTTCATTTATTTATTGCACTTTTATTACAATGTGATACTGTTAACAGCCATAGAGGAAGAAATTAATTTAATTGCTAACATAGTTAAAAAGCACTGCAGTTTTTTCAGAAGCATTTGTGAAGTTCCTACATTACAGAAGTTCAGAAGACAGCTAAAAAAGGTGGTACTGTTTGTTCAAATAGTCAAAATTTTAACAGTCAAAAGTACAGAATAGGAAGGAGAGGTAGACTGTGCAGAAAACAGCATAAAACTGGACTTCATTTCCTGAAACAGGCTTTGAAATACAAGTCATGAAAACTTTGTAAAGGGGCAGTATAATTTTTGTTTGATCAGCTGGTAGTTGGAACAAACAGGCAAACTTTTAGATATGCAAGATCATTCTAAAGTTCAAAGTAGGAAAAAATAAAACTTCATAGTAACAGAGTCACAATTAAAATAAAATGTAAATTTCATGTTTATGTGCCTTAGAGAAAGATACTAAGACAGAAGTTAATAAGAGAAACAATTTTTGTTAGCGTTCATTACAGTGAAATACCATTTTTTGTTCCTAACTTAGAATTATCAAGGAATATATTAGAAGTCTGAGGAATATAATTTGCCATTACATATCTGCCTTTTCATATGATAAATAACTTTTTAAAAATTGATATAAGTTATGCTTGTAAATATCCTTTAAATAACCTTCAAGAATTTCTTCCATATATTGAAGATAAAAGAGAATCTTGATTTTGATATTTTCCTGATTTTAAATGATATACAGAAAAATGTGTATATATTTCATGGTTTAAACGTGTATAAGCTTTACATTTTCTTTTAATGAGGACATTAGAAGCAAAAATGACATGTGTTGTGCAATGTTGCTGCCACAGAAGTAGAGAAGAGAAAGAGTACAAAATTTAAGATTTCTGTCAGTGCTAACTTGATTATTTTGGTGATTTGGATATGACCATTACTAATTTTAAGTGAACAGAGCAGCAGCTAAAGGCAGGTGGATGCTGCCTTGGCCCTGAGTGGACGATGGGAGCCACTGCTCCAAGCTGACTTTCAGTGGGTGTCCCCTTTGTATGCAAGACAAGCAGGGTGAACTTCAGGTGGACGAAACTTCAGCTCCCCGCACACCTGAATTTTTGTACCGCTGGAAATGGGTGACTGACAGAAAAAAAACATCAGCAAGAAGCAGGGCAAAGGGGAAAGGGCTGGAATAGGAAAAGAGGTCACCATAAGAGCTGTTCAGCAAGGTGTTCCTTGCCCTCCAAATCCAACCACATGTAATGCAACAGCATAAACATGAATCTAAATTTTTGGAATATTTATTGGAAAAGCTATTTAATGTTGTGGTTTGCTTTTAACTTTCTTTAGAAAATTGTAGTTGACTAGAGGTAATTCCACTTAAAATTATGTGATTTCAACTTTAATTGAGGAAGTGATTCAAAGTTATTTATCAATAGCAGAAGATTCAATAGATACATTTGTAGCTCACCCCATTGTAACAGAAGGTATATTCAAATAATTCCTTATGAAAATACAGGGAAAGCAAAGAGAATTTTTAAATAAAATTTCTCTAAGTCAAAATAAAACCTCCCTTAACTTATTGTTTCATGAAACAACTGTCCATGTCCTTATTTTGTTTTTGTTAATTAAGATTATGCATTTAAAGTTTCTGGGTTCAATTGTTCAACAAGTTCTAGAGAATGACTCGAGAGGAGATTTGGAGAGAATATATTTTCTCTCCCTAAAATTATCCAGTCTAAGGTGGCTGCAACAAACTTCCTTGCCCCTCTTTAGAAACAAAAATCACCTTTGAGCTGAGAAAAAGAATCCAGACCCTGAGGAACTGATTGAGAAAACTCAGAACAAGTTAAATAGGTGAAAAAAACCAACATTTCCCAAGTCTTCCAGAACTAGTGAAAAAAATTTCTGTGTGTATTTTAAAAAATCTTGCAAAAGCATATCCAAATAATCATGTCAAATATAATTTCTCATTAGCCTTATATAGGTAAAAATGTTTAGCAACACTAAACAATACGGTATTCAAAATATAGAACATCTAGTTTAATGCAGATTAATTTTTAACAAGAATTCCTATGCAGTAGGCAGATAGTTCCCACATTCCATTGTGATTGACAAGCCTGACATATGGAATAGTTCACAAATTCCCAGGTGACTGACAGATGGAGAATAGAAAGGCGGATAAAGTTGCCTAGAGAGCTGAGGACGATTTCATATTCAGCGGTTTTGATCAAAAGGATTCCAGATCTCACACTAAATTTAGCACCGCTGGCAATTAGTGCATGATTTATTCAGTCCTTTCATTTGCTGGTTGACAAATGAAAAACAAGCACAAAATTAAAAATAAGTTTATTTCCAGCATTTCGGATATTTAAAATGTGTGTGTCTTTGTTTGCACATAAATTAACATGAGATGAATTTATAGTGAGATTAAATCTGAAATGGAGATGCAAGCAATAAATAAGAGCTTTTTTATGTATCTTTCAGGCAGAACAGGTGTTTGAATTAAGAAATACTAATATGTTTAGCAGCATGACTCCACCTTTAGCATTAGGGAGTTGATGTTTCCCTAAATTTAGAATAATCTTTCCACAATTTAAAATTCTTTCATAAGCTTCCAGCATAGGTGACCATCTGTAAGTCAATACTAATGCTTATTAGACCAATAATAATAAAGAAAAGCTATCCCCATGTTTTTTGAACACAATTGAAGAACTGCATTTTTTCTACTGATGTGTCTGCATAATTCTTACAAGTGGCAGCTAAACACAAACACAGAGCAAGGGAATTTTCCCAGTAGTGGAAAACGTCATTATTTGAGAAAAATATAAAGGAAACTCTTCAGATCTGCTAGTAAAACTTGTTGAAACTAGAATCCAATTTCTCATCCATTCTACTCTCTTTGGAGTGAAGAGTCATTTCCTCCAAAACAATGAATTCATATGAGCCTTTTGAACAGAATATGGCAATATCTTATCCAAAAATGGGGAGCACAGCATGGTATTCCATTCCTGGGGGAACCTATGAGCTGGGAAATTTCAGGTATGTGCTTTCAATGGAGAAAACAATCTATAAAGAATGATAAGAAATGTTCGTTTCTAAATCTAACTGAATTTAGTGAACTTGTGCTTGTCTTCTGAGGGATAATGCAGGAGACATAAAATTCTGGGTACATCGTTTAAAACCTAAAGTACAGTTCTAAATTGCTTGTAGAAAATACCATATTTTGCAGCCTGTAAGGCTGTAAGCCTGTAAGTCTACAAAAGGTTCTTTTTTGCAACAAATAGAGGAATGTTGAGCTAATCTGAATACAAAAAAAGCCCAAACGAAAAGTCTCTGCTCTTAGTGAAAAGGTGAAAACTACTGATGGTAAATGTTTTAAATCCTGAGACTTAGAGAACTGAGAATAAAACCTGCATACCATCATTTAAAATCATTATTTTCTAACAACTTACACTATTAATTTACTTTTTTTCTGGCTTCAGAAGCTTGGAAATAGTAACAGACAGCGGTGCAGCGCAACTCTATAGCTACACCTATCTCCTAAGACCGAAACATGTTTCCAAAGTCTCTGTGAAAACTCAGCTCATTGCTTTAGGAAGTCATTGAGCTAGCATGGCAGAAGCGTAGCCCAGCCTGAGGAGCGTAGCGCACTTCGTGCTTCCCTGCACGCTGTTTCTCATCTTCACAAGAACCTGTGGTTTATTATTACCATTTTCTCCTCCTCTGGATATCTCTTCTTCACTCCCAGCAGCAACCCAAAGTAATTCCCAGCCAAGCAGCCTCAGAGCAGACTTTTTTTCTTTTACAGAATTCCCTTTCCACTCCCCTCAAGCACTACAGCAAAATAAAATCGTCTCTCCATAAATGTGATTCCCCTCAGACTTTTCTGCACCTCTGAAACACAATAACTGTCTCCCATCTACTCCCCTTCCTTTATACATTTAAGACAAAAAAAATCGAAAACCCAAAACCAAAAGAACAAACCAGTAACTGTTGCATTCCCAGTACCTGCAGCTGTGTGGACTAAATAGCAACATTTGGGTGAATGTGTAGATTACCCATATTTCTTGGGATGAAGGAGAAGATCTCACAGAAAAAATACATATTCTATTCTCCCTAGCAAGTCTAGGAAGATAGACTTTGTGTCTGCTCATTTAAGTTATGGTATTTCCTCTATCTACCCCAAATCCTAAAAGATGAACATTTGATTCACTGAATCATAGGGGTTTACACATATCTAAAACTCACTTGGTCCAAAATAGTTTTCTCCTCCTTAGAGATGGGAGAGAAGGCAGCAGGACTGAAAAGGGAAGTACCATGTGCTCACTAAACCCTTCTAGTAGGCTAAGAGCCTGGAATATCTGCTCCACTTGGGAAAGGTAGAGAGCAGAGCTGCATCGTTGTTCTTTCCTTTATTACACCTAAGTAGCAACTGTCACCCTCTTTCAAAAAAAAGGCAGTCTGCTTTCCTGGGCACAACCACGAAGCTGCCACTGTGCAGGAGACCCTAAGCGAATGGTAGCTCTATCGCTATTTTCCAAGATGTGCCTGTTTTGCTCTTTTCAGTTTTTCTTCATGTCCCTCTTAGTTTTTTCTCTCTTTCTGACAGACAGGAAGGCAGTGCTTACTGGTTTCTGCTAAGGCAACATCTCCTTTTACTACGCAGCTACACAGACTAAAGACATACATTTAAAATGTAATGTGAAATTCTGTAAATTCAAATTATTCCAGGCAGGTTGGATCCAGTCCAGACACTGGATTTTTTACGCTTCTGTCCTGTGGTTACCAGTGCTTCAACATTCTTCATTATTCTGTGACGAGTGTTGTTGCTAGCTTTGTGCTAATATGCTAGGAAGAGAGTTTTGCTGAACTGGAAGTGGAGTTAATAAACATTCATCCCTTCTTTCTGGCCACCATCACTATGCGTGATCTCAGTGACATTAAGGAGTTCCCAACATACACGTTATGGTTTTTTTTTCCCCTATGTGTTCTTCATTAACCAGATTTTTAAATCCTTGAGTTAAAGATCTGTCTTGTTCACCTTTTGTTGGTGAGGCCCTGCACCTAATGAGGGCATGATCACACCAGAGCTGGCTGTGGAGTAATAGAGGAATCAGAGAGGCAAAGAATTTGTCTCCTTGTGGGTTATTTTCCCTGCACTTGAGTGAATACTGATAACGAATACTTCATTTTTTCCTGTGTAGTTCAGATGGTTCATTTGGTGAATTGTTTACTACATTGACAGTTTTCACATGGTATTGTTTCTTTGCCATGACTACATGACTAAACTTTTAAATAAGAGACTAGGAGAGTAATGAAGAGAGTGAATTGACTGGTAGCAAAAAAATCAGATTTGAGTCACATCTTCATGAATCTGTCTTTCATTATTTAACCAGCTGGAGTTTATATCCATCACTATTTTAGCCTCTGCTGATTTTTCACTTCATCATAATGTTTTGGTTAAATTCAATAATCCACTTTTTGGGCCAGATTCTGCTTTCAATTATGTAAGTGTAAATCTAGAAGAACCTCACTGAAGGACAGTATAGTTATTTTTATTTATTCCAGGGTAACATAAAATGGAGATTGTCTGCTCTACATGTGCTGCTGGGTCCCTTATATTAATCTTTAAAACCACTTTATTTGTTTACAGACACAGCATTTTTCCCCGAAAGCCTTTATCACTTGTTCTGTGTGTGTTGTAAGGAAGGAGAGAAGTGTTCTTCCCTGATATTTTTTTCTTAGCCCTTTTATTTTTCTCTCCAGACACTATATTATGTGTTTAACTACTTAATATTATTTCCTCCCTGTCCACCCATCTGTTTATTTTAGTTGCTTCTTCCTCTTGGCTGGCTTCTGTATAGACTCTCCCCATATGCCTGCTAGGAATGTGAATGAATATGATTAACAAGCACTGAAATGCACAAATAACATCTTACTTGAAACTCTGTTTCAGGATCTGCGTATGGTGGATGTTTCAGATCGTGTCTGCTTCTCGGCACATTAAATATCCTGAACATAGGTGTGCAGACGAGAGTGAGCCCACAGGATGAGGTGGTGTTTCCTTGCAACCGATGAGTAAGTCTTGTGAAGTGATCCTTTCTGCCTAATAATCCTCTTCGTGCACTGTAGCAACAGTGGCTAACAGCTCTACAGGGAAGCATGTGCTGTGCATTTGCATCTGTGTAGCAGATACGCAGAGCGGAGTCCTGCCAAAGCCTCTGGAAGTGTCACATCTTACATGGGTGTTGCAACTTCCTCTGCCTCTGCACAAGCCCTACCGCTGTTGAATTCTTCCAGAGTTCTGCTAGCTTTTACACATATAATTTAATCCAGTGTTACTTCTCTGCATGAAAGTACCCTGTGGAGTTCTGCTTACTGAGGGCTTCCTGTTGTATCAGAGGTTGCAGCAACATGCCAGAGACCTTAGAATCCTTGTGATGAAGCAACAGGTTGAAAGAGCTGAGAAATTAAGACTGTGGGAAAAAAGACAGCAAAGATGAAACCTACCAAAGCTTAGCATATTGAGTTCTGTGACTGGGAATAGCTATCAGCTCAGCAAGTTATGCAAAATAAATCCTGAACCCAGGTACCTTGCCCTATTTGAATCATCTTAAGGCTGATTTTCTGAATTATTTAGCTGTATTTAGTAGATCTTTCTCAGCTGTGGGCAATCACAAAAAAACAATCTATCCGAAAAAGAACGTTTTCTGTCAGGTATGAGGAGCTTCGGATCCCAAGTCAGCTCCCTTGTTTCGGCATTAATACTCAGTCAGCAGATAGCTGTTACTCATGATCTTTCTGTCCCAGGAAATGGCAGTACCTGTCTTTCATACACTTGGAACTTACAGCTGGAAAAATGTGTATAGACCAAATAGGAACAATATTTGTTTATTTTTCAGTTTGGCCAGGAATTTAAAAAGGATTCATTTTCCATTGACCTGAAAAATCAATTTGTAGAAGTGCTGCCATAAGTGGTCAATTCCTTGATTGCTCTGGATAATACTGGAAAACCCTTGCTACAAATAATTTTCGGTGATTATTGATTTACATTTTCATAGTAAATACAGTTGGCTGAGATTGCATCCTCTTTGTGCTTGAACTCTGCAAGTCTGGTTTAGTCTTACTGGCACCACTGTTTATGGAAAAAGACCTTTAAAAGCAGCTGCTGCAGAGTGCTTGTACTAGGAAGCCCAATCACAAGGGCCACAGCCATCCAACAGCAACACAGAAATGGTGCCAGCAGGCTCATGACTGCTCACTGTTTGACTCCACAACTTAAACAGAAATCCAAAAGCATAAAATGTTTGGCTATGTTTGAGGGGACAGTGTGTGTATTTCATAAATGTAAAAGGAGGTAACTAATAAAAAAATGCAATTTTCCTGAACTGAATGGGAAGTGAAATTAATTAAACATACTATTCACCTATGAATAAGTCCTATGTGTTGATCAAATTCTAGAATATGCCCAGTGAAAACTTGGCAAAAATCCAGGATTTAGTAGGACCTCAGCTCTCCAACTGTGTGTGAGTCTGAGTAGGTGTAGAGCTCCATTGACAGGGCTCCCAGCCTGCTGCACAGTATGGACCTTTGGAAAGAAAACTTGTGTGCATCTGAGTATGTGTAACTGGCTACATATTTGGAACCCAGATTTTATCATTAATAATAAAGTCAGAGCTAAATGGTTGGTGATAAGTTGCTGAAATTCAGAGGAAGAAATTTGAAAACATATGGTAAGATTTGGTTGAAATCCAATGGAATAAAGTAATTGAATTTTGTACAAAGGCCACAGAAGGGAAATGGAAAATGTGCAATGATAAATTAATGTGTGGCCAAGGGTTAGGTGTCCTATCCAGCAATATATACACTAGAAAGTAAAAAAGGTCAATGTGGGTAAATAAAGATGTGAAAAAGTAATTAAGGGTAGAGACACTGGCATATGTTAGATATAAAACACCCAGGTATGAGAGAGATATGGTAGTATTAGAGAATGAATTTCACAAAAAATTATGAGGAAAGCAAAGGTGAAAAATGAAATGAGGATCACAGAAAAGTTTAGATATATATTAAGGCATTTTCCAAGTGTCTAAGGAATGGGAGGTCAGTGAAGGAGGTGGCAGTGCCTCAAAGAGAATAGAAGGATAATTTATTGAGAGGTAGACGCTTCAGAAGAATTAAATGTTTTCTTTGATTTATTGTTCATAAGAGGAATGGAGGACATATGCCAGGAATAGACAAATACCAAAGGAAAACAGGTTCATGCCAGAATTAAAAAAATCAGAAAACTTTGGCATAGGCTCTCAGCTGGTGAAAACCTGCCAGATTCCTTTGCCCTCAATAGAGCCGGTTAACCCATTAAGGTGGTTAGCAGACATTTATCTCATATTTCCCAGTTCTACTTAGAATACTTTAGTGAAGTATACAAATGGTTTTATATTCTCTTTTTCCCTCTCTTTTCACTGATTTAGGTGGTAGCTTGTTGCATGGGCTTCAGAGTAGAATTTCCATTCCATCATTTTTTCACTGGATAAAGTTATGTAGAACTTGAGCTATATGCTTGATGTATATTTCCTTGTATCATAGTTCTAATGATAAGAGAAGTAATATATAAATATATGTATTTAAAAATATATATTTAAAATATATAAATAGAAAAAGCAACAACAATTTCAGGCTGGGAATCACAAAAGTGGAGAGACTATTTTGGCCAGTGCCAGAGTATATGATTTATTGGGTACAGAATATGTTTTCCTTCTGGCATTTTCAGTACAGGGACTGACTCTGTAAGCCTGCAAGTTTGATAGTGTAACACTTCATCTGTGAGCAGTGAGACGTGTGACGGTGGAGGAGCAAGTTAGAAGTTCTGTAAAAGAAGATTCCTGTGTGAATTTAACAATTTTTGGTAGCACATTTAATGAGTCATCATACTGACTCGTAGGACTTCAGGATTCCATAGCCTGGCAGGATCAGACATACTTCAGTACCCCCTGAGAATCCAATGGCAGAGCAGTTCTAACACAATGTTTAGTGTAGTGCCATGTGTGCAGCAAGAAGTGTCTTGTCTTCTTTTTTCCATCAGTCCTGCTGCTAATGTTGCATGGAGATGAATCTTTTTCTTGTGACCAAAATCCTGGGGCTTTTTTCTGGTTTCCTTCAGCATGCTCATTTTCACAAGGCTCTAAACTTAGCCTCCCACTGAAAATCATAGTGCTTTTTCTACATTTTCTTGTTATCATTTTGGTGGATTGCTGTTAGCAAAATACTTTCATTGAGTAGTAGTGATTAAAATCTTGATGCCAGGGACACGTTATTGCCATACGGGAACCTGTGGAAAAGCACTTTGCGTTGACACCTGGGTCAGGATTTTGCAGTTGCATTCACTGGGTTGGGCTTGTGAGGAAGAACTTGAGCAGGGAGGAGGAGGGCAGTCCTAGAAACCTAACACAGTTGCCTCCAGTCTTGTTTTTCTCCCTTTAGGTACTCAGCAGGAAGGCAATGACAGAGCTACTTTGCTTGCTTCCATTTAATAATGCAAAAAATTTTGTGAACCAGTAAACAGAGTGAGCAGAAAAAAGTGTTCTGCAGATGAGGCATTGCCAGTAACAAAATGGAAATCTACAAGCCAAATTTTTTGTGAAAACATTTTAATCGTTTTCATACAGCTCTAAAATTAGCCCCAGTGACAGAAAATGAAACTTAGTTAATGTATTTGTAGCTCTAAGGTGTGCTGATTTATTTATGAACAGTGAATATTTTATGAAGTTGAATGAGTATTGCAAAAAAGAAGATGAATATTCACTTCAGTTTTAGAAATGGGTTGTTGTGTTTATGCCTTTTCTATGATCACTTTCAATGAACCTTCTAGAGATTGAAATGCAATTCCCTTGAACTGGTATTAGACTGTACTGTCTGAGGGCACTCAAGGATAGTGGATATAAAACTCAACCTGAATGAATCACATAAGGATCTGACCCCATCCATCTCACTTAAGATAAGGCCACGCGCAAATGTACTGTGACTAGATTTGGAAACATATTTTCTGGCAGAATGCTTGTTTGTTTATTTTCTATTGAAAAATTCTATTTAATCAACATAAAACATTTGGAGTAAGGCAAGTTTATTTCTTTAAAAATTTAATTTCAAGAAAAAGTATTTCAGTCAGGTTGAAATATTCTGGTTTAGCACTTTCAGAATGCAAAGTTTCATTTTTCTAAACTTTTGAATTACTTCCCATGTGAAAAAATATTCTTCATATATTACAGTTACATAAAGAAAAAGTGGACACTTTCAGAAAAAAATATAAAGAAAGATTTTTATTTTTCTTTTAATTTTTTACATACAACATTGGTATTCAAGCTGATTAATATATTCTCCATATATATGGGCATGTGTGTGTATTTGTGAAAACCATCCTAGACAAATTTTTGTGACAGGTTTCAGTCAGAGCATAATGCTTTTTTTCTTAGTAGGTCAAATGTTTAAAGGCTTTTCAGATCAATAAAGTAGAGGCAAACTCTATTGAAAGTGCTTATGGGAGAGAATGATGTGAAGAATGGTTATGGATGCTTTTTCAACAAGTTAGGGTGTCCAAGAAAAGGACTACCAGCAGAGGAAACTTTTGGTAACAAGCATATTTTTTCTCCGGCACAGTGCTCACAAACAATGATATAATTTATCTGACTCCAAAGTTTTTCTCCCAGTGCACCACTTCTGTGCATCATATAAAAGGACTACCAACAGTAAAATCATAGACAACAAATATGCCATTTGCCCATACCATGCTAAAACCATGGCCAAATATCAGTCACCCTGGCGTCAGTGTGGAGTAAAGAGCTCAGGCAGTACTGTCCAAATGCTTTTTGCTGAAGTGCGTGTTGTTGTTTGGGATTTGTTTCTTGACTACTTAAGGCAAAGAAAATCCTTGCACAGTCCCTCAATGCGTTTTAACAAGGAGAATTTCTAAAATTACTTGATGAAACCAAGATATATGAGAAAGTTTAAAGTGAGAAGCAGACAGGTTTTGATGTCAAGAACCATGTGCACCTAAAACATATGCAAAAAAGGAAAATATTAAAGACTGCAGCCTGTCCTTAAAATTAAATATTAAATTGAAGATCCTTGTCTTAAACAGTGGAATGATTCTGTGTGACAAGGTTATGGAGTTTGTCCCTCCAAGCCCCAGAGGTGCAAGATCAGCAGTGCCAAGCAGACTTTGCCTCATATCTCACCACCAGAGTGTTTCTCTAGCTCTGGAACACACTGGCCCTTCGGTAAGGTGATAACTAATCTGAGATTTCAAGATTAATTTTTCTTAGCACCTTTATTTTTCAAACTTGTCTATACCATAATTTTCTATGATGCCCTGATAAGGACACATCATTACAAAGGGAGTAGGCTGGGCTTCCTCAGCATAGACCTTTAATTGAATCCCTATTTATGGTAAAAATAGAAAAGGTGCACCATGTGTTGACCTTGGCCACCAGCCTGTTAGTCAGTATAATCCTGGCAGAGATACCTTACTAGATATGATCATCAAAAAGTGGATTATGTAGCTGAACTCTGCTCCAATGCTGAAGCATTCAAAACCTATTTGGAAAAGTGTCAGCAATATAGTGTTTGTATCCACGAGAAGCCACTGGTAGGAGATTCTTTACAGGTTATTATGCTATCACCTGAAACCAATTGCCTGAAACAAACTGAAATGGGTTCTTCTTTAAAATACCCTACTCTGAATTCTCGTTAGGTGTTGGAACTAGTTTAGCAGTTGCGTTCAGACTACCTTACAGAAACAGAAAGACAACTTTTATTGCTAGGCAGAGGGCTGCATGAAATTTCTGGTTGATTGCAGTTTTGGTGGTTTTTTTTAGCTGTCCTTTAGTCATGAAAGTTTTCAATTTCTTTAGAAATCACTGATGAAATCCTGTGCGTTGCTGTGTTTATTTAATTTCTGTAATATATTCGTTTATAGGACAAAAGATAAAGTTTTAAAATAATGATGCATAGCTGTGGTCAAGGTTCTTCATTAATTAGAAATAGAAAGGAAGCTAATGGCATGTTCACAACATGCGGTGAAATATGTTTAATTAACATGGAGAGGCCTCCAAAAATAGTATCTAACTGAGCTAGATCCAAAAGCAGTAATATTGCACTTACTTGGCAAACCACTTAAGCTAATTAGCCTTGCAATGAGAGGGGGCTTAGTAGCTCAGTTATATTGTCTTTCCTCTCCAAACATATTGCTTTTTGGGGCCGAGCAAGGGACATCACCTGGCACTGCTTTTCACCCTGCAGCCCCGCTCCCACACTCCCGCTTGCCTCCCCGGTTGTGCTGCATTCTCCACTATGTGTGTTGTGGATGCACCTGCCCTCTCTTCTTTTTTGGGTAGAGGGGAAAAAAAAACAAACGTGTCCCCCATGCTCCCCAGAAATAATCTGAACCCAAGCTCGAAAGATGAACTTGCCAGATGATCTTTTAAAAGAAGCAGAGCAAAGTTAATGTTGTTTCAGGGGCTGACCATGCTGATACTGTCAAATTCAACATGTGCTTGAATATTTAATGTATTATGGAAAAATATAGCTATATTTGGTCCCACTAAAAAAACATACTGATAAAGGCTGGACAAAAGAGGAAAACAAAAAAGAGAAAAATACCTGTAAGAAGAATAAGTGATAGTGTAATGTTATGCAGTTTGCGTAGGGAAGGCCAAATATTTTGTGCAATGTTTGGGGAGGGGAGAAGAGTTGCTTGTTCAAGTGTCCCTCACTCAACACATCAACACACAAATGGCAATATGTGTTTCAGATAAGAAGCACTTGCAGAGCTGTTGAGGCACTCAGCTGGCAAACAGAAGAGTTTCTCAAATAGATCAGCGTAGAACAACTGAAGCAACATTCTTGGAAGGAGCATGGAGTAAGTGTGCACAGAATTTCAGTGGCTTGCTTCTGATATCCTTAATGTCCAGGTGTTTCTTCAGAGAGACTATAAAGATATCCTTAGAGCTATGACAGCCTATTCTCTATGGGGGAATGTAGGAAACTTTAAACCTCCGGGTCATCAACATATCAATTTTTAGAAATGTAGGTCAAGGCTCTTAAAACTATCATATTAAAATATACTGTTCATGATACCTAAAATGTAGATTAGGGATCTTGGCTTGTCAGAACAATTCTGGAACAATATTCATGAAAGGACATATAATAACAGCTGCATATCTTGTGGGTCAATACGGTTAATGGCAGTGCTTCACAGGCAACACCTGTCCATTGAGGGTGTGGTTTGGTTTTGTTCGGTTCGGTTCGGTTCGGTTTGGTTCGGTTCGGTTTGGTTTGGTTTGGTTTGTAGTGAACGTGCTGCCCACTTTGTGTGGAAGCAAGTGGCTAAGAGTGTTCATTTATAGAAGCATTTGCTTTGGAAAAGTGAAAGCACTACATTTTTACAGTGATCCCAAATTTGAATAAGTAGCACATATAGCAAGGGAGTTAAAGTGTCTTTACTTACTATCTAATCGCTTTGCAAAAATAAAGTAATGGGTGTGGATTAAGATCCTATTTAATTTAATGTTTTTCCAGAAAGACACAGAGGTGTCATCACATATATAGTATATTACATAAGAGAAATTGTATTGAAAGAGTTATGAATCCCCCAAAGCTTTTTCAGTTGTTCTCGGTTTCAAAAACCTATAGAGCAAAATAATAATAGTAATAAAACATATTGTAGTACTTTCTTATTTTTAAAGTAAAGAATTTGTTTTCATGAAGATAACATGTTTGCCAGATTTCATCCTTCAGTGGATTCTTAAAGCCTTGTTATTTGTTTGTCATAGAAATGACTGCTGAAACTGAACCATTGCAACTCTGGGAGACAACACTATAATAAAGTAAGTGAAATACCTCTAAATATAAGGAGAAATTATTATTGTATTTATTACCTTGAGACTAAACCAGATAGTGAAAGTGAATGCTTTCTGTTTAAAAAAAAACAAAAAAGGATGTGATGACTTAATCTGAGAATCCCTTGGGCATGAGAACTATGACTCAGCTGGCTTCTGATTTGATGCTGATATTCAGAAAATTACAGACAGAATACCACAGCCCTATCAAAAGTGTCCATATCCTCAGCACTAGGAGAAAAGAATAAAACTTTTTACAGTGTTTCACAATAGGGTGACAGCTGTCACCGCTACTTTGTAGAGGTCTGTCTTACTGGCACTTGTGAATGACTAACTGGCTAAGGCTTCTGATTTATAGGCAGAAAAATAAAATTAGTGTAAGAATTACGAAAACAGCACCCTTATACTACCAGAAAGATAATTTGAGTAAGAAAACAGACCATTTGGGTATATGAATGACATTTTTGAAGTTATTTTTGGCATATTTGTCCCAACTGTGAGCTAATTTTTAGTTTGAATAAGGGCATAATCATGGGTTAATTATAATTAGAGTACTTCTCTTTTGTAAGTAGTGTCTCCTGCATGCATAATCTGCACTACAGTTCAAAAAGTTTGCTTTAGCAAATGAATTAACATGTAGGGGCAACATAACTCAAGACTTCTAAAATGCAAAAAGGCAGATAGTTTCACCAAGATGAGCATCGGCTAAGAGATTATTTTTCCCAGCTTCTATCTCAAGTTTTGCAGTATATGTTGACTTCCTTATTGACTCAGATGGGCTGCTACTGCTGTCCACTGAGCTATTTTATAGCTAGCTGGCTGTGTTGAATAGCCAAGGTGAAGGCCAGGGAAGCAGAGATGCTCTGATAGACACGCTGATAACATGTGTGGGATTTTACAGAATAAGCTTTGGTAACAACTGTGGCAGAAATGAAAATTCCAGATAACACAATTATTCTTGTGAGGAACAAAACTGCACAAAGTGAACTGCATCTCAAGCTTAGGGAGGATCTGAGGCTAGTACTGCCAAGTTGCAAGTTACTGCTGAAAGAACACTAGAGAATGTGTTAAAGAAGGTGATGGTTCTTGGTTTCACATTCCTACTCTAGACTGCAAATTGGAAATATCTCAAGATAGTAATAATTAGGAAGATCCTAAAAATTTTCAAAATTCATGGTAAGATATGAGAGTAATACTTGAGTAGAGCTTAAGATGTTCAAAATGCATTTTAAGATACTGGTCACACCTTTCAGGCCCTGGAAGTTTTAGACAAATGAAATATAAAGAATTTGGCTTTTCAGCTGACTATCCCCACAGCACATTCTTGGGCTGTATTTTTCTCTGAAAAGAGCATGATGAAACAAAAGAATTAGAGAATGCTGAAATCCTGTCTATATCTTAAAGAGAGAGTTCATTGTTAATTTCGTAACTCTCTGTTTTTGTACTAAAAACAAGGAAGCTAGAATGACATTGCATTTTCAGTTTTCTGGGTTTATAATGAAGTTCCTAAGCTATCAAAGAGAGAAGTGAATTATATCTGACAGAGGTAAAGAAAATTTATATACAACAAGTATACAACAAGTAAACACATACCAGCTTGATAAATTTTACTTTGAATTCTCAAGATCAGATTTTCCTTTATAGGCGTGCTTAGAAATCCAAACAGCCAGAAGATTTTGAAGACTCACCAGATACAGTTTGCCTGTGTTTTTTCTGAACTGCTGTATATTTTAAAGGTATGTTTCTTTGTCCAACATTGAAACATTATTTCCATCGTGGTTCTGTGTGTGTGGTCTTAGAGCTGTCTTTCCGCCTGTACTTCAACCTCCTTTAAAATGAACAGGATTGTACTCTGAGCTCTAAGCACACAAAAAAGGGATAGCATGGAATACAAAAGGTTAATTTTTTAGCCAGTGACTACTGCCCTTTTAACATTGCTTTTTTTCTTTAATCTGGTATTAATTTCATCCCTAACCTTGCTTCTGAGATCACGTATTGCCAGTGTAAAGCAAGAATCCCTCTTTGTCATCTACACTGTGATCTTTGATTTAAACTGCTTGGATGGGGTATGCACAAGGTACAGTTCCATAGGGTTTATTAAAGGAAATTGTCTTAGCAAATATGTCTGTTTCATTTGATTCTGAGGAATAATTGGTTAATGAGGGAATGATTACTTTGTTCAGACATGATTACTGAAGAAATGTTTGGTCCATATGTTGCTGAATAATGTGAAATTCTCCAGTGAAAGGGGACAATGATTAGAAGAAATAAGATAGCTGGAGAATATATTCCCCAAAGTGTTACACTAGTTTTTGTTAACAAGCCAACTCTAAGGATAGTGTTTCCCTCAATAGGCATGGAAGTTCAAAATACCTAATCGGTTTAAACTGTTTGTTGAAAAAACAGTAGGTAATTTCCTTTGTTTTTCTTAGATCAAAGAACGGTATCTTCCTCTGATAAACAATGCAACTATCACAGCTGTTTCTCCCCTTTAACGTGATGTTAATTTGTTATTGTTGCCTTGATGGGCATCTATTAATACAACTATATCTTAAAAATAATCCCATCCTTCTCTGCTGCTTATTAGTTTATCTTACCACAGAAACTAAGTGTATTGGCACTCTGATATACATGCAGTGTGCATGCGTGCATGCATGCACACACTGGCACAGGCACATCATAGCTGGTGTGCATTATAATTCTTATCGTTAATTAAGAATATTCAAGTGTTTTCATTATCCAGGGTAATTTTCACTTGCTTAGAAATTTCCCTATGTCTGACTTTACTGCTGAAACTTGGTGTACCCATTTGCAATCAAAAGGTGTCTTCTTCCTCCCTATAAAAATGACTGCACACTTCAAGAGATGAATGAAATGCAGGTAGGTGGGTAGGTGGATAGGTAGATATGACACCGTTTGCAAACTAGCAGAAGGTACTGAAAATTTCAAAGCTGCCAAATGCTAAGGATCCAGTTCAGGAATATGTTCAGATGGATATCTGACCTGAAGCCCGTGGGCAGTCCCACAGAAGCTTATGGCAGGGAAGACAGGTAAGCAATGGCAGATCAGATGAGGGATCCACAGATAGAGATCTCCGAACTTTCAGAAATGTTGGAGTGCTTGACTCCCGCTGATTTAAACTGGAATTAAACAGCTCAGCGCTGTTGAAGCTGCCTCTGGCATCTAGCTTTCAGCTTCTGCCAATTACCCTGAAAAGTACCTTGGACCAAAGTGACTTGCCCAAGGTCATACACAAATATGTGGTCTCTTTTCTAAAGTTGAAGGAATGCTCAGTAGTTATTTCATTTTAAAAAGTTATAAATTTAAAGAGTTTTTTCTGTCCATTTCCTTTTCATCCAGTTAAGTCTTTTATCAGACCTGACTACAGACAAGGAATATTCAAAATTCCACTTCATCGTGTCTGCTGGAAAATTTCTTGTTTTATTTTCTGTAAGCAAAGTAGTTACTATCTGCCAGTTCAATCCCCAGGTAGTTAGTTTTCATAGAGCTGAAAATAAATGTTGTAAATGAAACATCTGTCAACACTATTATTTTCTAATAACATTAGTAGGCAGATGTTTTTAGATGACAAAGAAATGTATCAGTTTTGATTTGTTCTTTTGTCCTGAGCTGAACTTGTGGTCACTGAAAAGTACTTACCTTAAAAAGTGTCTCAACATGAGCAATAATTCACTGATTTCAGTAATGTGAGATTTTCCATGTAGAAAAGTATCATAAAGGCCAACTGCTCACAGGAAAAATGTTAGTGCGTTGTCCAAAAACATACTTGTCTGGAGGAAGATACCCTCTCCATTGGCAGGACTGGTAGTTCAATCTACATATAGTTTGCACAGAAGTACTGTGCCAATTCAATTACCGTCTGATTAATGAAGTGTAGCAGGTTTATTTCAGGGGTCTAGCTAGCTATTAATTAGCATATTGGGGCCTATACTCTACTGTTCTGCCCTGATATGCTTTGAAAAATCCCAATGCAATTAAATAAACTCTAATATGCTTTAAATAGTTACTTGAGAAAACACATTCAGATTTTTTTAAAACCCTTATGGGATTTTTAAGCACATCCAGATTTATTGTAAAGCATCTGAAGTTCTTTGTAAACACTACTGTTGTGTTGGTTTGTGCTGTTCAGCAAAACAGCATTCCCTTTGCTTTAACGGAAGACTTCCCTAGCACAAGAAGCTGGTGTTATTTCCTTAAGGTGCCCTGGAGCAAATAATGAGGATGCTGGTACCCCCAAATCCCACTAAAGTTGCTTGCACTTTTCGTGATCTACCTAGTTTTTGTTGGATTTCTTTACTTCTACAGTTTCTTACATTTTTTTTTCCAAGAAGATCACTGCTAACAGTGGAAAACTGGAAAGCTTGTTAGCATAGGGTTTGAGGTCAGGCAGTGGAGACTAGGAAGCATGACATTGCCTAAACTAGAAGGAGCTGAACCCATTCTACCCTGGACAGTAGCACAGAGTGCTAATAAATGCACTGTATGTTCCTCGGGTCAAAGGGATTGTCTGAGCAGGAACATTTCAGCGCATACTGATCACAAGTGGGCTGGAGAGATGTTTTATTCAGAGCATTAACTATTTAGTATCCTTGAAGCCTGGGAGATACAGGAGTGTGAGACCAGTTAATAGAGCGATGGAAATCTTGGTTAGATATGTCCCTTATTTGTAAATTTTAGTACTCCTCTCACTTTAAATTGTTTCATGGCTCCCAGTGTGTCACAAGTGACTTGCTCAGTTCTGTATCCCATGCACTACATGGACCAGTTTGTTTATGTTCTTGTCTTTATCAATCCCTTTTCTTTCACCCCCCCAACTCCCAGCCTCTTTCTCCTACTTCATCTGGACCTCAAAAAGCTCTCAGATTTTAGTCTGCTATTCTCTTTTGTCCTCTGCTTTAACAGTCATAAACAGTTAAATCCCTTATCCCCCTTTTTCCTACAAATATCAAATTAAAACACATTTTGCTCTGGAGGCCTTCTTTTGTTTGCCTACTCGCTAGTGATGCCTGCATGCTCCATTGCCTTGTGTTTGCTCATGCTTGGGTTAAATCCTGTGCTCTTAAAGGCGTCTTTTTGCCTCTCAAGAAGTTTTTGGGAGCTGGGCCATCTTCTTTAGACACAAGTTTTGGCTTTTAGTGTTCAGACCTGTCTTTTCTGTACCAAAGGTTCTGGTATTTACATTTTTGTCTGATTACACTTTAAAGAAACTCCTCATCATCCCTCAGACACAGTAAAATTTAGTAACAGTTCTTTCGCTAAACAGGGTTGCATGAGAAGCCTATATGTTGCATCTACCACTGTTCTCCCATATTGTCTAAAACATATATTAAGGAGGGATTTTGCATGTGCATTTTAACATGCTGTTTTGTATGCAGCAGGCAGCAGTGAGTTTACAAGTTGCACAATGGTCCACTCACACTGTCCTCCTACCCTGGGGAGGGTTGCTGTGGTGGTTCGTGCAGCCACAATCAAGTCAGCTTGTAGAAAGAAGCTACCAAAAGTAAGGTGCCGCTGCAGATCCAGTACACAGCGCAGTGCATCTGAGAGGAAACCAAAAGGTGAGGCTGGGCAAAGCTGCTGATACTCAGGTCCCAGGGCAGCACTGTAGCCCTTCCCAAAGGGCTCACATCACAGCAAGACAGAGCCAACATGCCACACTGCTCTTGGTATCTTCCTGTTCCTGACCTATCCCTTTCTTTTTCCTTTAATTATTCTTTTATTTTTTACTTTTTCATTTCCACTTATGTTGTCCTTATATACACACAGTCCTGAAATGCATCTGACAAACATCTTTCTGTGCGTTCTTGTAACTGAGGAAGGCCTTGATCCATCAGACAACTCAAGTGCACACTGAACTCTATGCACCTGCAGAGTGCTTTTGAATCAATAGAGTGATTCATGTGCGTAAATTCAGGCACATGTTTCATTACCTGGCTGAACCATGGCAGAAAAGCCATTCAGTTAACATTAGGGCTGTTTTGTTTTATAAATAGCATGATTAACTTCCTGCCTTTGCTATTTGTATGCAAAATGTAGTATACATATTTTGCATAACTGAAGCTAACTACAAGGTCATAACTGTGCTTTAAATGGGCATAAAGTGCTAAATAACCCGGGTTTAGGGATGATTTCTATGGGTGATTATTAAACAAATGATTGATTGACAGGTTGGTCTAACAGGGTGGCAGTGAGATGATTGGATAGCCCTGTTCCTTTACAAATAGCGCTCTCACCCTCCTTTAGCCCTGTCTTTACCACACTCAAGCACACCCTTTTTTATGACGTGGACTTTGAACTGTCTTTCCGTAGTGTCTCCAAAAGGCACAATGAACGTATTATGCAACTATTCATTGCAGCAAAGTTACCGCATAATAATTTACAATTTCATGGAACTGCTAGGATTAGCTATGTATCATCTATTTTTAATATACATCATTGTGGTGTGTAAGCAATAATGAATGTATTTAAATAAATCAAAAAAACCAAATGAATGCTGAGTTGTTGTCAATCATTTGCAGATGAGCCTATCTGGTGAGAAGATATAATGGAGAATATTCTGAGAATGATTTATTGAGTCAACCAGCATCACTCTGGAATAACTGATACCTTTCTAGCATAGGGCTACACACAGAGGTAAAGTTTAGTGAGAATACCTATGTGACAAATCTGAGATAAATTTTTATTTAAAAAATTTATCTGGATTCTTTGAGTTACAATGTAGAATGAAAAAAAAAAAAAAAAACAAACAAAACTAGACAGGAAAAAAACCCAAAATATAAGCAGAATCAAAAGGGAGCATAGTCATGTCTAATCTGTCATTTGCAAGCACTAGAGATCTCTGTACCTCTTATGCACTAATGTGTCGACTTCCTGAGATGAAGGAAGCCACTTGTTTGTCCTTTCAAGGAAAAAAATTGCACAGTTTCATAGGAAAGAATACAAAATTTAGGTTTGTTGCATTCTCTTTGTGAACTGCTTTTTTGCCTTTTATTTGGAGAGGGTTACTATCTGAAGTTGTATCATAACCAGCTGTCTTAAGGCAATAAGACATAAAATAACTCTAAGTACTGAGGTACAAGACACATAAAATATTTTACGTAGTGTTTTGTAGTCCTGCAGAGTAAAATGCAGTTTTGTTTGAGAGGGCTGGAAGAAGCATGTCTATTTTCTGGGGCTGATAATAAATAGAACATTTCTATCTCTTGAGCATCTGACTTCATGCCACCTATTCCATATGTTCTGAACTCAAATCTAAGTAGGATTAGACTGGGTCAGTTCATGGATCAAAGCTCCAGGGGAAGCTTAAATGCTATCTACAGGAAACAATATTGATGATCTAACTTTTTATTGGGCATTATTTCAGTGAACTAACATGCCAGAATTGTGTCATGGGGCCACTCTGCTGTTAGACATGCTGTTATACAATGACATGTAAAGATTTTATGATCACTTAGGAAAAAATGTCAGGCAGATATAGGTATAGATATAGATGATATAGATACAGATATTCTACCTCCAAGATTATAATTTGCTTTTTAATTTCAACTGGAAAAACACTCTTTATTTCAAAACGATCATGTAATCATGATGACCACTTTAAAAAGCAGGTTATATTTCACATCAGAAATGCATTTCATTGGTGCTGTTTTTGTTTCTTTACACAGTTTGTCAAAGACCCTGGTCTTGCAAACTGATGCCATTGAATGAATATTTGGGGTTAGAATACAAAACTGCACTAAAATTAACAGCTCTCTGCACCAGCCTCATCTTTTACACATGTAGATCAGACTTCAGTTCTGAAATGTTCATTTTTAAAAAGCTTGGAAATAAAAACCACTTTCACTGAAACTGCAGTACTGTCACTGAGCACTGATGGTCAGCACAGGAATGACTGAGGATACAATGCCAGCTCTCTTCTGAAATTGTGCATTTCTGGAATCTTTCTTCTGTGGAAGTAACTGGTGCCATTTGCACAGAAGGGCTTACAATGGTAGCCATGAAGTGAGGAGAGAAAAAGAAAGAAGTCTGTGAGATAACCTGTATCCTGAGAAGTTGCCCAATCTTTTTACCATGAAAGTTAAAGATCCTTACTTAGATAGGTATAAAGCCCCCAAAATACCATTAAACAAAGCTGTTCTAGCTCTTGGAATGACTGGGTTTGCTTCTTTCCCAGTGCCTGCCTTCCTGTATGCATAACATGACAATCCAATCTCTAGGAGCAAAAATGAAAATGAAGTAAAAATTAGTGTTAATAATGAAGGCGTGCTTTTACAGTTTCACATTCATTGACTGGAGCAGCAGAGTGCAACTGGAGATGTTGAAAGAAAAACTCTTCACCTGTCCTCTGCTTAATTAAAATACATTAGATACATAGATTTATTTGAGGGTTTGATGTTAAATGAAGATGAATGAAATGTTTTATGGAAGTCGATGGAAAGTTATTTACTTAAATAAGCAATTCTCTTCTACCAATACTTGGGCTCACATAGAAGAACATGCCTTATTCCTACTTAGTTATGAGCAGTATTTTACTGAGGCTCCCTACAGTCCATTATAACATTAATTTTGCCAGTAGCTGGGGGCAGGCAAAACAGAAAAGAGCAACTATTTATGAAGGGTAGTTTGGGGTTTGCCACAGCAGCTGGGAGATGGCATGGCCTGCACAGGGATCTTCACTTCTTAGTAAGAATTCCATGCATTCTGGTCTTGTCCAATCAATGCAGACTGCTGGCGGATCCTGCCCCGTGGAAATTGAGTCTCCAGCTCAATCAGTTCATGTGGGGCAGCTTTAGATACTGCTGCCTACAGGTGTCTATCCTCATTCTACCAATCCTCTAAGCCTAAACAAGCCTACCATTTTTGCCTTAGGTTACTGACATGGAGGGCCCTAAAATGGTGCTAAACAGGTCCCAGTACTTTTCCAGCCAGTGAAGGTTGATGAGATCTATCGCATTTATCTCAAATCCTTTTGCACAATTAAATATTTTCACTGGCTTCTTACGAAAAGAAGCCTTCCCCGCCACAGACATTCCTGGAGCTACAATTTATCCTGTAGGATGCATACATAATTTTATTGGCTATCTTGGACTGAAGTCCAGTTGTTGCAGAAAGACTGCTTGCAGAAGCTCTATCTAAAGGTGGCATATTTCAGCTCATGGTGTTCCTGTGAGACACAAAATTCCTCCTTAATCCTTCATGGGGTTTTTTTGCACTCTTCAGAATAAATTTCAGTGTTGCTCTTTATGATGACGATCAACTTTTCATCCAACATCCCGTACTACTTCATTTGAACTAATTAAGCTCTGGTGGCAGAAATGCTTATATAAAAGTTCATTTACTGTTGCCATTCGGGTAGATATATTAAAGGCTGAATCCTATCACTTCCCTACAGTGCCAGGGTTTATAAATAACCTGTATACAGGACAGAAGGGGAGAAATGGGCCCACTTGGGTATGCTGAAGAACTATTGCTTTGTAGATTGCCCTATATCTCTCCTTCCGCCACAGTTTACATAAAGTTCCTCTAAAATCAACTCCAGTTGCTGGCTGAAGAGAGGTTTTTCTCCCATCAGATCTGTTAGCATTCTTCACTGCTTCTGTGTCATCAGCCAGCACTTGCAATGAAATCCCAGGCTGTTCTTACCACTTTCTGAATCAGTTCTGCCATTTTTCATGAAAATTTGGAATAGAATTTTTGTTAATCATGAACATTTACAGATGACTGGTAAATGGATTAAGGAAATCATGTTTTCTCTTAAGTGGTTAACAACAGAGAAACTCTTAAGTTGCAGAAAACAGAGAAAGAATGCAAAGCACACTGGTGGCTAAGGGGGTGCAGAATTTCACTCCCACGGCAAAACAAGCCAAGTCCATAATAGTGAAAATTTGTTCTCTTGGCTCTGGTTGAGCTACCAACTTGCATTCTGGATCAGCCCATGCATCCTATTGACACTATGAAGAAGAAGGGATTATTGTCTTGACATTTCCTTCTATTTTTTCTAAAAACAAAATAATAATTTGTAGCTTGTCAGTCTTTGCCAAGATTCGGCTTAGGGAGAATATTTTATAGCTGAGATATAAACCTCTGAAGTAAAAATGCAGACACAACTTTAAGTACAGTGTTGCAAATGCAGAGTTAAGTAATGTTAATCTATCAATACACAGTATGTGCAAACATATGTTTATAGACAGAGAGACAAGCATGTATAAATGAGAGGATAAAATCCCTATTTCTCATTTGGTGCTATGCAATTTCTATCAATTTAGAAATGTGTTATGATTTTATTTTAAGCTGACATACTGTAAATTGTGCTTATTTGAGAATACTTACTTAACTCTTAGGGTTTATAAGACAGAAAAGGAAGATGTCTTTGGAAGTCCTCCAGTGACCTAAAGTGAACTAATAAATAATAGAAAAATGTTGTCCCTTCTTTGGAAACTTTGGAATGGTTGTCATCTTTAAATCTACACATAGCATAAAAATAGGCTTTCAGTGATTAGGATTTACTATCAAATCTGATAAATATAGAGGAGGTTGCTTCTTTAGGGGCAGGCTGTATATCATGCTCATGATAAAAGAGAAATTACCAGATCTCTAGGTGAGGTATTTTAGAAATTTGGCAGATGGCTTTACTTTGTATTTGTGGCACAGAATCTTGTTCTAATTTTGTGTTTGATTGGAATATTCAACAGCTTCTGGTGCTACTAGGACTTGCTATCTGAAAGACAGAGTTTGCAAACTATAAATATGAACTTTGAAAATATATATCCTAGAGTTAGTCCAGTAGATTATGTTTATAACGCTCACTTATTGGCTGACTGATGCATTTTGGCCCCAGGCCAAAAACAAAGGCTGCCTGGTTGAGCAGAGCCTCCTGCCAACTGGGAAGACAGGCAGATATTGGGGCAGTGGTTAATATTGGGAAGGTATTTAGTGTTGGGTGCTGACAGCTACCAGTCTTCCCCACTCATGGTCCCTCCAGCTCCACCTTCACACCCTTTGGCCATACCTCCTCAGCTGTCCTCTTTATCCCCAGCTGCTGATTTGTTCTGCTGGGAAACAATTCCATTGCAAGACTAAGAATAGTTCTGTCTGTACAAGCAAGAGATTTCAGACTCAAGTTTATTCACAGCCTGGCTGAAAACCCACCAAACAAGGCTGCTGACCTGTGCCATCATTGTCACCACTGTAATACCAAGGGGAGCCCTGTTCCTGAGGGGAGACAAGGGAGGCATTTCCCATCTGTCTCCTCAGCTGTCCCCACTGTCGAGTTCAATGGAGGTGGAGCTGAGCCTGCACAGAGGTGTGGGCAGGTGGAAGCACTGGCATTGCCTGCAGCACTGGCCAAGGTGAGGGTTGGAACTCGTCCTTGTCCTCTTTCAGCTGTTTGCTACCAGCTTTCTCCAGGGGTGGCTGCAGCACAAGACTTGCCTGGAGCTGTGACCTGTTCTGCACTGCCCATTGTACCAGCTCACAGCCAAAACATCAGAACCTTTCCCAATAATTTTGGCTTAAGTGAACGAGACTTCAACCTTAATTTGTAGAGTCATGACTGATTTGTGGATGTGACTGGGCTCACATAAGCTAAATAAAATTTTCTCTGACATATCCCGCATCATGACCTTCTTGCTCATACCCCTCCCCTGGCCTGAAGCCTACAGGCAGATGTATAATACAGGGATTTTCCTACTACTCCTTACAACTGGATGTGTCAGGAACCAGCAGGCTTGTTTAACGCATTGAAACAGACAGTATTTATTTACCATCACTTATAATTTTAACTTTAGTTGAATGTGATCTTCAAGGAGTCATTCTAAAGTAGTTATATGAGAGGAATAAGGCAGTCCTTGCTGGCATTGCTATTTTTCACACAGGACTGGTCAAAGCTTTCTTCAAACTCTTCCCAATCATTACAGACTCTGTGTCTCTTCTCAGAGTTTTCTCGGATGGAGTGAATATTCCCACTGGAAATGACAGAGGAATTCAGAGGAGAAATTTAAAAAGACCCTGAAGCATATTTGACACCATAAGAGTAGGGTCTCATCATGGATTTGTATATAGGTGGGTGACACTAGTGAATTTTCTGCTTTCTATGTCAAGTAAAGAGCTTCCAAGTGCTAAGAAAAGACCAGAGTGTTGTGAGTGGCATCAGGTTTGAATTGAGTCAGAGGGGACAAGAGTAGATAGCAGCCATTCAGCTGGCTTTGTCAGAGTGGATATTCTATAAAAAGAAGGATTTAGCAGTTTTGTTATCCACTGTAATTATACAGTGTATAGAATGTCCAGTCCATCTGTAAAGAAGTGCTTTTCTTAGAAATAGCGTTGAGAAGCTCTGATGTGGGGCAATTGTACTTTTTGGCAAGGAATGATAATTTTTAGAACACTGGCAAAGACGGTCCTTTTGTACCATAAATTCTGGCAATAACCAACATTTTCTCCTTAAACTGCCAGCTTATGTTGGCTCCATTTGTTTTAAATCCCTTGTTCTCAACAGGCCGTGTAATCAGAATGACAGGCTGCTCACAGCTTCCCTGGTGCTCAGCTGCATGCAGGTCATGCCCAAGCCTCCTTTCTGGAAAGAGGCTGTGCACTGACTCCTGGCTACCTGTGAGTCTGAGCATATGTATCTGCTCAGGGGCGAGGAAGGCACAGCAGCTCAGTGTTTAACACCAATAAGTGTTGAAGGAGTGGAAATCTTATTCTCTGCACTACTGTTTTTAAATTGGAGTCTCCTTGCCTTCTTACAGCAGCCCAGCCAAATCTCCTTAGCCAGTATCATCATTACATTGTCAATAAAAACTTTAGAGTTAAGGTCAGGTACTCACTGAGCAGTAACTGCTCTGATAAAGAAAACCAAGGTGCTTGTTAGCACCTGTCTTTTTGGCAAAGTATGTGATTGCTTTGCCTGATGTACCAAGCAGACACAGTATTATTTTATTAGTTTTACAGTTCAAGAGCTTATTAAAAGATTCCAGCAAATACAAAACTGTGATTTTTTTAAGAGATGCATTTTTAAGGAAGCTAATTTGCCTATTTGCATGTCTGTCTTAAAAGTTTCAGTATCATTTGTGTGTCACTAGCCTTGATGATATCAGTGAATTATCACAACACCATCATTAGCACGCAGGGAAAAGTTAGCTATTGGGTATTTATGATCAATTTGAGGAGAATATATATAATTATCATCCGTTATATTAATAAAATACCTTATATAAAACCCCAGATGAACAAAAGGCAATCCTCAAAACCACATAAAATCAAAATATTTTTATTCCAAATACTTTGGTATTTAATAGTATCACTGTGTGCAGACAGTTTGCTTCGGTGTACTGGAGACAATAATTGAGTAGGGTGCTCAAGCATCTCAAAAGGCACTGCAAAAACACGTGTAAGTAGAAACTTTCTTTTTCTTGCTATTTAGATCTTTACCTTGTACAGGCCTTCTTAGCTGTTAGGATTTTGATTAGTTTTACTTAGTCGATTGTACACATTTTACTGACAATAGTTTTTCTTAATTTCCATGCCTTTTAACTGATACTATGAATGACTTTGTCCTTTTTGGCCCCAGGGTGAATGGGCAACTTGAAATCCCCCCACTTCCCGGTACTCTATTTGAATAATATTGAGCAAGGCTTAAGTCAGCAAAGATGTTTAAAGTAAACACACACATTTTATTCCCTCTCCTTGGTGCTATGAAAAACTAACGAAGGTTCATGTGAGGAAAGGCTGTGACCGTTGGAGTTGTTCAGCCTGGAGAAGAGAAGGCTCCAGGGAGACCTTACTGTGGCCTTCCAGTGCTTAAAGTGGCTTACAAGAAAGATGGGGCAAACTTTTCAGCAGGCCTGTAGCAATAGGACAAGGGGTAACGGTTTTAAACTAAAAGAGGATAAACTAGATATAAGAAAGAAAATTTTACAGTGAGGGCTATGAAACACTGGAATAGCTTGTGCAGAGCAGCGATAAATGCCCCAAACCCTGGAAACATTGAAGGTCAGGTTGGAAGTGGCTCTGAGCAACCTGATCTAGTTGAAAAATGTCCCTTCTTATTGCAGGGGAATTTGGACTAGATGACTTTTAAAGATCCTCTCCAACCACAACTGTTCTATGAGTCTATGTTTAACTTAGCAGCACAGGGACAGTGCTGGTGCTTTCTAATATACACAGTTCCTAAAGCGGCTCATAAAGGAACTAACAGAATAAGAGAATCCAAAGTTTTGTTTCCATTTCCTTTTTCTCTCTCTGTACAATTTCTGCAAAATTAATTTACTGAATAGATTAGTACAAATTTGGGCATATTAATGTTTTCTTAGTGAAAAAAAACATTAAAAATATGGTCCTGAAGAGGCAAAATGAGAATTTCATACTACAGAAAATCAAGAATCACATATGTGGATGTGTTACAGACCTGGGTTTCAACTTTGAAAATGCTCTAAATATTTTATATTTGATGGGATAATATTTCTGTGTACTGACAATTTATTTTACCTCATGGCTAGTGGTGTTAGTGGCTGTCTCTGAGCATTGGTATGACTTCATTCTCAATTAATGTGCAGATGGATAGTGTGATTAAAATAGATCTGGGGGGGAGAGGTGGGGAAGGAGGTAGAAAGCAGGGGAGAAGTGAACAAACAAAAATAGTATTATTTAAACATTTCCAAAGTAATTCTCTCCAAGACATATATCAAAACGCCTGAAACGTTTTGTGATATGAGAAATTTTTAATTTTGCTTCTTTTGGCCAACCTGAATTTCCTGCCTATATATACATTCAGTTTATGTAACTATATTCTACCTCCCTACATTCCCATCTGCAGTATTCTTTAAAAATTCTTCCCCTAAACTATTGTGTAGGATTTATGTGTTCTGTTAAACAGCTGCCAAGTTTTGCTCCATGGGCGGCTGCACTTCAGTGGTGGATGAAATTCTTCTTGTAAAGTTTATAAAGCATTTTGGGCTCTTTGCAGATGGAAGAACTGACTAAATCAGTGATACGCAACTTGTGCTGCACGTGGCTTTTTTTGGAAGGCACACTTCTGATAGGAGCTGTTTTGACTTCTTCCTGTGAGGGAACAGGCAGGGTGTTTAGCTGTTCCTTTCCATCTCTCCAAGCAACCAGGAAATTTGGCTTATGCAGTTATTTCTCTGTACTTGCATGCTTGGTAGGAATGCTCTGTAGGGTTCTGTATATAGCATTTGATAAAATATGTTTTAGAGCCTCGTATATTCAAGAAAAGATATGTGAGATATAACGATATAAGGGATGTTAACAAGTGTGTATCCTATTGTATCCTATTTGTATTTTCTATCAAAATTATGTTGTCCTGCATTCCTTGATCCTGGACTGAAGTAATAATGCAGACTAGGAAAATTTAGGAGACTATGATGTCATCAAAGCAATATTATGATTTCACTAGAAAGCTGGAGGAAATCAAAACCGAGCTGTTTCCTCAATCTCTATTACAGACAGCCAGAACACAATGAGTGTGCATGATGAATGAGCAATACAACTAACACTTTTAACAGGGAAGCTATCTTTCTTATGCTGCTGACCTATTCACCGAGCAGCTGGCAAATAGCTCTAGTAAAGTCATCCTGTTCTTTTTTCCAACCAAAAAATCTATTGTGTATGCAGTCTTTCTAATAGATAGCAGAGATATGTCATTCATATCAATTGGTCTTCTGTATCTCTATGTTTTATTCAGTTCCTGAGTATTATGCTAAAATGCAGTCTGATATTCATCAAGTTTTCAAACACTCCATAACAGCAACTGAAAGTGAAAAATAGCCCCGGAGTCATTACTGCTTTCCTCAATGACCTGGGAGGGGCTGATTGGCATAGTGTGGCTGTGGAACTAGGAGAGAATTAGGAGGCATGCTTGGGAGTGGGAAGGAACCTGTAGCATCAAACTGAAGGTGGTTTATACTGTTCAAAGTAAAGGTGTGCAAATGTTAGTGTGTCTGTGCCATCTTTTACATATTTCTTTTCTAATTGGCAGAAATACCCAGAAGTGGGTATGGTAAGGATGTTGCCTTCCATTATAATTCTTAGGCTCTTCCTTCCATCACTGCATAAGCAAATTTAATAGCTCGTTATCGTCATCAAGACTACCACTTCAGCTAACCGTAGTACTGCACAGTCTTTCAACTGACAGAATGATTGATGTATCCTACATTTAAAATTACAGAAAATAATCTTTTAAGTGATAATTATAACTAGTATAAATGGACAGAAAAACTGAAAAATAAATATAGAACAGCAACATATCAAACAAACAAACAAAATTGAAGTCTGCAAGGACAGGAGTCTAAAATTGCCAAACTCTCATTGAAACATGATGGCAGCCTTGAAGATTGCAGCCTGTGTAGTTAAGCATTTCAGGGAGACATCCTTGCTGTTTTTATTCATTGATACTGTAACAATGCCTAAGGAACAACTAGGAATATACACCATTGTTGCCAATACTCACTGAAATCGCTATAAAAAGTCGCTGCTCTATAGAGCATATGATTCAACAAGACAAGATTTAAAAGGAAAGACAAAAGAGTTATTATGCACAGTAAGAACGAACATCCCAATTTCTGATTCTACTTTTTTCCCCACGAAGTCGTCACATACAGGTTTCTTTTTTCATTTGTTTTCATCTTATTCAGTCAACGAGTGGTGGGCTCAGCACATAATTTCAATAAAATGTCCTTCCAGGCAGAAAATCATCCATTAACAATATTTTGACTATGGAAGAAAAAGAAATATTTGATCTTCTCATCAACATAATGATAATACATCTCATTTGCAGAGTGTAACTGTATATTATTTCCAGAAAGATTGTAGGCTGCTCTGCAAACGAGTATTCCTGTTCTACAGGCAGTATCTTACTCTGGAAAAGCTGAATTTCACTGCTGTTCACTAAGCTTCTGAAAAGCCTGTTCATTACTAAGCCTGAAAATAGGTTTATGTAAGGCTTACAAAGTGAGTAAGCTTTGTGAGTAAGCTTTCCCTGTATAAGGAGAAACATTTCATCCAAAAAGCAGATAGAAGCAGACTAAAAGGAGGTAGAAGCTGGTTTATTCTTGATGACCTTCTCCTAAGGGTGTCATCAAAATAGTAACTTAACTGGTTTCTTTTCATTTAACAATGTTTAACATAGCTATTTAAAAATGAGCTAGCTCCTAATCGATTTTTGCTGTTACACTTGCAGAATATTTTCAGATATGTCCTTAATGACCAAAAGAAACAGCTGAGAAGAGTTTCTGCTCTGTTCGAGAGTGTGTGTCTGTGTGCGTGCCTGCACCTGGGTGCATCCACATCATATATAGAGGCACAATAAAAGCATTTTGGAATTTTTCTGTCAGAATTATTTGCTAATGAAAAATACCACCATTGCACAGACATAAAAAAAGGTATATTCTGTTAGAAAGCTGTACTTTTTTACTGCACAGAAAAAAAGTGATATTAATTAGACCCTGCAAAAAGAAAGCACGTACATAATTTCTTTCAATATTACATCTGGGGAGAAAATTTTCAGAATGACCTGTGATTTTTTTAATTTTTATTTTTATTCTGATTTGAAATTTTTAATGATTCTTCCTTCCTGCAATAAACATTCATTGACAACCATATTGCTTATAAGTATACCATCTTGATACTAAATCTCCAAGCTTGTATAAATAAATAAACTTGGTGCACTTCAGCTGTTTTTTTCCCTTTTTTTTCACCTTTATTTTGTACTGTTTTGGGTTTTGAATTTTTCCATTGTAACTCGCTCAGAAGAATAACTGTACTGGGTCATGCCAAAGGTCTTACCTAGCTCAGTATTCTGTCTCCAGCAGTGGTGATAAGTGGTGCACCATTAGTGTACCAGTAGAAAAATTCCTGTTAAGATTGTTTTCTCGGGGTGAGAAGGGTCATAGAAGGCCTTATTTTTTACTATGTAAGTACTTTTCACATTTTTTTTTTCTATTCTCTAGGAAAAATATGTGTTGTAAAACCAACTGCTTATTCCTATTGTAGGAAAGGCTGTAATCCTGCAAGGTGTCATGGCTAATGACTCTAGAGTTGGGCTGCAAACATTTTTTTAATTCTCCCTTCATAGAAAATCATTATCAAAAATAGTAAGAGATAAATATCGCAGTCCATCCCAGAGTGGTTATTTGGGACAGAAATTACATGAAAACTCCTTCTTAATACTGTGACAGCATTTCGGGATGATAATATTATTTCCTTCCTTTATTCATTCATTTGTATCTGTCTTTGAGGGTCAGCCATTAAGGTTTTTTTTCTCTTTTGAAGTGATATTATTTAGGGATAAAAATATTAGAACTGTTTGCTTTTGTAATGGAGAGTCAGGCAAGAGGAAACATGACATTTTTTAGAGTTACTATTTTTACAATTATGACTAGAGAGATCATGAAATGTCATGGTGAGGAGTTTCTTACATACATCTAAAATAGATGAATAAAATACATTTGATAGGTATTCCAGATAGACTCTATAAGGAAAACTGAGATGGATGTTTATTTTTATCCATGGTAAATTATAGAACAGCATAAATAGGTGTTAAATGTCATTTTGTGAGTTAAATTGCTGCATTTAGAGCAAGATGACCAATATGAGTATCAAAATCATAATTAGTATTGATTAATGACTGTATTTATCTTTTTGATCCAAATGTTATTCTTAAATGAAATGTTTTGTTTGCAGTAACTACTGCTTTATTTTAAAATATGGGATATGGAGGATGCTCTATTGTGAACTAGGAAACTTCATTCTGCCCTCTGTGAGTTATGACTGCATATCAAATTTTAATGAAAAAGGATAAATAAATTGTCTCACAGTTCACCATCATCCACTATATCACTCAGTTCATCCCATATAATATGTAATAAACTGAATGCTTCAATTTTTGGTTTATGTGACCATTTACAACCAGTACTATTGCCTGAGAAATTGTCATCCCACAGTAGTTCACATAACCAGTGAGCAGACTAAAGTTCTGTGCTGTACATCTTGACAGAAGAACACATGCGTTTTTAAAATCTTTAGGAAAAATAAGACTGGCAAAAAGCTGAGCTATGTCAATTAAACAGTATTATCAGTAATATAGGATCTTATTCCTCAGGTCTGTTTTTGACATTGTCAGGAGATAAATTTCAAATAGGGAAAAGAAACCCAGACCAACAAAAGAGGACTCAGTAATACAGTTTATGCAATGATTGCTCTATTCAGTTGCTATGTTGTCTGATTAATTCTTCTATTCACTGTTAATGTTATCCTTCTAAGAAGAGAGATCTAACACTAAAAAACTGTAGAGGTAGTGAGAGCATCTATTTCTCCAAGAAATCTCTTCGACGTTTCCTTGTGAATTGCAAAGAAATTAGAGAAAGCAAACTGACGAAGTAGTTGGGAGGCTCAGCTACTTTTAAAAGCTCTGATTGTAGCAGGTAGAATTTTTTAAAGAAATCTTTATTTTTAACCTTCTTTATATTCATCGTACCACTGTACATGGTTCATCTGTGTGAGGAGACAAAAAAAATGTCACAGTACAGTTAATAGTAATTTAAAAACTGGGGTAAATATACTTCTCTGATGAGTACAGCCCAGATAATGAAAGCAAGGAGCACCAGAAGTCCCACTGAAGTTTACTGGATTTGAGTTTACTGATTAAATATCCTTTTCCCTAAGGAGGGCTTTCAAGTAGTTTACTTAATAATTTCATATCTAATGCTATGAAAGAGATTTACCACAATTCTTATTTAACAATGACATAAAAATTATTACTCACAGGAGGAAACATATATTAAACAGAACTGCTTCGCAGAGATTTTCTTCCATATTCCTGTTAGTGGCTTCTACGGAGGCAAGAATGAACAAGGTATAAGTCCTTTCACTTTGGACAGTCTGTGCAGGAGTAGGCAGAAGAAGCATTCCAGAAGGAAACTTTGATGAGATGGCAAAACAGCCCTCAATATTTTTGATTTTCTGGAGGGTAGCTTCTTCTCACACATCTTTCACTCTTTTATAGGAATAAAGGTTGAAGATACCTTGAGTAAGTCAAAAACCCAAGTACAATATGGAATCCTGAGCTATTATCACTTTTTTTTTTAACAAAACATGAGCACCTGCTGCTTTAGAATTATTCCCGAGAAGAGCAATATTCATCATAATTCGATTCTAAAAAGATATTTTTACATTATGGATGGTGATGAGTAATGGAAAGGTGCAGAATAGAATGTATTAAAGATCTTTCCTTAATATGAGATGACTGATGGACTGTAAGTGAAAGTTAAGGGGTTTTTTAACATTCTTTTCTGAGTACCAGATTCCCCCCACAAAATACGAAGATAATTTTGTGGTAGCTCCAGAGATCTAAAAGTTTGTAGGTTTTGTGCATTTATTTCAAAGGACGGGGACTAGTTCAATTTTTAAAATAAATTAATTCTTAGGATCAGATAACCACCTTTACCCTGGCTCATAAAGGAGTGAGAATTACGTAGTATTACTTAAACCTCCCTGTGCATGTACGCATCTATCTCACTACTTTTTGTACCTGCTGGCCAATTTTAACCAAATTTAAAAGCTGGTAGGAGTGATTTCCTTTTTTTAACATCCTCATTGAAAAAAGATTCTGAATCTCAAGATAAATCTTAATTAGGTGCCAGAGAGATCATGCCGACATGTACTACCAGGAATCTCCACACTAGGGAAAATCTAGTGAAATTTTCATGTAATAAAAGCATGAGAGTCCAAAGCTTGAGATGTGGAGACCAGAATTTATGAGGTCTGCTGCTTATGGTGATGTTCATGCATAGCACATTTATTATGAATTTCCTTAATTTTGATGAATTTCCTTAATTTTCTTAATCTTTCAATGTATTTTTTGTGTCTAAATACTAAGACCTAAGTGAACACAATTCTTACTGAAGCTAATGGGAGATAAATGTTGTCTGGGCCTCTTAATGTAAAAATGTTTCTTCCTTTTTATTAGTGTTTCTTATTATTGAAATGACTTTTACCTAAATGAGAGAAAAAAATCCGTTGTGATGGATCATGTTTCTACACTCATGAACTGCTTCTCAACAGTTCATAATTTTCTTAAATGTGTTCGATATCCTAAACCATGCATTAGATCAATTTGCTGAACAATACTTGCTGCCTAGGTTGAGAAGAGTAACTTCTAAAAGGTTTGTGTGCAAAACTGGAGCTGTGCTGGCTGAAGTACAATCTGTGGTCTTAATACAAACACTGAAAGATTGCCCTCCTAGACTGTTCTTCCATGCTGTCTTAAACCATGGTGTTTCAATTATACTCTCAATAGAGAGTTCATTTATTAGTGTATTAGAAAAATGTGATTGAAAAGAGTTGTGAACTCCATCTGGTTGTTCCATAGTCCCATTAACTATATTGGACTTTATCCTGAGCTTTTCTTCTGCTCCAGCACTAGCTTTTAAAATTCCAGCATCTCAGGTGGCTAAACATATGTGTTCTTAATGAGATAGGAAGTTAATTACCCATCTAATTTCTTTTAAAAATTCCCTTGCTTTCACTGAAGAAGCCTAACAATTCTATCTCCTTGCATGTCCTATGGCTCTTTATTAGTGACGGATATTTGGTGCTCTACATTTCTGAAACTGACGAGCGGGAATCGGCAGGAACATATTTGTGCATTTTCCTGCAGAGGTTTCAAAGGCTTTCACTGAACATGACCATATAGCAGCAGAAAATATTACCTGGAGAAACTGATTATCCAAAGAAAAACTGCAGAGTAAACCAGGGAGTAAAGAGCAAACATAGTTTTCAGTAGATATTTAGCTTCACGTAAAAGATTTTAAAAGCATTTTCTTCTAGATACAACCTTTTTCTACTACTTCATGAAAGCAGTCTAAAAGTTGGCTTTAAAAGATTTTCTTTAAACATGAGAGCTCAAAGTTTCATGTAGTCTCTTGGGACAGATTTCAAATGTTTGAATGAAGGCAGACAAAATTTGAGCATCCCAGTCTGGGCCACTACCATCAATAGAATGAAGTGATTGCTTCCAGGAAATAAATTTCCTGATGTATCTTAGACTCTATTTCCTGATAAATGAGTTACTTTTCAGAAGTGCATCTTTCCCACTAGTGACTATAAAGGACATTTTAGGTATAGTCTTCCAAGTCTAACTCCTGGGCAGATAAAGTTTGATAAAAGAAATGCTACGACTCACATGCAATTATTTTCAAGATTTTGGAATTATTTCTCTTCTATCTCAGAGCTCTGTCACTATCAGGGGAGAAAGAGATAACAGATTATTATAATACATATTATTTTTATTTTAATAATAATAATAGTCCTAATAATAATGATATATGCAGCCTTCAGAAAAATGAATTTGTGTTCCTTGTATTAGACACAATCACTATTAAGGGTCATATCGCAGAACTTAGTAAGACAATAAGCCAGTAGCCAATGTTCTGCATAAATAATGAGCCAAATCAAAATCAGTCATGCATCTAATTGGGACATTTGTACTACACTGCTTGAGGCATAGAATACTTTTTTATGCTCGATATGTGCTTGGCAAAATTAATCAGATAATCAACTCTCAGTCTCATCTCTATTTTCTGAAACTCTTTGTGGCCCTACATAAGGGTAAGATAACATTTCTGCTGACAGTGGTCTTTAACAGGTTTTTAAAAAAGGAGATAGCTATGTCATTCAAGACAATAAATAACCATAAAGGAGATTTTGTGAATATTATAACTCTTTAAAAAAGTATCCACGTCTAGGGGGAAAGAACCAGACTGGTGATCCAAGCCCTCTTTCTAGCTTTTCAGATACCCTGATGGTTGACCATAGCCATATTTCTGCTTCTTTTTGCGCCTTAGTCTCCTCCGTTCTAAAAGAAAAGTAACAATAAAATATTCATCTTTGTACTACTTTGTTGTCTGCTGACAGAGACATTTCATAAGCCCAAGAGATCATTTTCAAAATATAGCTTTCACTGAGGACTCATTGAAATATTAGAAAAGTCTAGGAATGGGACTAAAATCCTGTCAGGCTCAAGGTCCAGAGCTGACTAGGGCAAAATACTGTAAACAGCACCAAAATTAAAGTGTTTTGGGAAGACAAGATAGCAGTTTTCGTTCTTAAACAATACACTGTCAGGAAAGAAATTATTCCCACACCTCATGCCTGAGAAGGCCAGGGCCCAACAGAGTCCCTGGCTCAATTCTTCCAACACATCTGTGGTCACCTGAATTATTTGGCAGCTCCCTTTCATGCTGCCTTCTCCCCTGTGAGCCACATCATCAGAAAGGAGATGTGGAGACATCACGTAGCAGAACAACACCCTGAGGCTTTTTGAACCTTGTTGCAGCTCATATAAAAAGGACATATTTGATGACTTTCAGAGGATCCTTTCTTTGTGTCCAGAGGACAGCATGACCTGGTCATATGACGGGATGTGGACAGGAGATTTGTGATGGGCAAAAAATCTTGTTGGCAATACAACAGGCAAATGGACAAACACAGGAGAGGAGGAATCACAATGTGCATTCTTCAAGATATCTCATGGCAAGGTCTATGCATCTATATGAGCTGTACTGCCCTAAACTACAAAAAACGTGGTAGTACAGAAGATCTCTCATGCACTCTTTACTGTAATACTCTTATCTATGTTTGTCATAGAAACAGAAGGGATTCTTTTTTAACTCAGGAAAGAAAAGTTACTGTGTCCGGAAGAGTTTATTTGGGGTACTGGATTTCAAGACTCACTAAAGAGGAAAAGATACTGAAGAGAATATTTCTGAATACTAATATGCATTGGCTATATCTAAGGCAGGCATTTGTTATTTGATTTTGTTTACCCTGATAATGATAGTACAATAACAAAGGGCTCGGCATAAATATCAGTCTGCTGCAATGTTAATCAGAACTCTTTGGGGGAAAGTTTTCAACCAAGCACTCTCTATCCAATTGAAATGAAGTGCAGTCTTTCAAAGTGGCTGTTTTGGTGCTCGATTATGTTGGAGAATATAGCAGATCTCTCTCCAAGTTACACGAACTTTTCATGGGACAAGAAGACCATCAGATCCAGCTAAAAGTCCTTTCCTGGGATGGGTTTAGTGTGCTTACACTAGCCCTGTGTTTCAGAAAAGCTCTAATAATTTCCTCTGCATATGCTTTCAGCCCCAGAACACATATAAATACATCTTGGTCTGGGCCATCACCGAGGTTTTTATGGGTAAGGTCAAGATGAATAAAACAAGCTGTAACCTGAACCTTCTTTAACACTGATGTTGACTGAAACCCCTTCTGAGATTTTAAAAAAGTTTTATTAACTTTCTCAAGTTTGCTGTTTTTCACGGTTGTCTGACTCCTTAGTAGAGCAGATAAATCTCTTCAATGGAAAACTGACATACTACAAGAGACTATTCTTGCTGTGCTTCTGATTTGGCTGGCATGACTATAACTCAGTTAGGTTCAAATGCCAGTTTGTAACTCCTTTAAAGTAGTGGCTTTGGAAAATCAGACTGGCTGCAAAATCCTCCTACATTATATACAGCAGTCACAGGCAATAAACAGTTAAACCTGAGCCCTACCTGGAGGAAACCAGAATATTCCCCACAGCACATTAGTTGCTCAATAGTCTTGTTCCTGGGCCAGTTTAGGTTGGGACAACACGATTTTAAAGTAATTCTTTGGTAAAACACACTGTTTTGGATGCTTACCAACATAAAAAAAAAATTAAGTCTCAGTTTTATCCAGCTCAGCTCTGATCTGCCTATGAAATAGCATTAACAGTACTTAAAATAGATATAACAAAAATATTATAGGGGTCCAAGAATGGTGAGTTACCAGCAGCTTTCCTTTTCTGAATAGGAAAAAAAAAGTTATAAAACCATCAGCAAGATCATCTGTGTTTGACAAAAATAAGGTGAGAAAGCTTAGAGAATTGATATAAAATTGACAGACAAGAGAGGGATGTGAATTCAGCTGCCTTTTCTCATGAAATGCAGAGCTAAACATTCTAGAACTAAACAATGTGCATAAGTATGGTGAATTCATTAGGGTGATGCCTATGGTTAATTTGCTTCTTAGCTGGCAAATCCAGACTGAAGAGAAAAGCCTGTCTAAAAATAACTAATCTAGTGTTCAAGATTAAAAGAAACAACTTGCCTTGAGGCTGAGAAACTGTAATATTAAAATATTTTGGTCTCAGTTACTTAAATTTATTCCGGAAACCTCAAGAAAAAGTCTCAGAAGTAAATGACTCAAATCAGAAATAAAACTGTAAAAATTTGATATACATCTTTCTTTAAATTCCAGTGGTCAGTCTTCTTGGATTTGATTGCCAATGAATGCAAATTTTACGCAAGTGTATTTTCACCGATTTCATCAATTCTCCAAGTTACTTTTTCAACTGAGTAAGATCAGAATTAAATGATATTCAAAATTTCATCAGTACTGTACACCTATGCTATTCATAAAAAAATACTAAAATATTCCAAACATGCATACCACTTTGTGACCATTGCTGTATAATTTCCTCTTCAACATATAACAGAGATTTTTGTTTTTCAGTTGATATCACCACCTTTATGTCAGAAGCAAGAAAGCTTCTATTGCTCTGTTAAATCTTAAAATGCTTTAGCTTAAACTTCCAGGACATATTGGAGCTGATACTGTTGTACTTAGTGAGTATGGTTTTCTTCCTTTCTCATTATTCAGCCATAACTGTTATATCCAGAAGTCTGTCTTTACAGGGCTGTTTTTGTTCCAAACTTTGGTAATCACAGAGATTTTAACACGTTCTCTAATAATATCTAAAGTAAATCCTACTCAATTGTCAATTTGGAGGATTAAAAGTTATTAAGCAGTGATACCTTCAGCCTTGGTCACCTCTCCTTCTTGCTACAGACCCTTGAGGTTTACAGGCTTTTGGAGACAAGTTTGTGAACGTGACCAATGAACAAAATGAATGCTGGTTAGCAATGAAAGTATTTTGATTAGCATCATAAGTATGCACAGTTTAGGGGGCATACTGATAATTTCTCTTTGTTTGGGAATTCTCATATGTAAGCAGATGAATTTTGGGGGGATATATATTGCTAAGACAAGTTTTTCCTATGGGTTATGGATGGAATGGGGAAAGTATAAATGTGCTGGGGGAAAGTATAAAACTGTTCGAATTAATATTGTACTGAAGGGTAGTAATGGCTGGAATCTTTTGGAAAGTATGGAGAGGTCTGACACTCTCCACAAAAAGCCCTAAGTTGAAAAAGGTAGAGATAAGGTGAGTGAGATAAGACTGGAAGGCCTTTAAATTGAAGATAGTTTTCAAGTGATGACATAGGAAAATGTTCATTACCAGCAGGGGTGGTATTAGGGTCAAACCTGATATCCAGAACCCTGTTCTTCTATGTCTGAAACAGAGAAGTCAGATTTCCAGATTAGAAAAAAGGGTTGCAATGGTTCCAGCATAATGTAATGTAAGGAGGAGGGACTGGATGACAATTTTAGCCGCATAACTAAATGGAAAGGCATAGGTCTGTATTGACCAGAAAGGAGCAAAAAGTCTGCTAGTTTTCAATCTTGAATATGGTTTTATAATGACACTTGTTTCAGAGTAAAAATGTTAGCTGTATTATAGCTCCTGTGAGCCATCTTAAGGATCATCTACCTCTTATTCTGACAAAATATTTTTTGAGCTTAGCCTATTAGATTTAGGATAACCTTTTGATTTCAAAGATTTAAACAGTTCCCACAGACGCTAGACATCTCCATATTGCTTTGCAAATTCTTCCATCACTGGTCATAGCTGCAGGCTCTATGGCAGCACAGCTTTGACTTATGATGTCACTTGTGCCTTACATCACTAAAAGTTCTCACAAAGTCCATGCTCTTGTAATTCAATCTCAGCTTTTGAATGCTTACTTTATCATTGTTAGAACAAGGGGAGAGGGGAAAAGTAGTTAACGAAAACTAAACGGAATGTTAGTGTATTTTTAATAAGTTTTTCTTTTGGGAAAAAACACAACAACTTGAAGAATGTGACAAAGCAATATATAGGTAGTTCACAAAAACATTCTTACCTTTGATCATGAACGTGTAAGTGAAAAAAAAACTATACCACACAGTTACATTTTTCTTCACATTAGAGGTCAGAGAGGGTAGGAGAACTGCTGTTTAATTTAATTGTGTATAAACATGTCCCCAGCCACTGCTTAAGCTAAACTGTACACAGAATGTTAAAATACTGTATGTGAAGTTAGCAGAAAATTAATATTTCATGAAAATCCTGCATTAACCCATTGATCCTGACCTTCAGGTTGAATGGGGAACTGGAACAAAAATGTGGACCAAAAGCTTCAGTGCTGCAATAACAACAAAGAACCCTAATTCTAGAGCTTGTCCCTTTCTATATCTGTGAAGTTTTAACACAGCTCTAGATATTTCTTCTTGGCTCCAAAATTCTGACTGTCCCATACAATTCCACTCAGGTGACGAAAGAGGCTTTTGTTTATCCATTTCATTTACCTATTTACCTTGCACCTTAAGGAAGTCTGCATTTCAGAAAGGAGAAGATTATTTCCTCACTTGAATATCTCTGCTAGGCTTTGGCCAGCAGTTGTTGTAGTCTATAGCCATGGATCTGAAAATATGGACACGTATATTTGTTGGTCTTGGCCTGGATGTCCTGGGACATCGTCTTTCCCTATGACATTACGGGATCAAGATCTCCCCATAAGTATTCCCTATGTCTAGCAAAGGATTTTGCTGAATATACTAATTTCTCACTTAGAGTTATCCATCACAGTTTGCTGCTCTCAGAGGCACAGTTTAGTGACAGAGCACATGCCTGTCCACTGGCTGAGTTCTCACGGCTGTGATTTAGGATCACCCTTAATGTGGAGGAGCTGCAGATGTGGTGTGGGCCATTCGGAAGATTCTCCTGAAGAAGGGTGCTCAATGCTGGAGAACAAGCTCAGCAGTAGGAAGAGCCTTTTAAAGAGATAATGGATGTTGTTGAATTCCATATACCCAAAACAAGACGGAAGGCCAGAGGAGGACAAAATCAATATGTGGCAGTTTTAATGCTTGCCCAGGGTTTCTTGAAGAATGTATTTACCACAGTCCTCAAAAACTTTTCCTTTCTAATGGGACTCTTCTTCTTTGTATTTTATTTGTTATCTGATCCATGGCTCTCCAGATAATCTAAAAAGAAGGCATGGTAGCTCCCACCTTTTGCCCAGCACTTGGCACTCCTACAGATACTGTCACCAGTGGAGGAGGAAAAGGACAGACCATTTTTTTCCTATAAGTCTATTGTTAGAACCCCTTTTATACTAAAACTGGCTCAAAAATACAGAATTGATAACTGTATTATAAGTCTAACTTAAACACCTGAGCTTTCAAAATCAATAAATCAATCATTAGCCCTTGTACAGAAATCCTTTGGAGTGTGAGGAAATATGGATTAATGCTGAGTTCCGTGTTTCAGTCTGTCAGGACTCTGTCGTTCCAAGATTCACAACTTTCCCCTGTCATTACCACAAGCATCTTTCTGAAACTTAATGATGGCAAATTCAGACAGTAATGGTGTCTCTGCTAAACATTTCTGTGCACTTATATCACGGCCATTACAGGCATTGGGACAGGGAGCACTCGGTGTTTAACTCTGATAGAGGGTACCCAGGTGCAGAATACAGAAACAAGAAAGGTGCTCCATCTTGATGCAGAAATCTTGCCGGGTTATATTTTGGTGGTAAAGACATCCTTTCACAAATCTTCCTTTGAAGAATTCAAACTATTCTGTTGCTAATAGAAATGACAAAACAGATATGGGACTTGCTTATACTTTCAATCTCCACTGTAGCGCATGTTTCAATTAAAAGTAAAATTACCACATTCTTTAGTTTGTGTAATTTTTTGATAGAATGGTACATTTATATGTTAATTTTGCTAAGATCAACTTTATTTATCTACAGGAAGCTATTCCAAGATTGTTGTACGTTTTCTTCACTTCTGAAATGTTATCACATTTAATTGCCTGATCTTATTTGGGTTGCAATCATAGTCATTAATTAGCAGGAAGGTGAGGGACAGCATCATATCTAACTATCTGTTATGGCTGCTTTAATGAGGAAAATACCTGCCATCATTTTAAAGGCATCCTGTATACTTCACAAATACAGCTTGCTGTAGCATTCTCATTTAGACTGTGAACATCAAAGGAAATTGATGTCAGGTGTGAACAGAAGCTGTTGAATATATCTGTTGAGGAAGCTGAGTGGTATGTCTGGATGGGAGAGATGAAGGGCAGCTTAAAACATTAACAAAACTACAGGTAATTAGTGTAAACTTTCAAGGGTAAGGTATGCTTGAGGAATAAAAATGTTGTTTATAGCTATTCCCTGTAGTGCCACTATCGCTAAGGGTCTGTCAATGTTTTCATTTATAAAGCTCTATTTTTATAGGATTGAGCTCTAGTAATAAAAAATGTGCTTGGGGCTAGAAGTTGACAATTTAAAGAAAAATAAATTGGTTTTGTTCTTTTTCTGGTTCTGTTTTGTTTTGTTTTTTTTTAAATTATATGAGTATAGGAATAATAGAAGTTTATCTGTTTTTAATGGTAATTTTCCTTTGTATAATTCAGCTGTTGGTTTAAGATCAAATTAATGAAATTTGGCAAGCAATTAGTTCTTGGTATGGACTAATCAGTATTGGAATTCCTGGGAAAGAACAAGTAGAACAAGATTATTTAGTGTTTCACAGGCAAAATTATACCTTTGAAAGGGGATCATAAAGAATTTAAGGCATCTGCAGAATACATTGAATAAATATTTTCATTCCAAGGAAAGTGCTAGAGTACACAACCTGGAAAACAAGCTTTAAGAAGTGCCAAAATACAGACAAGTGTGGTCAGTTTGAAAGATGTAAGCTTACTGTGCCCTATCAGCCCTGCTGACTGGCTGCTAATGGTGTTATAATTCTCCATAAAGAGAATACAGTAAGAACATTCTTAGGCTGCTAATATTCTACATGCTTAAGAGAGACACAAAACAATTTCCTAGGGAAAAAAAAAAAAGAAAAAAAAAGCCTTTTGCCTCTCACCATGCAATTACAGCTGAATTTTGTTTCACTGTTATTTCATATTGGACTCTCTTTACTGTAAGGAACACATTTGTTCCTCATCACATTACAACAATCAGAGTAGTGATATAATGGTTATACATTTGGGAAAAGAATCCTTATAAATGGAAGTTTAAGGGCCAAAGATGTCGTGGGTCACAAGAGTGCATATCTAGAATAATATGTACTGTCCATGCAAGTTTCTTGACTTTCCAAGATCTCTGATTGCTGTAGGAGAAAAGTCAAGTATCATTACCATATTATATGGATGAGAGAACCAAAGGCAAGTAAAGAGTTGGCTTAAATGCCTGTGAATAGAGTAAGCTAACAAGGGACTGAAAGTCAAGTCTCTTGAAACACCATCCTAGTGCTTTACCCACTGCATTAATTTGTCTCTGCTATCTTTTGAAGTCTCAGAAATTACTGATGCAAACTCTATCTCAAGGGTTGGTATATACTCCAAAATGAAATCCTTTAAATTTTTTATCTATTTTAAAGTTTTCTATTAAATACTTAAAATAGAGCCTGGATAAAAATATACGGGTTTGGATTTTGTTTTGTTTGGATTTTGGGTTTGTTTTGGTTTGGTTTTTTTTAATTGTGGAATCCATTGTTTCATATATATATATGGTGCGTTCTCAAAGCTTGTGGTTTCAAACTCACAGTGCATCACCATGGAAGACGTAACACACGAGTCACAAATACTTGCTGCAGCAGCTTTTGATAAGAGCAGATTTTTGTCATGAGAAAGTTCTACATGGATGCACTATGTCCTAACCCTTGTAAAACCAGGATTTAGCTTTGGTGATGATTGCTACAATTGCCATTTCTGTGGGAACATGTTATTGCTTACCTGATACTTGACAACCAGTTTCTGGACCTGCAATCATTAATCTAATTACATGTACTCAAAGGCAACATCATGGTCCTCTGACCCAACCTACTCCATAGCATAAGCTAGAAAATATCCCAAATGTGTTTTTTTCTTTTGAAAGGGAACATCTTTTAGCCTCTATTTTCTCTGTGTACTTTCATGACTTTTCAGAAAAGAGAGTGAAATTGTCCTTTTCACTTTATTCCTCCAGAGTCCTTGCAAGCCCATAGTCAGTGAGACAGATCCTTTTGTCTAACTAGAGGTGCCTCTGTCAGGGAAACTGAGGGGGAATGGCCAACCTGGATTCTGATACTAATTTTTTAATAAAGACAGTCTGTGAATCAATACCTTCTGATCTTCATCATGCTCATATATATTAAGTTTCTTTTTTTCCTCTCTCTTACACTCATCACCCACTACCCTTATATGAAAGGGCTGAATTCTGCCCTTAGATCCCTGACTTCAATTGAATTTCAGTTTAAAGGCTGAGGGAAAATTTGGCACAAAAAATACCATATATTCACACTTTTTTTTTTGAGAACACGAAGCTATGTTTGGGTGCAATAAACACCTGTCATCTTAAATAGTAAAGAATGTACTGCATTCTGCTTGTGTGGGGTCGGGGTTTTTTTCAGGATAAAAGTGCTTTAATTTCTAGGTAAATGCAAAGACACAGAGGAGGGACTAACATTTAAAAAAAGGTATTGTAAGGAGAACTGCAAGTAAATCCAAATAGAGTAAAAAATGTTCTATTTTACGCAAAAAGACACAAAACTGCTGTTTTAATTCAGATGACCTTGGCACAGCCAAGTTCTTTTAAATAATGATATGCCTAATATTAATGTGGGGATGATAAAAACTGGTTTAGACAGTTCCCAGTGACAGACAGGTAGTGATATCCTATGAAAAGCTTGAGCAGAACTCTTCCCCCATTTCAACAACAATCTTTTTTTCTCTCCAAAGTTAAACAATAGATGAGACCTCCTAATGGCTTTCCATGTGTTCATCACAGTTACCTGCGTGAATTTGCAGTAATTAAGCAATCTGAAACACTGACTGACCCAGAGAGAAAGCTATTCCATACCAGTGGTGTCCTTGAAATGTCTTCATCATCAAGCGATCTCTTCTCTTCATCTCAGTGAAAGCTAACGTCAGCACTACTGTGTAGCAACCCTTCCCCTATATAGCTATTGAAATCTTGTAAAGATGCTTTTGTTTTATATTTAAAAAAAAAAAAAGAGAGAGAGAGAAAAAAAAATCCCACTAGCCAAACAGTGTAGGCAGAGAAATGGCCCCGTGAAAATGCTTCTACTATCAGGAAGGAGGGAAAGGGGGCTTGCTGGGGATAAAAACAGTCCTTTCTTTAAGGTCAAAAATATAATTAGCATTTGAAAAGATGTGAAGATGCACTACCTCAGGGACCACAATGGCCAAATTTGTGCCATTTAATGTCAACAGCCATTGGAATTGTGATAAAATTAATAGAGCCTTGTGTGATTGATAACATACCTCATCTGCCATTCCAGTAGAAAAATCCCACAGGTTTAGCAGCAAGGAACAGTGTTTAGATCACTTTTGAAAGGAAGCTGTGTGAAAGATGTACTTATGAGCTTTAATTAACTTATGAAATCTGTGACGACCTTCTCCACTACCAGTACTAAAAAATAAAAATGTATTGTTCAATAATTAACTGTGGGAGGTGAGGTTAGTGTATCGCTTTAGTAACAGGACACTGTTTCTTATACTGAAGGTCGAGAGTGAAGAGAAAGGCAGACTTTCTACAGTGATTTTTTTAAATGGAAAACCAGTAATTTATGTGAGAGAAAGAAAGGTGATGGATTACCGACAGTGAAGGGAGTTCAACAATGACTTGAGGTCCGAAAAGAAGCCAGGTATTCTGTAAATATCATACACTTTAATGAGGAATCGGTTTATTTTTCACATTTTGATAGACTGCACCCATTTTACTACCCTATTCTGCAAAAATTTTTAAGTGTTTTGGTCCATGTGACTTTCAAAATCACACTGATTAGTTGTGTGATGAATCAGAAATGAAAATTTTGCTTAAGGATGACAATTCACAAGCCTTGTAAGGAGCTATGTGTGATTCTGTTGAATTGAAAAGGCAGCTTGGTCATTAATGTAAAGTATTGACTGCAAATCTATTTCATGTTTTTGGGACACTAGCTTTTTTTTACATTTTAAGGAAATGAATTTTTTATTTGATTTAGAATCATATAGTGGAAAAATTTTTAGATTTTTTTTGGTGTGTCAATATTCCTTTGATTTTTTACAAATTATAAATTATGTATATTATTCAATAAGTTAACAATTTGTCCTGCCTTTTAGTGAATAATATGCTAGACATACATTTCTAGTAACAGTGTTTTATCCTACTGAAAACTCTCAATGATTGACTGAAAAGCAGTGGATAAATACTTAGCTGAATATAAGCCATGGGACAGAGACAGTGTTTTATTGTATTTTTGCTATTATTTTATGTTATTAAGGTTATGCTCTCAGTGAAAAGATGTCCAGTGTTTAGAGTTGGGTAAGATCTAACACATAAGCCCAATATCCTACCTCAGAGTGGAGAAGGACCAGGCTGCAACTTATCACAACCCAATTATTTCAGCGCTGATTTTTAGCCAAGACTTCCACCATAAGTCCTAACATATTCCTCAATAGTAGCAATAAAACAAGTCTACCCGATCTGTCAAGAGTAGAGCTAGCCAGGGGAAATCACTGGGGCAAAAGGTGAACTGGTTAAACAAAAATTGAATCTTTGATGAAAAATTTAATCAAAACTTAAATGTGAACAAAAAGGGTTATCCATCAAGATCGCAAAACTTCGACTGCAGCAGTCACCTAATGCATTAAATAAAGTGCTGAATCACTGTGCATTGCCCCAGTGATGGTAACCATTCACCAGCTTCAGTGAGGAAAACACATGTCAGAGGAAAGGAGCCACAGTTATACTGTCCCCAGATGTCATTACTCTTCCACTGCCTCTGCCCTCTAAAAAATTGTGCAGAACCAATTGAAAAGTTCTTGAAACCCAATTATTTGCTCTGGATCAATAGTTCAATGTAGGAGGTCACTAGGCCAGAACTCCTGTTGGTAAATCTCTATCACTTGAACATTTGGCAGTAGCACACTCTGTCTGACATCTTGTTTCCTGACACATTGCACAGCCAGTAAAGGCACAGGAAAAGCACGTATAGATGCATAATGACTAATAAAGGCCACAAAACCTGAGACATAGTTTACTTCACACAATATGCAATTACCTTAGCTAAGAATTATCATCACATGTGATGCTTTTAATAAATAAATTCATTCAAGAATTTTAACTGATGGGGAAAGCTTCCTGAACAGTCTAATGCTGTGATAACTTAATGGGACTATCCATATCCCAGCCGATAAATGCACAGCAATTCATGTCAAGATACTGGCACTCAGAAAAGCTGATGGACAGAATTATACTTTAAATACCACTTACCTCCACAGGCTAACTAGTGTCAAAAAAGACTGACCTTGGAAATTGAGTAACAATGACAGCATTGTAAAAAAAATGCATATACTACCAAAACAAAAGAGGAAAAAATTGTTTATTTTATATATTTCAATGGATTGTTGAATGTAGTAAAGCAAATTAATTTTCCTTTTGTAAAACAGTTAGTCTGTGAAATGTGATGTTTTGGGACCACAGAGATTAAAACTCTATGCATATCTATTAACACTCATAACTATGACAAGGAGCTGAAGGAAAGTCTACGATTGAAATTGTCTCCAATTTCCAGAGAACTTTATTTTAAGCTGGTATGACTATGTAAGTGACTTGTTTGACTATGCCATTGACTTCTTTTAGCATAAACCACATGGGCTGAAAACTCTTCAAGGACAGATGTCTTACTCCACCCTGCAATATTTTACAAATTTCAGCAGTAACAATTTGTTGACCAGATTATTTACAATATTCCTGCTAAAAAAGCCTATTATTTCCAAGTTTTGAGAAAGCTGCCTGAAATTCAGTCCAGAGGAAAAGAGATGAATGGGGAGAAAGGGGTCAGGCTTGTAGGTTTCTGATGCAGTTTCTTGAAGCTGTGCTCATACTGAGCAGTCTTTATTTCCTCACAGCTCTTAGCTGCTGAGGGACTGTGCTGCACCTCTCACACAAGTACATATGAATGCCCCAATATAAGCCTGCAGCTCAGGGTGTGATTTCCCCATCAAGTTTCTTTCCAAGCAAAACAATATTTTCTTAAGGCAGTGAGCAGCAGATTAGAAAGCAGGATTTTTCATTCATTGTTAGTGTCTATATTTGCTTGAAATACTGAAGGGTGACCAAGAAATGGTCAGTGCAGAAGAAGTGAGTGAATTGCAGCAGGTGTTGACTGCACCATACGAAAAAATTCTAGCTGAAAATTCTAGCTGACCAAAATAAGTTATCTTATTTTAATGACTGGCTTAGTTGTGGAAATGTTGACAGTTTAAATGCTTGAATTTGACAAAAATAGTTGTTTTTTTAAAGGCATGGTCCATTTTATACATGATATTACAGTCACTTGAAAGATTCGTGGTGAAACATTTCCATAACTGAACATGAAACTTCACCAAAATAGGTATTTTTAAAAAAAGTGTAGATTTTGTTGAATTTTTTTTTTTAGCTATGAAGAAAGGATTTTTGCCTTATTATGTCAAGTTTATTTGAAGATGTAATTGAGCAATATGAGTTCTGATGGATGTGGAACAACACACCTCTCCTTTTTTTCTCCTCCAGACTGTGGTTCTGCTGGCACTTCCATTTTGCCAGCCATTTTCCCTCTGTCATCTAGTGGAAGTCTCACAACCATAAACTACCGACAGTACAGAAAATATTTGGGATGCTCAGTTTAGAACAACTAAAGGATTGAAGCAGGAATAATGATTATTAAACAGCCCTGCTAAGTTATTGGCTGAGTTGTTTGCTTCTGAACATTTTAAATTCATCTAGGACATTTTGTTTTGGTAATAAGCATCTCCGTATTTCAAGTTCTGTTAAAGAATCTGTGCATCTATTTCTCATTTAAATTCATTTTAAAAAACCCGAAAACCAAAAACCCCAACAACCAGTACTGATTCTACTCAGTAATTAGATTCTTTATTGTTTAGTGCAGACAGAACGAAGGCCACAGAAAAAACTACAGTGAAGGGAAGGCCTGAAGGATCATAGAAGAAGAAATTAAATCTGGTAGGAATAAAAAGTCTGTAAAATGTTAGTGTTTGTATCAAAAGATATATGAAAATTGCTGCAATAGCTAATTGTACATCTGTGTGATGGGTTGACCCAGCAGGATACCAGCTGTCCACCAAGTCACTCTGTCACTCCCCTCCTCAGAAGGGTTGGGAGGGGAGAAAATGTGACGGAACAAAACTCACGGGTCAAGATAAAAGCAGTTTAACAAAGCAAAACCTGCAAATGGAAGCAAGGGGAAACAAAAGATTTTTTGTCCTTCCTGTGCTGGGATCCAGCACAGGGGCTTGAAACAGCAATGGATACCCTTCTTGGCTTTATTCCTGGAGGCAGCATGGCCATTTAGAATATGTCCCAGTTCTTTAGCCTTCTGTAGCCTCGCTTCTCCACTGAGCTCAATCAATAAACCTGTAACCTCTCAAAAGAAAGTAAATATATTATTCCAAGTTGTTCTTGTTTCTATGCTTTCCAGGTTACCTTATTACTATATTTTATCATCCTGAAGTTGGACACAAGTTTCCAGGTAGAGCTTTCATTGGGGTTATGCACTGTGCATTGTTTACAGTCTGCAACATTCTTGGATTTCCTTTCTCATGTACTGCATTTAGCAACACTTCAATAGTATTTTTTTTTTTCTGCTATAGTTTGCAATACCCAAAATTTTAGCTTAAGCAAAGTTAAAACTACAGTTTGGATATACCACTGACACCAGAACAAAGTCATAAAAAGTACTTGGAAATTAGCCGTTTTCTGATTTTACCTTTACGCATGAAACATAAGAAACTGACTTTGTTTCTTTGTTTGTTTCTTTTTATTGAAGATTCTTTTTTATTTGATTTCTCATTTTTAAGTCTTTTTATGCTTTTTCTCCTCTTTTAAAACTGGAGGTGAACTTGACCTAATATTCTTGGATGAAGTGAGATACATGAGATTTTTTCTCCATCCTCTGTTTGAGAAATCTGTCACAGCCCAATGGGTGTCATTTTTAGATGTTTCCTCAGCTATATTTTGTTCAGTGTTTTCATCTGGATGGAGAAAACAGTTCGTATTTAAGGAAGAAGAGAAGAAATCATAATACTCTAGTTTGAGCATAAGCCTCTGTTAATTCTGCAGGGAACTCACGTTTCCTTTTTTCATACTTTTCCTATGTATATGCTGCATGTCTTAGAATTGTGTGTGATTCTTTTTCAGCACGTTTTTTCTTGAAGCACATTATCACAGTAGAGTGATTCAGAAGACCTGCTTAAATATCTACTTACATGTGTACAAGCAAGTATTTCTCACAGAAGCAATTGGGTAATTCATAAGCTGAACAGGATATGCATGCTATGATTAATTGTTGCAGTAAGGACTATATTTAAAACAAAAATATTAAAACCGATTCCTAAAATTTTGCAGTGATTGGATGGGAACACCTTAAAATTCAAACTTTAACATTACTTACTACCTTTTAGATTTAGATCCTTTCCACAGTTTGGAAAGGATCAGTGCAGCTACCAAAACAGCACTCAATAATATTTTCTGTTTGGGGTGCAAGGCACGACCAATATATCTCCACTTAGTGGCATCGGCCAGAACTAGCCAGACAAAGCAGTCTTAAAGGTAGAAGACATTTCTACCACTAGCTGACAAGTATACTCAGATTATGGTGCAAGGAATTAGAAGATTTTTTCTGGCAAAAGAGGTCATTGTATCTGCTGAATCAGAAAAAATATTTTTAAAAAATTAAATTTCAGGAATTTGTTCAATTTTTTTTTTTTTAATTTTCCTGTTCTCTCACTTCTCTCCAGTCACCAAGTTTGGCAAATTGAATTCCTAAATTCTTTACATACTCTCAACAAAAACAATCAAGTTAAACCCTGTGAGCTATATTATCTTAGTGCTCAGCTAGTCAGAGAAGTCAAATCGGTATTGGTAATGTCACTAACTGCTTTTTCTTAGCCTGTATTGGGGAATAAGAGGTGCTAAACAGCAGCAGTCATGATAAAGGTGGAAGGAAGGAAGGAAGGAAGGCAGGCTGTCAGACTAACTGACCAACAATGACATTTGAAGCATACACTTGGGTGTGTAACTTGGACACAGTATATTCATATATAATTAACTCTCTACCAGTTTTGCACTAAATATTTTATTATGTGACATCAAATGAAAGTGCATATATTTTAATTGTAAGTTTTGTTACATCATCAATGAAAGCCATTGCTCCAGGTAAGACTTGGCACTTATTTGGCAATAAGTAGTCATTGTTAATGCTTCCCTCCTCCCAAAACAAACCTCTAATCTCACCAAAAACAACACATCACTTTTCAGTGAAAGAATGTTTAAAAGAGAAAATCCTTTCCCAGTATGTTTGTACTGTTGAAAATGATTAATTCATCTGTCTTTTGTGGCTCACTCATCTTTACCTGTGTGCATTTTCCCCTCTTCACACAATGCCATTCTTCTACTCAGCTAATGACAATAGTTTCAGCACTCTATAACCTACTTTTGAAATAACCATTTTTATTTTAAACATACAGAACATGTAAAGTAGATACGCAGAAATGAAGAAAAAGAATGTGTAATAGGCAAAAGAGACTTTATTTACAAAAATATTTTGGATCCCGAACCCTAATATATTTTGCCATTAGAGAATCCAGACCAATCACAATTTAAAGGATGCTGTGTGGACCACTCTGGCTTGTATAGTCTTTAAGTAATCACAATGCAAATATTATTGTGGTTCCTTCTTATGTTGTCATGTTTTGGGAAAGGACAGCCTGACACACATTTTGTATTTTCTTATCCAGCAGGTACACATTTATTGGCTGGACTTGTTGCTGGTTCTGCAAGTCTTGAAACAATTTGCAACTGCACATTTCAACGTGCCTTTGTTGAATTCAAATATTTGAATACCAAATAACTAAGATGATAGAAAATAATTCCATTAAGATCCCTGATAAGGAAAAGGGTTTCAGAGATGTGATTTTGAACCTGTATACTGAAAGTTACATTGCCATCACATATTTGTCAAAGCTTGGTGTGAAGTATAAATAAAGATTATCATTACCTCATGATTATCGTACCTACTCACCTCTTAAAAGGTAATCTCATAAAAGGTAATCTCTTAAAAGGTAATACATCAGATTCTGGGATGCTAATTCTTGTATTCTGATAATTTTTCTGTTAATTTCTTACCTCTGATAAGAAGTACGTAAAAGGCCCTCTTGAAATATATAGGCAGACAGTGAAAAATAAGCCATTGATCTATTAACACTCTGGCATGCTTCTCTGTAGGGAAGTAAATAGTTCAAAAAGCACCACTTACCTGATGTTTTTCAGTACACTTTTTGCAGTTTACAAATGATTCATGAACGAATTGTGATATCCTCACATTTGTTCATTATTTTAAATAATTCTCAGATTTCTGCGGTAAACCATGATTCCCTTAATATATCAGTAACTTGAAGTATCCAGTTTTTGCTATGCAGCAGTAAGTCTGCTGGCAAGTAGCACAGCATGAATGTTCAGCCTCAGAAACAGTGTTTTGTACTCTACATTCCATAAAAAAAATCCCAGAATTCCTGTAGTCATTTTGTTTAATTGTGTAATTTCAAGATTGGTTTTGACAAATATCTGTCCTTTAGTATAAACCTTTGATATTTGATTATTTTTATTTCCTGTAGTTGTGTTAGTGAAACTAACCCCTATCCAAGGAGAGTTTGAGATCTCAAAATCGCTGAAATTCATCAAATAAATAATTCTGTATAAACAAGTGTCTTAGCTGTGGAAATTTTAAAGAACGAAAGGATGACATTAACCCCCATGTAATGCCTTTTATGTTATCATTATACAGATCCCTGTGCTTCAGTGGAAGATAGATCAGAACCAAGCATGATGATTTTACACAAAATGATGCAACTTTAATTAATATACATTCATTCATAAATTAATATGAAAGAAATAGTCTTAAATGCAGATTTTGTTCTACCTTCCCACTATCTACCCTTTGTGCTCTTTCAGTGATAAACATTAATGGAAACATTTATCTCAGAATAAACTTGAAGTTGGTAAAATGAAAAACCACTTTCTTATTTGTTTCTGTTTTCAAGAGCTTTAGTACTGTTTATAGAAAAACATCAGATTCTGAACCAACATTTAAGGATTTAAAACACACTCAAAATGCACACAACCAGCTGCATATGTACATACATGCTCACAGACACACATACGCAACCCCCAGAGTTAATAGGAAACAAAAGTAGTTTTGGACTCCACAATTTCACCTGCATTCACTGTTTATGTATTTCTGGGCTTGTCTGTAATCCTGATAATTAGCCTCCTGGTACTGGTTCTGCTGAAGTGCCTGCAGTGCTTTAGAAATGTCAAAATGAATCATGGTAGGAAACACTATAGAAGATCTACAACAAGTACAGAGGGGAGGAATATTAAAAGTCAACAATGCATAACACTTCATTCCCTTATTGCTTGAAAAATATTAAGCAAAAACAAAAACACAATTTGATAATTGCAGATGAAAAGCAAAGAACTAAAGAAATAAAATTGTGGAAGTAAGAACATTTGAGAAAAAACAATGCTTAACTTTTTTTTTTCCTAATAAAGCAAAAGAAAGAAATCTTTACCAGCTTGTAATAAAATATTAATACACTAAATGTTTTTAATTTTTTTCCACTGGTCACATTTAGCTAGGCAGAAATTTAAAAATTCTGCTGGCATGTTTGTTTGGAATAAAAAAGCCTGTAGGTCAAGTCTTTCTGAGAGAATGCCAAATGTCTTTGTGTCCAGTTATTTATGGTTTCAGATAATTGTACAGAAAATATCAAATTTGCATAGTGTGATTATTGCTGATTATTTATCTAGCAGTCAAAATGTTTCAGTGGTTCCTAGGATGACAGATTGACAAGTACTTAAAACTCATTCATTTTATGAAATTTGCATGTAATTAGGCAATAATGAAGGGGATGTTTGTGGACAGCGGATTATACTACAATATACTGGAAGTGATTCAAATGCTTGACAAAGTGTTAACATTATCTTCAGTTTCAACTAAGTCTTGAATGTTTGGCTCAAAAAATCAGTGGAGAAATGAAATGGGTTATGGAAAGTTACTAAATGCTTTACTGGAACAAAGTATATATTTTTTACTTCACTCTTTGTCTATTCCTACTTATTTATGCACTGTTGATGAATTGTGCTTCAGATATTTAACTCATATCACATTCAGTGCAGCTCATCTGTAATAGTTTTGCTGCCACTGCTTTGGTCATTATCACAGTGAAGTCCTGTGAAGAATGGCTTTCTTTGGTTTCTTGGCATCTGTGTGGTATCTGAATTTTAAAGCTCCTGCTTTGAGATTCATACAAAAGAATGTGGTTTTGAAGAACTGATTTATCATACAAGATATAATTTGTTTCTTAACCAGTCGTTTCTGCACAAATAGAATATTTAACTTTATGGTGCACACGTTAAGTAGAGGTAACCTTCACTAATACTTCGTGATGGCTGACAACTGCAAAGGACTCCTACTTGTACAAAGGTAAAAAATTAGTTCAAATGTCCTGGTGTCACATTTTGTTTGCTTGTTTCAATTACATGAGCAGGTATATCCCTGTTATTAGAGGATTTAACGTATATGCATCAAATGCACTTCTACCTCTCACTCTATAGTCAGTGGTCACTTTTTTTAACACATACTAGTGTGCAGGGACCTGTATAATGAAATACATTATAATCAGCTGTTTTCAAATATTTCTCTTTCATTTTTGGAGTATAATCTGCAAATTAATATACTCCCAAAGTAACAGTAAAGATGCCGTTTAACTTTTGTAAAAGGAAGTAGGTTTCTACACATAGGATCTGCAAAGCGGACATGCTATCAGGGAATAGCCTATGCTGGTCAGTAGAAGAGAGAGGCATTTTAAAAATCTGCCTATCCTGTTTTATGGAATACAAGATCATTATCTCTGTTACACGGCAATGCACACATCTAGTAAGGCAGCATAATCTGAAACCATGTCAACAGTTAATGGGATTTTTTTACCAAATGTTTTGATGGTGGTGCCATCCCTGCTTCTTTTTGCTGAACGTAGTGGTTTAAGCTCCCACACAGGTGGCTGGGCATTTGGAATAACCAGATTCTAGAATAAGAAGAATCTGAACTCTTTTGTCTGGTGATTAAGTTACTCACATGAGGGGAAGTCATGTGTTGAATCTCCAAGGACATGAATGCTCTAGCTACTGTGTTATAATATCAACCTCTTTCTGTTTGGTCCAGGGGATACTTAAATATCTTTAAAACAGCTGTGACAGAAGAGACTGAGATAACGATTGGACTCGGTAATCTTATATACGGCCTTTTCCAAACTTAATGATTCTACGATTACATGATTCTAGGATTCTTGCAAAGTTAGCTATTGCATGATATTTATAAGTTCCTAAGGAGAGGATCCCCTGAGAGCCACAAGGTCAGAAGAGGGCAAACTAAATGAGCATCAAGTGCTCTGACTGAGCATCCCTGCCTGTGATGTGCAGGGGCATCTAACTCCTCTGAATTCTCTAGCTGGTTCTGTGCAGATTCTTTTCCTACATTCCTGTTTTGACATGACTAAGCATCCCGTTTGAAGCAGATATAATGCTCAAGCCTAATCAAAGCCTAGAATGAGGTACTTGCCAGGATCCTCAGTGCTGTTAAGACAGAAGACATTTAGTCATTAACATTCTCCAGAACTGACCTAATGAAAACAATGACACCTGGAAACTTCAGGGAACTGTACCTATATGAGTACCCAAAATTGCTCTAAAACACTCAAATCTTGTATAAAATCTTTTGTGGATTTAGACTCTACTGGTTGAGGATAATGTGATTGGCTTCTCCCACAGAGTCCCTTCACAATTCCTTGTAATCTCTGGATGTCTGAACTTTCAGTTCTGCCCTTCTGAAGCAGCATAGATTTCTAGAGGCAAGACACAAGGGTTATTAGTGCAGCAGCAAGGATGCAAGGTTTATTGAAGTGTTTGCAACCACAGAAGAACCTGATAATGGTCATGCAGGAATAGCAGCTTTTCCCACCAGAAAGGCAGCAGGATTGATAACCCAAGTGAAATGCATCTACACCAATTCGCACAGGACGACACACAAACATGAGGAGCTGGAAGCCATTGCACAGCAGGAAAACCATGGCACAGTTGCCATCACGAAGGTATAGTGGAAGAGTTGCACAGCTGGAGTGCTGCAATGCATGACTGTAAACTGTCCAGAAGGGACAGGCAAGGAATGAGAGGTTGTGGGGTAGTCCTGTATGTTAGGGAGTGTTATGACTCTCTACAGCTGGATGATGGTGATGACAGGGTTGAATGCTTGTGGGTGAGAATCAGAGGAAGGGCAAACAGGACAGATATCCTGGACAGAGTCTATTATAGACTGACCAAGAAGATTGAAGAGGTAGAAAAAATATTCTATAAGAAGGTCTCACATTTGCTAATTGTTTTCATGAGGGACTTCAACTTCCCAGACATCTACTGGAAATGCAGTACAGTAGAGAGGAAATAGTCCAGGAGGTCCCTGGAGTGTGTGGAAGAGAGCTACCTGACACAGACGGTGAGGGAAACAGCTAGGGAAGGCTCCACACTGGATCAGATGGCAGCTGGTCACTAGTGGCATTCCTCAGGGCTTAGTTTTGGGGCCAGTCCTGTTTAATACCTTTAGCAATGATCTGGATGAGGAGATTAAGTGCACCCTCAGTCAGTTTGCAGATGACTCCAAGTTGGGCAGGAGTGTTGATCTGCTGGAGGGCAGGAAGGCTCTGCAGAGGGATCTGGACAAGCTGGATTGATGGGCCACGACCAGTTGTATGAGGTTCAAGAAGGCCAAGGGTTGGACCTTTTGCTTGGGTCACAACAATCCCAGGCAGTGCTACAGGCTTGGAGCAGAGTGACTGGAAAGCTGCCTGTTGGAAAAGGACCTGAAGGTGCTGGTTTTCAGTCACTGAACATGAGCCAGTGTGTGCCCAGGTGGACAAAAGCCAATAGAATCTTGCCCTGTACTAAAAATAGTGTGGCCAGCAGGGTGAGGGTAGTGATTGTCCCTCTGTACTTGGCAATGGCGATGCCACACCTCAAATCCCCTGTTCAGTTGTGTGCAGCTCACCACCCCAAACACACTGAGGTGCTGCAGCATTTCCAGAGAAGGGCAACAGAGCTGGTGCAGGGTCTGGAGCACAAGTCCTATGAGAAGAGGCTGAGGGATCTGCAGTTGTTTATCCTGGAGAAAAGGAGTCTGAGACAGGGCACTATTGCTTTATACAACTATCTGAAAGGAGGTTATAGACAGATAGGCTTCAATTTCTTATCCTAGGTTATAAGTGACAAGATGAGAGGAAATGGCACTCATGCTATGTCTGAGGAGACTTTGGATATTAGGAATAATGTCTTCATGGAAAGGGTTGTCAAGCTTTGGAACAACATGTCAAGGGATGTGTTTAAGTCATCATCCCTGGAAAGTGTTCAAGAAATGCGTATGTGGCACTCTGGGACACGGTTTAGTGCTGGACTTGGCTGTGCTGGGTTAACAGTTGGACTCAATGATCATAGAGGTCTTTTCCAACATCAGCTATTCAATTAAGCAGTGTAGCTGTCATTTGTAGTTATGGACCTGCTAAGGTTGTATCTCCAGAGACCATGTGGTATCACCTTCTGGGAAGTTTGCTTGTATGATGACATCAGTTGATAAGTACTCAGACTCCACCATCTTTTTGCAGATCCAATTCTAATCCCTTGAAAGTCTGGATCCTGCTTATTAACAATTTAGGTCATCCTATGATAGATAAAATGGATACATATGACAGAAGTTTAACTAAAAGTAATTAGTATTATGTGAGATAAAAAACACTCCATCTTGGCTAGCATGTGTGCACGTAAGGTTTGTGCACCCCTTTCATCTGCAACACAAATATGTCCTCTTTTCTGGCACTGATCCCCAGGTGTATTCCCACAGCAGAATTCTTATCAAGAAGTTTAATCTGCACATATCTAATACAAGATCTTTCACCCTTCTTGCCAAAGCAAATGGCTTAAACATTTGTTCAGAAGCAGGAAAAAATTCTGTACTCACTGATGACTACATATTGAGTTCTATCAAAAATTTTGGGAGCATTTTTCAGAAACGATTTCACATTAAAGAGGCAAAAATGTCAAGAGAAGGAGGGGGAGAACATTCAAGCCCCTCATGGACCTTTCTCAATGAGTTTTTTACATAGTATTCTCAAATGCTTTATGTAACCTGAATTAATTACTAAATCTATCTCCTTCATTATCTAATTAACTCATTCCACTGATTTTTTTCTCCTGTCTTTTAAAAAGCTGTTCAATTACTAACATTTCAGCATCTGCTTCTGTATTCTGATGCAAGGCAGAAGGATCTGATAGTTCTTTTAACTCGTTCCGACATGTGAAATTTCAGAACCTTCACATTCTCCTCCAGTATATAGTTAGCTACCCATCTGGTTGGCTTTTTGATCGAAGGGTTTGCTAGTGTCAGAAAAGCCATATGAGGAAAAGGAGAGGAGTAGGTAGAGCACAACGGGACCATAAGACATATTGCTAGGCACAAGGAAAACAAAGTCACCTTTTATGGCTTCAGACAGAGGAATAAGAAGAGAAGACAACACTTGTATAGTATACAAGGTAGCAGTTGGAAAGGTTAGGGTATAAGACCTGAGCTTCTGTGACAGAGAAAAGAATGAAAAGAATTGTTCATTCTTTCATTTATTCACAGAAGGAGAGAGTACAAGAAAAAGAAAAGTCTTTGTGGTACCTGGGGGCTTCCCTAGTCTCAGGGGTTCTTTAAACTGCATCCAAATTTTTACTTTGGACCTCTTTTTAAAGGTCTTTTATGCATACAGAATGGTTTCATAGCTGTGAAAGGATTACCTATCTTTGAACTATGGAGTTCAATAGTAAAGAATATTAGATTATTCGTTGTAATGTATTCATTTCTTTCCTGCTATTCTCTGTGTTACTTAACATTTTGATTTCTGCAATTAAAATTATTTTAAAATAATTTAAAGGGCCCTCACTAGAAATACAGCTCTGAGCTAAAGTTTGTCCTTCATGAGCTGTCAGTTTTAACTGAGCTACAGCTGGTGTTTACTGTTTTTGGAGATATTTGATGGGCAGTGGTACTGATTAGCTATCTGTCTTCACACTGGATTATTTTTGGTTTTTAAAAGGACTAGAGAGAATGTGCATGGGACTTTTTCTGCTCTCAGATTATACACTCTTTATGCTCTAGAACTGCCCAAAGTTACCTAGTTATCAGTCTCCTTGCCTCACTTTTCTAAGTGACTTGTCTCTTTCCTGGGTGAGGACTGTTCAAATTATACTGTTGATGATTTAAAAAGCCCTTACATCCTCAAAAATTCTGTGCTTCCCTGTCCATCAGCTTCATTCACTTGCTCCTGCTCCAACACCAAAGAATTCAAAGTGGTGGTCCTCAAAGAAACTGGAAGGGTTTCCCCCATCCCCTTTCTTTTAGGGAACTGATATTATTCTCAAAGGAAGGAAGCAACAAATTAAGGCTGGAAAAAGAATGAAATTAATGCAGCATCTCAGGATGCAGTTCTCTATTCCCTTCCATGAGCAAGAAAGGACAGATCTGATCATCTTTCCTCCTTCCTGAAAGATGAGATGAATGAAGGGTCCCTAGAAAGTGACAAGGAGTTCCTGCAGCAGTTTATGCCACACCTGCTCCAGAGATATGGATAGGAAAAAAAAAATCCCTAGGAATCTGAAAAAATGCAGAGGTAAAGCTGTAATAGCACAAATAATTAATGAGTAGGAAACCTGCTAAGTGAGGAGGACAGAGACGAGGTTTAGCATGAGTCACATATCAGGTTTCTAAACTACAGAATATATGAGGAAAACTAATTTTTGCATGCACTGGAGAAAGTGGATTTGAATCTTAAGACCTTTGAACCTTTAGTGTTTGGTAGGATTCTTGAGAGAAACCCTTGACAGTACTGCAAGCCATCCTGTGGCTTCTCTGTCATTCAGTGTGTGCTGGATTCCAGGCTCATCACCTCTTCTGTGACATCTGGGGCTCTTGCATGTGACCCCAAATGGCACCTGACTCATCACTTTTACTAATAAAACTACAGCAATATTACTTTTCATGCTTCCTTATAATCACATGGCTGCAGTATCAAAATATTACTAATGGCAACCACTTCTGCTTAGATTCTATCATCTGTGCCCAACATGATTTTCTAAGACAAAAAGTGTCTCTGCTTTTTAACAGCCTATGTTTATTCCATACACTATTTGGGCAGACAAGCTGGCCTTCAGAACTGTGTAGAAAGAGACTGAGAGGCTTGACAGCCACAATTACAGCAGTATGTGGTGAGTCACAGAATGGCTGAGTTCTGGGAAACTGGACAGTGTCTACTTGTGGGTACTGCCCAAAGAAGAGCATGGCACAAGGTTTCAGTTCTCCCCTTCAAGCATTGTACGGCCAGGATGAGGCTAGTTGTGACTCCCTGATGCTGTGCCATTAGCACCCACGGCAGGCAAAATAAGTTTTTGGCTTCTCCATCTTGGCATAAGATCCCTTCGGATTCTGTTATTGAGTGGAAAGCTGATCTGAGTTTCTAGATCTGTTTGCACTTCTCAACAAAATTTCATCTTTAAGGCCAGTCCCCCTCCACAGAGTACATGGAAAGGGAGCCTTGTCATTCAAGAGTAGACATGAGCATGCTTTGAGCAGTTTAAATGGAACCTAAGATAACAGGCATGCAGCAGTAAAAGTCTAGTATAATCTGTGTAGCTCTGCTTCATCTCTTCCTATCATCAAGCATTTTTCCTATCCTTGCACTTGGACAGGAGAATAGCTGTTCCCAGAGCTGTTTCTTCCATCCCTACACCCTTTATGAATCAAGGCAATACCAATGGCAGACCACGACCAAAGTCCAAAAGCATCATTTCCAGTATAAAGAAAAGTTAAAAGTGATGGAAGAGAACCTGACATAGAAGCAAAATTAGACTATCTCATTTTTCTTTTTCTTTTTTTTTGAGACAAAGAATAACATCTGATTCCTTCAAACACTGGTAATGTTTGCGCAGGAAAATATTCAGCATGAGAAGTAACATGGAAATGTGGTCCAAATAGTCTGAGCGGTTCACAGAGAAAGCAATGAGAATGACCAAAGTGTTGTATCATTTTAGTTACACTCATGGCAGTCATCCTCCACCACAGATCAGGTTGTCACAGGGCAGCAAATCACAGATTATGTGGAACAGAACTCTTCAGAGCATTGTGAAATGAGCAGAGATTTCTTTCTGATGTGTGGTATTTTACCCCCAAGCAACGAGGTATGGGCTCCTTGTTCCCCATACGGGGTCTTCCTTTGCTTATCAACAGAGGTTTTAGGAACAAGATGAAGGAGAAAACCCTTCTCATATGAGTACAAGAACTCTAACAGCTATGTTTTGCAGCAGCCAGACACTTTTCCAGGAGTTGTTAGAGAGCTATAATAACCTTTCATTTATAACAACCTGGATAATAGTGGCCATGGTCTAAAAGGCCGGGGAACGATACCTCGATCATAGAAGTACCTATTGTTTGAAGAAAAGAATGGTGTTGGAGTGTTCCTTTCAAATCCCAGGCAGCATTTGAACGCATCATTCATGCTCAAGCACTGTAACTAGCAGAGAAAGAAAAAGGACTGTGCCACAATTATAACCACATGCTCTGAGTCATGCAGTTGCTGAGTTCTGGGAAATTATAAGGCCTCCAGTTCTGGGCATTGACCAGACAAGATGACAGTGTCAAGAAAGCCCCCATTGATCACAGGGGCAGAACAAGAGAAAACAGCTGTAACAACTCAGAAAAAAAGACTTGACAGCTCAATGAAGATCTCTGCACTGTGCTCAGCAGCAGCCAAGAAAATAAGCAAAATGTTGGGATTTAGAAACAGCTAAGGATTGTAGAAGTGAGTAGAATACCCCAAAGCATAAGGTGTTGAGACAAACTTTCCTTGTAGGCATGTTATACCTGCTTTTTTCAGACCTGCATCTTTCTGTAAAGCTGACACAAGGAGATACGGAGAGGTGATAAATGATTAGATGGACCACTGATCTGATCCAGTAGTGCAATTTCTCTATTTCTGACAGTTGGCTGGAATCACAAAGTTAGCCTGTGGCACAAACTGGTATTAAACCTTTATCTCAAGAGTCCTTGTTCAGTTTCTTTAACCATAAGACCATCCTTCATCTCCAATTTCCTCTCTCCATTTCTTCTGAAAATATCAAAGGAGCATAATTTCTTCTAATATTGTAGCATTCCAGTCCTGACCAAAACCAGGAAGTGAGCAGCAGGTGAATAAAAATTAAGCTGACATTTTCAAACTTCAAACAAAGATCTGTGTGAGGCAAGGAATGGTTCTGTTAATCCAAATTGGTTCACTCAGCTCTGGTGATAATCTGATCCATACCACAGCAAGTTTGCAGTCAGAAGAACAAAACAGTGTGTGAATTATGCTGAACCCAAAAAACACAGTCTGTTCATGACCATACACTCAGTAGTTCAGGATGGGAGTAGGGGAAGTGGGAGGGAGGGATGGGTGGTGAATAAAACTCAAAAGTAGTTGGCCTAGTGCTTAACAGCAGTTGAGGGTGAAAAAAAGGAGGAAAGAAAGAAAAGCAAACAAAAATGAAGCATGTATAAATGGAGGTATTGAACCTAAGTCAGAGGAAATATCCTAGTACTACGTAAGAAGCCGGTGAAACCATATTTTAAAAACAATGTGGTTCCCTAGACCTCTTGTATTAAAGGCATATTATACAAATTAATTTACTGTATTGAAGACTAAGAAAGTGTCTATAAATAAGCTAGAAAGACAGAAGTCTCTGAGGGGTTAAAAGTAGCATATATGTTATGGAGAAAAGAGCCTGGCCGAAGACATGCAGAACATCTGAAAGCAAAAATGTGGATATTCCAGTGGTGAGCAGGCTATTCATATATCCATAAACAGAAAATACAGCTTAGAGAATTGCCTGTTCTAGGGTCAAATTTGGAAATCCTTATTGTATTTTTTATTCTTTGTTTATTTGGTTATGCAGTGACTTTGTAGGTATTCATTTGAATACAGAGAACCACAGGTCAGATCGGGCATTTGAGATCTGTGAGCCAAGACAGGAGTTAGTGTACACAGATCTTTTCCCTTGCTCTATGAATATTAAGCTACATTCACCACTCCATTTCCCCCCGGTTATGAGACACTGCAGTTGACTGCTTTGTGTCAAAAATATCTCTCCTATCCTTTACAGACCCAGCACGCAATGGGTCTGCATTTCACACACCACTCCCTGGTGATCTGCACTCCTTTTGGTTCTCATCAGCTCTTCGGGAACTGCTTACATTTGGTTCTTGCATGGGGTGTGGGTGGTGAACGGAAAAACCTTCTTTCAACCTTCCCTACACACATCTGCGTAGGGCCTGTAAATTCAGTCTTTGGTAGCCTCTTTAAAGGAAAACACAAAAAGCCCTAAAGACGTCTCCCACCAAACATTGTCAAGTTGCTGAATCAGTATTAATATGAATCATTAAATTTTCCCCAATCATTCATACCAGAAGAATGAAAATGATTGAAATAAAAGGTAATAATTCTGCTATCCAGGTACAAAATAATGCTTTGTAAAAAGCAAAAGATCGGTGACATTTAGCCAATCTGTTTTGCAAGGAAACACCTTTTAACTCTTTACACTTGCTGAAACATATTTTAATGTCTATAAATTGATATAATGATAGCCACAGGAAGGGAACTGTGGTGTTGCTATTTTTAACACAAGAAGTTACTTCAAGCCTCTAGTCAAAACTGTATTGATCCCTTTTCCTACGAACCAAATGCCTTATTCATCTGTTCCAAGTTATTTTTTTTCTAACCATTTGTCATTTACATAACACTGAGTAACCAGTCTTGGGAATGTCCTAAACTACAGAAAGCCTCTATAATAATTTCTGACACAGGGGATTTCATGGAGAAATCCTTATATTCATCAGCTGCAGATTCATTGCACTTTCTGTTTGACTAACCATTTCCTAGTGGAACACTGATATTTTATTTGGCTGGCAATAGCTTCTAGCACAGGAGAACAGTTGTATTCTTGAAACTGCCTATCGGAAAGAATTTCTTTGCTTATTTTTCCTCTGTGAGTGTGTGTGTGCATGCATGCGTGTAAATGTGTGCATGCACATGTGTGCAAGTATTTTAATTAAACATATTGGGTGTAAGTTCTACTTGACACATCTGTGATCATTAAACAAGAAAACAAAATTAGTGTAGTATGACCCTGGATCATCTACATATTTAAGCCATTTCATTTAGACTGCTTTTTTTTTTTTCTTCTCTCACTTTGTGTCTCCCTTTCAGTCATATATGATTCTTGATTAATATTTAGGTTGTTCCTGTAGTATTTGTTGCTTCCTATAGTCTATATAAAGATTTCTATAAGTAGATTTTACTTTGTATTGAAAAAAAAATCACGTAAGTTGCCCTGAATTACTTTTTCCACTGTCCTAAAATATGGGCTCCAGTAAAGCAAGAACAAGTTCTTCAGCTAGGAGAGAGATAAAATGTCACCTAGCACTTTATTTTTGTTTCTAGCTCTGTCCCTCTGTGTTTCTAATTATCTTCCCATCCATAGCGTGTTTCTCAGCAGGAAGAAGAAAGGGAAACAAAAAAATAAAATAAGAATCCTGAAATGAGCCTTTCCAAAAATGAAAATAACATTTTATCATCCCGGGATTTTCAAGAATCATGAAAAGAAATAGTATTACAAAATGCATCTGAAGTTGGAGTTTACTATCTTAATGGATTTCTCTGTGGAGTCCGGCTATTTTTGTTTTTTCATCAAATCTGGGAATCCTCAGGTTTATCCTTATGTACAGGGTAGCAGAATAAGGATGTTGAAAGCAGTCATTTACTTTGAAATTCTACTGGATTTGGTTTGCATCTTGAATTTTCTCAGCAATTTTAGCACTTGCTCCATTTGGTTAATACATTTTGGGTCTCAACACCCTTCTTTTCTCCCTGCTCTTTTCTTTCTATTCCTTAAAGGTTTTGTTGGTAAAATTACTTAGAAAGAGAGCACATAATTTTGAGAAAATTCTTCTTCCTCATTCAGAGATATATTAGAGAGATTTTAGCTCTTTCGCAGCTTATGAAATATTTAATGTGATATGATAGTGGGAGTTTTTAAAGTCATTATGTGTGGCAGTACATGTGTGGACATACATTCACTTTTTATTGTTTCTTTGTCTCTCTTTTTTTCTTTTTTTTAATGTTTGCCTGCCAGTTGAATCTAGTTCTATTGTGCTAGTCTCTCCCACAGGAGTAAAATTCACTCAGTGACTATCTTTTTACATCCACTTAAAACATTCTGTTTCTGCAGTTACCCATTTTGTTAAATACACCAGAACAGTTTGGTCAGCCAGCATAAAAGGATATAACCACAGAAAAAGAGAATTCAATGGTTTTGATGAAAGCAAGTCTTTGACAGAATTTAACCTGTTATGAGGAAAATTCTTAAGTTCAGTGTTTAAAAAACTTTACAAGAGAAGGGGCAAAATGCTGCCAATATTTCCCAGAAACACTAGGAAAAGATGCCTGAAAAAGTGTAGCATGGAAATAGATCAGACAGATCGTCAAACAGATGGGTGCCAGGACTTAACCACACAATTCACCTTTTCCCTTGCTACTACGAGGAAACCAGATAAATTGATTAAAAAAACCAAGATGCATGAAAAGGGAAGTCTGCTTCCTGGAATCCTGTGGTAATTTTTTGAGAGTGTGTGTTTGTGTGTACGTGGCTCCTCCTCTGGAGAGCCTCTTCTCCCACTCTGATTTAAAGCAAATATCAGTTATTATCCAAACTGGAATATGTCCCTGCCATACTGTAATCCTAATCCCAGTCTATTTGATGGAATATTTTGCTAGAAGAGTTTAATTTTTCAGTACCATTTTACCTCAGTGAGAGCTGCCTTCTATTCAAACATTACAAATGAACCTTCTTTTGAGTCCCTAGGAAATGCACTGTATCATTCACCTCCTGTCAGATTAGCTCTCGTTACTTGATATCTCCTGTGGAAAGTACAGAGGGGATTTCACCAGTTATAAACTCTACTTATCTTCAGGTTCTTTGGACAGACTTCAGATTTCCCCTGGATCTTCATCTTTAACTTTTTCAAATTGTTTTACAGTTCAACTTTTCAGCTTCATACCTGATTTTCCCTCCTACTTTAGGTACTTTTTATTTATAGGCAGAGAAAATTAGCTAAGTAGGGCTACTAGACTTCCTTTTTCATAGAGAGATTCATTTCATATATCTCTCAAAATCCTTTCTTTCATCTGAAAATAAATACATTGAAGTTCCTGGACAATTGAAACTAGATTATATCAGATTACACCCACTTTCCATGTTTTCTTTTAAAAGATAGGCACCTTTCAGATGTAAAAAGGGCAAATGATATCTCATTGCTTCTAAAATGTGGTCTTAACCTTCATCAGTGGTGCCTCACCTCACTATCTTCAACTTGATTTTTTTATTTCCAAGTTTCCCGAGACGTTTTACATTCCTACACATATCCTTCAGCTGCATAAAATTAATGGTGTGACAGAAGGAAGATTTAAAGAGGAAAGGAAAATTTTGTTTCTTGATTCTTCGAATCTGGATGTAGTTAGAATGCTTGTTATATCTCAATTTTTACATCAAAATGAAAGAAGGAGGAAGTCTGGGAAAAATAAATGTGTTGTTGAGCAATGTTTTACTTCTGCAAAAGAGTAGAAATTCTCAGGACTTAATGATACATAGAGATCGAAAGATGCATCTGCATATTAACTACAGTCTGGGAATTTCTACTTTCTCACTCCAGAACTTCTATCTCACCTCAACACATACTTTGCTCAAAAAAACTTAGAGGTTATAGAGACACATTTGTTTGCACCTAATCTTGGATGTCCAATGAACCAGACATTATTACAGGAACCTTTCCTGAAACGGAGTAGCAGAAGAGAAAAGGCAAACTGCCTAATGCTACATAGTGCCTGTACATTGCTTTCCAGCCACTTAGATTGTCTTGCTAATATTTTTCGTTATTTCTATACGCAATGAAGTGTAGGATGTAGAACAAGGTACTTGAGTATTAGGATTATGACGATATAATGATAGTATTCCAGACAAAACACCATATGTATGGTCACAGAAACACAGAATCATAGAAATGCTTAGGCTGGGAAGGATCTCTAAGATCACTGAGTCCAACTATTAACCAAGTCCACCACTAAACCGTGTCCCAGAGTGCCACATATGCATTTCTTGAACACTTTCCAGGGATGGTGACTCAAACACTTCCCTTGACATGTTGTTCCAAAGCTTGACAACCCTTTCCATGAAGAAATTATTCCTAATATCTAATCAAAACCTCCTCTGGCATAGCACGAGTCCCATTTCCTCTTATCTGGTCACTTATAACCTAGGATAAGAAATCGAAGCCTATCTGTCTATAACCTCCTTTCAGATAGTTGTAGAGAGCAATAGTGCCCTGTCTCAGATTCCTTTCCTCCAGGATAAACAACTGCAGATCCCTCAGCCTCTTCTCATAGGACTTGTGCTCCAGACCCTGCACCAGCTCTGTTGCCCTTCTCTGGAAATGCTGCAGCACCTCAGTGTGTTTGGGGTGGTGAGCTGCACACAACTGAACAGGGGATTTGAGGTGTGGCATCGCCATTGCCAAGTACAGAGGGACAATCACTACCCTCACCCTGCGGGCCACACTATTTTTAGTACAGGGCAAGATTCCATTGGCTTTTGTCCACCTGGGCACACACTGGCTCATGTTCAGTGACTGAAAACCAGCACCTTCAGGTCCTTTTCCAACAGGCAGCTTTCCAGTCACTCTGCTCCAAGCCTGTAGCACTGCCTGGGGTTGCTGTGACCCAAGTAAAGGATCAAGCATCAATCCAGCTTGTCCAGATCCCTCTGCAGAGCCTTCCTGCCCTCCAGCAGATCAACACTCCTGCCCAACTTGGAGTCATCTGCAAACTGACTGAGGGTGCACTTAATCTCCTCATCCAGATCATTGCTAAAGGTATTAAACAGGACTGGCCCCAAAACTGAGCCCTGAGGAATGCCACTAGTGACCAGCTGCCATCTGGATGAAACTCCATTCACCACCACTGTCCGGGCCCAGCCATCCAGACAGGTTTTTATGCAGCAAACAGCGCACCTGTCCGCTGCGACGCCGGCCCCTGGTGGCCTGGATTGGGGGCGACAGCCGCAGCCTTCCTGCTGGATCTTTGGCTGCCCACGGAGAGCCGCTCCTTGTGGCGAGGAACCCGGCCAGGCTCACGAAGGGCTCGCCTGAATTCCCGGTGGAGAAGTCGCCAAGAAACGAGACAAAGAAGTCGAGAGCCACTCTTCTGGGGTGAAAAAGGGTCGGTTTATTCAGGGAGAAGAGAATGAGGGTCCAGGCGCAGTGACGAAAGGAGACAGAAGAGCCCCGAGCACCTACGTGCAGGGGGTTAAATACCGAGACAAACTAGGCGGGGTTACAGAGACTTAACCAACAGGGAATGGCTCTTCAGGCGGGGCTAAGGGCAAACAACCAATGGACATAAACTGGGGAGGAGCAGGGGAGGGGGGAACGGTCAGAGGGCACATCAAACATAACTGACACAGAACATACTAGAAGAACAACCATAAATGGAGAGAACAGGGCGGGTCATAGCCTCGCCCACAATGAGCTCATAACTTTAGAGAGATGTTTCAGGGTCTGCCCAGTGGACTCTCTTTGCAGGGCGTTCAGCGCTCTGCTGCGGGTCAGAGGTCCAATGGGTAACCACTGCAACACCTGTCCAGGCCACCAGCAGCCAGTTTCTCCAGGAGAATTCTGTGGGAGACAGTGTCAAAAGCTGTACTAAACTTCAGGCAGACAACAGTCACAGCCTTTCCCTCATCCATCGCCTGATCCCCTGTCTTTCCTGCATGCACCAGGTAATGGCACTCAAGATGATCTTCCCCAGCAGTGAGGTCGAACTCAAAGGCCTGTATTTACCCTTTTAACCCTTCTTGAAGATGGGCATCACATTTGCCAACTTCCAGTCAACTGGGACTTCCCTGCTTAGCCAGGACTGCTGGTAAATGACGGAAAGTGCCTCAGTGGCATTTCCACCAGCTCCTTCAGTATCCTTGGGGTGGTGTAACAGGTTACTGACCATTTCACCTTGAATTACGGGGTCTTCATTCTGCTCCCTGTCCCTGTATTCCATCTCAGAGGCCAGATACCTGGAGAACATTTGGTTTTGCCATTAAAGAGTGAGGCACAAAGACATTGCGCACCTTAGCCTTTTCCTTATCTTTTTTTACACTGTTCCTTCCCCCTACCCAATAAAGGATTGATATTCTCCTTAGCACTCCTTTTGTTGATCATGTATATATAGACACATTCTTTGTTGTCTTTTGCAGAAGAAACCAGATTTGGTTTTAGTTGGCCTTTGAATTTTCTCCCTGCATAACCTCACAACATCCTTGCAGTCCTCCTGAGTTGCCTGCCCCTTTCTCCAAAGGCCATAAACTTTTGTCTTGTTTCCTGAGTTCCAGCCAAAGTTCTCTGTTCATCCAGGCTGGTCTGCCTCCCTGCTGGCTCATCTTTTGGCACATGGGGTACAATCTGCTCCTGCACCTTAAGATTTCCTTCCTGAAGAACGTCCAGCCTTCCTGGGCTCCTTTGCTCCTCAGGACTGCCTCCCAAGGGACTCTCTCAAACATGTCCTAAAGAGGTTAAAGTCTGCCCCTCTGGAAGTCCAAGGTGGCAGTTCTGCTGGCCCCCCTCCTTGCTTCTCAAAAAATTGAAAATTCTGTCATTTTGTGATATCTGTGCCCAAGAGACCCTCTGACCATCACATCACCCATAAGTGTTCACAAACAGCAGATCCAATGGGGAGCTTTCCCAGCTGTTTCCCTCACCATCTGGATCAGGTAGTTCTCATCTACACACTCCAGGAACCTCTTGGTCTGTTTCCTCTCTACTGTGCTGCATTTCCAGTAGATGTCTGGGAAGTTGAAGTCCCTCATGAGAGTAAGTGGTAGCAATTGTGAGACTTTTCCCACCTGCTTATAGATTATTTTTTCTGAATCTTCATCCTATTCTTTCCTCTTGATATTATAAAGTTACACTGCTTGAAGACATAAGGGGTTGTTCTAGCATCCTAGATCTGATATTTCTTAGTATTTGCTGAGCACAGCTTAGCAGCAAAGACCACCATAGGTGGAAGTCTTTGTACCTGAGACCAGTAACAGCCCAGAGCAGCTGTGTGGGATCTGTCCTGTGTGTCAGGTCCCTTGGGAATTAGTCCATAAGCAGAGAACAGTCTGGGGCAGGAATCCTTCAGCCATGCACTCCTCTGGTCTCCTGTCCTCCTCTCTGTCTTTCACTATCCTGACTGCTTTTTTTCTGGGGTGTCAGCAACAGTGGCATGAAAGTTACCTAGACAGCCCTTCAGACTCACCAATGGTCTTCTGCAGACTACAGCAATCCTGAGATGAAAACCTGATATTACGTATCTTTTAGAGATTTAAGGTGATGTGTAAATATTTTAATTCTGGCCATAGAATACCTTTTATCACCATCTCCTTTTGTCCCTTTCTCCTTTTTTACCTCTTTCCTCTCCTTTCTGCATCTCACTCTTCTAAGATCTATTTAATTATACCCATAGAAAAGAAAATGCTGATATCAAAAGAGCAATTCCCTCTTTTGATTTCCAATTCATTTTCCCCTCTCATTCAAGAGAATAGAAATATACAAAGTAATTTGGTATATAAAATGATTCCCCATAATTTTAATCCTTTTAAAGTGCTTATGGAGATTATCACAGTTTGATTTATTTTGACAAGGGGTGGTAAAAATTGTAAGAACAATAGTCTACTAAAAATGTTTTAAGAGCCTGTTGCTGTGTTACAGGAATGAACATTTCAGGTGTTTCATGGGTTTGGGGGATGATTTCCTAATACAGCTAAGTGAATTAAAGTAACACAAGGAACAAGCATTCACAATAAGTAGAAATGGACACCATTTTGCTAATGCTTGAAGACTTTTTTCCGGTAGTTAAGACATCACATTTTTCTGTTCTGTGTCTTCATTTCATTGCATCATTTTTTGCTTTTCACAGATCAGGCAGCTAGATGTCAGAACTACAAGGGAAATCATAGGATTGCCTAACTTTCTCAGTCATAAGGCTTGCCCTACCAAGGGTTTGGGTCTGACCATAATATCGAACATCTCCCAGGCAGAATCACAGAGTGAGAGCCAGAGCCCAGCCCCATGCTCTTATAGGTCTTACCTCACCTCCCTTTTACCCAAGATTTCTTTGTTTTGTGTGATGAAGTTTTGTCTGTATTCTGTTTTGAATGGAGTGTGGTAGCTCAGCTCCCGAAGGATGAAATGCAGTGACTGAGAATGCAGTAACAGTGACAAAGAGCATTCTTGGAGTCAGGCTCTGCACTCAGCTGCTCAGTAACCTCATGGTCCCACAGAGAGAGAATGGGTCTCACACCATGTGATGTACACAAGGCTTACTCAGCCTTATGCAGCGAGGTTTATTCAGCAGCAGCAGAAGACAGGCTGCTCCATAACCCTGCCGTGAAGGTGCAGTTGTTTGGGATGATCTTCTTGTGTCAGGATTAGGGGTGCCACCATGGAAAGGACCACAATGGTAAGAGTGTGTGTGTGCAGTCTTACAATCTTTCCCAGGCCTCTATCACCCAGATGTTTTGTGATCCCAGTGTCTTATACTGGAAGAGAAGAAACATAAAAGTGAAAATACCATTTTTCCAAGACCAGTAATTCCTTCACACATACTAAAGTCATCTTATCTAAGGTGTCAAGTCATACCATTGCAAGAAAACATTTGAAAATATATATGAAGTTTTCATGACAATAATTTCCCCTTGTTTTGTGTTTATGCTTGTAACTTTGGATCTATTAAATTTTGCTCATTGAAGACACTTGTTATTTATGATGGATAATATGCGTTGTTCAGGATAAACCTGATCTTTTAGAAAATGGTATTTCTGGAGGATTGAACTTCAAAGAAAAAAAAGCATGAGAAAGATACCACTGGAAGAGCTTAGCATTGTGATGTGTGTAACATATAGAATTCAGAAAGTAATTGGCTGTTATCATAAGATCATTTTTTAACTAACAAATCTAAATTTAAAACCATTTCAAAGAAATAGTGATCTTTACAAATACATTAAAACAGCAGAAAAAAAAATGAAAAGAGGAAGAGGGTGAATAACAGGGCAGGCAAATGACTGATCTTTCTGTGTGGTTTTCACTCGAGCACGAGAAGAATGATTACATCCCTACAGCAGTCTTCAAAGTGTTGGAGTCAGAGAGTGGAATAGGAAATGAACTGCAGTTCAGTGACCCTCTGTGGCCTGAACAGTGGGAGCTGGTAAGCACAGCATTTCCACTTTATTCACTTCTCTTTTTTTCAGCCACTGTCAGTAGAAGGCCTTCCCACACACCTGCTTTTGCATCTTTATTGTAACCTGAAAAGAACTAAATGTAGCAGATGTACCTATGTATAGGCGGATATAATCTGTATGGGTAGATTTCTCAGTGCTCTACATACACACAGGCTTATTACACGTGTATGATATAGCAATGAATAACTAGAGTTTTCCTGAAGAAGTCTGCTTTCCAATTTTAAATAGAATACATACTGAGCCGTGAAAATTTCTTTGTGTTTCATTAGGAATAAAACCACAAGCTGGTCACCTAGATCTGCGTGGAGAATAGACATAAAGTACCATTTTCAGCCTGGTCTGTAATTTTCTGCTTCCTTTGTCATGAAATGTTGACAAAATGACCTCAGTAAAATCTCCCTCCAGGAAAGGAAAGCACCCTACATAAATACAGCCACAGTATGATGTCACTTAGGGGATACTTGATCTTTGCATCTTGATCTATTCTCATGATATATGTGAGAAGGGTAACCTAATGCTTAATAAAATCTCTAATGCACATTACAGTTTTCCACTAAATTGCATCTCTGCAATGGCATGATAAAGTTGCTTGTAAATATACTCAGGAGGTAAACCTGCAAGATGTACAATATATGTATCCTTGTAGACAAGTCGAAAGGCTACTTACTGATGATCCAAGTGAGATTCTTTTTCGTCTTTTTGTTTTGTAACTGGACATCCCTTGATCTTTGAAAGGGAGTTCCAGACTTTTCAATGTCTTTATTTTAAGAAAGAAGTGAATTCTTAATCACACCCAGATTTACCAAACTTTTTTACTAAGGTTCAGAAGCAGCTCAGATAAAATTATCACTTAGATGCTTAGGGAAATAGAGGATTGAGGAAACTGTGTTTGGGGGTTTTTTAATCAGTAATTATGATGGCCAATTTTCCTTTTGTTCACTATGACTGAGGGAATCACTGAAGACTGTCAAGGAAAAAAAATTAAAAGTCAAGCCTGTAGTCTGAGTTTTGTGTTTCTGTTTGAAAGAAAGCCCTGTGTTTCTGTTTAAAAGAAATCCAAATATTCTTGCTATTTCTTTTCACTGCAGCTTCAGTTCTGTGTGATGCCAGTTGGACTCTTGGAGCTGAGAAGAGGGTAAACAGTAGTTTTTGCGATCACTATAGAATGATAGAATCACCAAGTGGTTTTGATTTGAAGAGGCCTTAAAGGTCATCTAGTTCCAACCCCACTGCCATAGGCAGAGACACCTCCCACTTGAACAGGTTGCTCAAAACCCCATCCAACCTGGCCTCAAACACTTCCAGGGATGGGGCATCCACAGATTCTCTGGGCACCTGTTCCAGTGTCTTGACAATCTCACCGCAAAGAATTTCTTCCTGATATCTGGTCTAAACCCGCCCTCCCTCAGTTTAAAAATATTACCCCTCTATATCAATATAGGCCCTGATAAAAACCTCTCTCTCCATCCATCTTAGAAGCCTCTTGTAAGTTCCAGAAGGCCACAATAACATCTTCCCAGATCCCGAACAACCCCACCTCTCTCAGCCTGTCTTCATAGGTAAGATGCTCCATCATTCTGATCATTTTCATGGACCTCCTCTGGATGCACTCCAACAGGCCCGTGTATTTCTTGTACTGGGGAATCCATTGAATGTAATAAAACTGAGAAGAGTGAGGGTGTCATTAAATAAAGAGCTATAAAGTATGCTTCAAGACAAATCTAAACCATCATTAACACTGTGGTATAAAAGGGTGCAGAGTTCTTAGTGCCTATTACACTGTCCTTAATGTCATTTTTCTTTATTATGAGTAAGGACTACAAGGCAATAAGATCTATTTAGGCACTCTCTTTACAGCAAAATTTATCCTCAAAAAGCTTCACAGAATCTCTCGATCATATTGTGAAATGTGAGCAAAATACCTCTAAGGCCAATAAATCTCTTTGTTTTTTACAAAATCTTTCTGATATGAAAAGATATCATTGTTTTATATACCTGTCAGAATTTTGTTAAAATCTTGCATATTCTTACAGTATTCTGAAGTCACACTTTTCTTTCTCCTATTCCATTTTTATCTGAAAAGACTAGATACATATTTGAAAAGAGATATGCAGAGAACATGAGTCTAGCAGTCTGTGTTTTTGGAAACTCATTTTTTTAATTGAAGGTTTGTCTGTTTTCATATGGTTTTCACTAAAATTCTCTGTAGTTTTACAAAAGAGACTAAGTCTTCATTCCTCTTACGTTTAAAATCTGCATTTTACAAAAGAAATGCCTAATATAGTACTCCTGAGAGCCCAACAAAGAAACTCCTAAATGAATAATTAAGAGGTGAATTAATGTTTTTATGATTCAAAATCTGGGAATATAAATGGAGGGATGTTGCGTCATCATGTGGGCTGCAAACAGAATAAAGGGTTATGTTAAACGAACACTGAAAATAGAAACTTTGCCTTTTCCTCTACAGTTCCTTGTTGAAGCCAACCGCTTGATAATTACTCTTGACTATTTCCAAATCCCATCACAAGAACTGTCTTTTCCTCAGCCAAGGAATTCTAATTCACTTCTGCTCTAATTAAAGAATCAGACCTTTCTCCTAGGATTCAGCCTTTCCCAGACTCACTGTTAATATCAAAACTTGTCCACTTGTCCACTTCACCCTCAATATCTGGGCTGTATGAAAAATCTTATGTCCTACACAGCTTACTTATATTTATATGTAAGAAGAGTAATTCAATCCCTCCCTATGTGTTGTGATCAAGGCCCTAGATCATTCCTTGCACGACTCACACTGCATCTGAAATGATCTTCAAGGACTCCTGCTGGCTTCAAAGAAACAGATTTTGTTTAGCATTTTAGCAGAGCAGCTTTACTAAAGAACAGCTCTGCAGCTTTGGAGCATGGTACTCCTTAAAATAAGTGGAAAATGTAGAAACTGTGTCCTTCCTTCATAAATTTTGTCTGAACTGCTGATGTGTGTTCACACCAGTGGGCTCTGTCTGTTATCCTTGAATATCCAAAGGCTCCAGCTGATAGGGTCTTTTTAATGCAGTTTTCTCCAATGAACATACCACCCATTCAAAACCCCAGTTTGGTGTATCACTGAGCACACATTTTATGGAGAGCTGATGGCTACATTATTGTACCTGATGTTCATGACAAGAAGTAAGTTCCTGCATCTGTGATATTGAAAAGACGCCATCTGATCAGCGAAGAGTGTACCTTAACCTAAAGAGAAGGAAAAATAACATTTTACCCCCTTTGTGTTTCCCACAAATAATTCTAAACAAGTGGTTCCAGCTTGTAGTGTTGGAGGGTGCTGTAGTCTTCTCCATAGGCACTCAGCTCCAGCAGTTTTCAGAGTGCTTTGACAATGAGACCAAAGGCTGTGAGCAGTATTGTCTCTGCCCTCTGTAGTGCAAAGCTTTGGTCCTCAGTAGGTGCAGGGTGTCAGATTTACGTGTGCCATGATATCAGGAGATAAATTTACTGGATTTTCACCTGATCTCTTATAACACAGGAACATCAGGACTCTCTCTTTAATACAATATCTATATTCTTTGCATCTAATTGCATCTAATAACTGCACTCATCCTCAGTACTTCTTTGCATAACCCAAATGTACTTTTTTGTAATCCCCCTTATCTTTACAGTGTTGGAGGTGTCTTTCCCTAATTTCACCACTGCTTTGTTGTAAGTTCTTGTCACCCTTTTTCCTAACCCTAGTAAAGTACTCTGGGTCACTGCCTTATCAGGTACATCCTTCTTGCTTCTCAACAGGGCGGAGGGCTACATGAAACATCTGTGCTTTTGGCTGAGTGGTGTCTGAATTTGGCCTACCGTGGCCTCTGCCAGCATGTCTGACCTGCAATTCAAACTCCTCTACTTCAGGAGCATAGCATGTGTCCTTTACAAATTCCTCTGCTGAGCCTATCCTATATGGATATGCTGTGCTAGGACTAGTGCTGCACTAGAGCTTTCTGGTGGTTTCAGTTCCCTTGACTTGTGAGGGCAAAGGCTGTTTTTTACAGGCGAGGACATGCAGAGGGGATTATGGCTGTGGTAGGTAGGTTGTTATGACCTGTCCTCAGAGAACAAATTCCCACAAGCAAGGTGCATGACATATTGCATGTGTGTGTGTCATGTAAAACAACACCTCCTTGAGAAGGACTGCGTTATGTGTAAAGCTGGCCATAAACAAATGACACCTGCAGTCCTGCACAGGGCCCAGGCCCCCGCACTACTCTGTATCTGAAAGAATGTCACCCCTTGCAACGATATCATCACACCCAAGACTTTATTACAATGACCCCGTGGATTTCAGAGGCTTTCTGCTGACCCCCAGCCCTACCTCATGGGGTTTTATTTTTCTGATGCTCACTCTGCGTGTTTGTATTTCTCAAGTCATTTCATTTGCTAAAGTCAGCCCCGTGTCTATCTCTGAAACAGTCTTAAAGTTTCTTTTTTCCCCTCTCAAAGTCTCCTCCCCACCCTGAAATAGCATGTCAGATTTGCAGCAAATGCTTCCAAGTGAAACTGCTGCTGTAGTACCCATAGGTTCCCCACACTCCAGGCTGGCAGTCAGCATCACTCTGCCAGTGCAAGCCTGGCTGGAGGTTGGTAAGCAGAGAGCGGACACAACAGCAAGGCTGGCCAAAAATCATAGAATCACAGAATGTCAAGGGTTGGAAGAGATCTTAAAGATCATCTAGACCCAACTCCCACCATTGTGGTGAAAAACACCTCCCACCAGACCAGGTTGCTTAAGGCCTTAAACAGCCTTGCCTTGAACACTGCCAGAGTTGGGGCATCCACAACTTCCCTGGGCAACCTGTTCAATGTCTCACCACACTCGCAGTAAAGAATTTCTTCCTAAAAAAACCCCTTCCCTCCTGCTCATTGCTTTAAGAAAGGACCAAAATTAACTTGGATGGAGCACTTCCCACTGTTTCTGCTGGCACAAGCAAAGAGTGTCTCCATGATACACTGCATAGCCAGCCCTGCCAGCTGCCCTAGGAGCAGCTGGAGACCCAAAGGAAAAGAAAAAAATTCTCAACTGGTGAATTATGAAATGGTGCTCAGGAGCACTGGGATGGTTTAATGTGGGATTGTGGGTTTGGTAGGGGTTTTTTTATTTGCTAAATAACCTAATGATTTTTCTGTACTCATAAAGGTGTTGAAAATACTGTCTCTTAAATAGCTGCTACCCCATAGTTAAGAGATGGGAGTTTAGAATACATTAGCAGGCCCATGTAAGAGCCAGTTACAGAGGAGATTTTGTGGGAAAAATTGTGGCTACTGAGATAAAAGCTTTAAAATATTCAAAGACCTTTTTCCTTTTGTGTTTGTTTGGTGCCTTCTGGATTTTTTTGTTTGGTTGTTTTTTTCGCTTTTGTTCCCTAGTAGTGGAATTTGCACCGCTGTAAACAAAATTTATTAACACAGGTTGCTGCTCAGTCTGAAATAACCCCCTCCACGTCTGGCTGAAGAAAGCTGCTATGCCTAACTCTGCTGCTGGGAGAAAATTAAGACAGGTTCTCAATCTAGTGCTCCCATTTTGCTCCTAAAGAAGCAATTTGAGTAAGCCTCTTTTCTAATGCACAATGCCTCCCCCAATGCCAGTGGGTGGATCAGTGTCCTGAAGAATGGTACAAAGCCAAAGACCTATGTTTGAGGGAAGGGAAGTTTACAATCTGCCAGAGGAAGAGGGATACATAGGCTCCACTCTTTTACACAGGCAAAGGAGCCTTTGCAGGGTAATGGGACTAATACGAAAGAAAGAGTCAGAAATATTTGTAGATATGACAAAGTGCACATTCTGCAAAAAGTGTGAACCAATATCCTCAATGGTCATGTGAGAGCAGAAGAAAAGGATGATTACTCTACATTTATGTGTGCGTGTTTTCACAAACTTAAAAAAGTATATGCACATTCAGGAACATATATCTTCACGACCAGATGAAGTCGCATGGCAGCCGAGCTCTGCAGAGCCCTAGTCGTAAGTAAAGGCAACCACTGAAAATGAGGAATGAGCAATAAAAATGGTTGACTGTGATATCTATTTCTTTTATGTCAGTTTATGCCAACAAATGGTCTATCTAGTGGCTCAGGACGCTTCTTGCACACTTTTGGCTAGGTTTTTACACCATGAATTTATTTTAATTAATGGTTTCATCTGATAATACCGTTTTAGGTCTTTCCATGTTAGCCTTGTAAGGCAAAAAAAGAGAGCAATTTGCATGGAAATAATACATGTTAAAAGTGAGCTCAGGTAATTTAAGGAGGATATGCTGGAGCTAGTTGCCATCATCATGGCTTGAATTAGCTGTTGGCTACATATTTCCTGTAATATTATGGGAAAGGGATAATGGAGAGCCTGAATAAGTGAAACAATATGACAAATCAGGAAAAAAATATAAATTTGAGGTACAGGTGTGCTTATACGGAATACTTTTAAATAAAATAAATATTTGGTGTTTTAAACAAGTGAAAAGAAGCCATTCTTTTCAAATATAGTTACACATCTAAAATTGCTCTTCATCATTTTTTCATCATTTAAATTAAGTTACATTATATGTGTGATACAATAATGTATTGGGATATCCAGCACAGGAGTCTCTTGTAACATTTTGAAGCATTGTCAAATAAACAACTCAAAAACATTGGCATCAGTGACTTATCTATGTAACAACCAGATTTACTTGATACTGCCTTACAAGTGGAAAAGCTAATGTGGAACAGATACAGATAGACGTACAGTTGTTCATCTATGCGTGAACTATACCTGTTTAGGCCTGTTTTTCTCAGGAGACTTAGACAACACTTACTGAGATTGGTAAAATGGACTAATCATGAAGACACTTTATCAAATTACTAAAACAGGAAGAAAATATTATGTGAGAAACAGTTAAGCGGGGGATAAACTTGAAAATGTCTCTATCTTGAATCTTTTAAATCATCAAAGACCACGAATTCTCTAGAGTACCTGGAGCATAAAAGTCAGGAATCTGGAGAACTTTACCAAATACACTCTTCAGGTACTGTAAGAGGAAAGAAATAAATTTGTGCTAAACAGTACTAGGTATTCTTGTAAATAAAGAAATTGCCTATTTGGGAACTGCCAATAACTTAGGATATATTGTACTTTAACACAGTCCACCCATACCCTATTACAATACTGAGCATTCTCAAAGGTCCCCCCTGCATCAAAAAGATGTTCCAGATCTAAAACTTCACAACAGCCCATCTGTAATTCATCTGTAGTTCATATCTTCTAAATCCACCTTCTAGATTTTCCCTTCTGTCTTTAGGCTTCAGGCTGTGAGACTGTGCTGTGGAGAGTGATGTGCGGAAAGCATCTGTCTCAGCTCTGTCAGTCATGGGACGCTTATGTGATGCTTATTCTCTTACCATGTGAGGCTGTACTTCGATATTAGCTTTGGCAGTCTCTGAGGGTCTCAATCATTCATATCTGGTATACAGAACCACTAATGTAAGGTGAGGAAAGCTAAGCCTTGTCACCGAAAAGTGAAAAATTGTTTGCTAGTGGCACAGAAACCTAATGTCAAAGCAGGGTTGCCATCCTGGTTTATGTACTGTTATTGTGGGATGCTGAACTGAAAATCATCGAATAGAAGTAATTTTTCACTGACTTAAAACTGCTGAACTCCAGGACATGAAGTGAGAAAAGCCTATGTTTTTTTCCTGAACTTCCTTTATTTTTGCATTTCATTGAATTTAGTGGCAAAATCTCCACTGAGGTTCCTGATCCTTAGTTCCAATGGTACACGTCTATCTGAGCTGCGAATTTTCTTAGAGCAGAAGAGATTAGATTAGTGTGGAGTCTGCTCCAGAGACTATGGCACAGCAACTTCTGCTAACGGGAACTTTCTTAAAGAAAGCTGTCAAAAATGTAACCACGTTGTCCCTGTGAATGGACAAATCGGTAACAAAAGGGTCATGGAAGGATAGACTTGCTTTTTTAAGCTCCTTTTCAATTCACATTCTTTATCAATGTGGTGTGATTACTCTGCAGTGCGTTTTGTCCTTTCTAGTCAGTGCTGTAGATTACATGGTAGCAAGTGTTTGGACAGTGCAGGAGCTTTCCTTATTTAGATGATTTCAACACATTCTGTAATAATAGTTTGAAACAGGAATTCCTTTAGATATAAAAACTCTTCCTATTTTGGTCTCGAGTCAAATTCATGAGCTTGGTATCTAACTGTCCCTCTTTCATTTTCTTCAAAAAATTAGCCACAAAAATGCTTTTCCTGCAAAATCAGGCAGGCTGCTCAAATTTTCCAACTAGTCTTGCTCATTATATGCTACTATCACAGATATAGCGCAAGGGAAATTTTAATTATAACATTGTAAAATGTACTTTCTTGGCTTATTATCATGAACCGCCCAGAGACAATTTACCAAAAAAAAAAAAAAAGTTAAAAACCTAATTGTCCAGTGTACAATCTACTTGAATATCCATTCTATACAAAAGTAATCATCATGCAGAGATCTTTCTTTATGTCTTGAAATCTTGACTTCCTCTTAGCAGGAAGGCAGGATACTGTGTGGGTACCAGTTTGAGGAGATTTACAGCAGCAGTTGTCTGTTTAGGCTGCACTCACCCTTTTTCTGCCTAAAGCTTGTGGAGCAAGGAATTGAGGGCTGCATCCACTACAGCACTGATAATGTGATCATACCGAGAAATCCTTGGGTTTAGGCCAAGGCTTCCAAGTTTCCCAAATACCATTGCCAAGCCTCAACATTTCTCATGAATCACCACAAATCATCACAACCTGCCGCCCTTGCCACTGAATTACACCTCCCTAACAAGACCTTACAGGTTTTTAATCTATTTTCATTGCTACAGATTTTAAATAATTATTGGTTTTATTTAAATAGAGAGTTCTCTGTTTCAAAGATTAGAGTGCATTTTACCCCAAAAGTTGGTCAGTTTCTGAGAAGTTTTATAGAGTACTTTTACAGTCACAAATAAGGAAAATAATGGTAATTTATGACTCTTCATGTATCACAAAATTTTATGCTAAGAAGAACAGTGTTATGATATCATGCAGAATGGAAGCATGCCCTCAAAATACACTAGGACATTTTGGACAGTGAGTTTAACAAGGTACATTTTTGTTTGATTTAGGATTCTTCAGATTGATACTAAAGCCCCCTTTACTATGTCAGTTCCTACTGAATCTTTCCTGATTCTCTTTTATTTGTGTGCAAACTTCATCATGTACACACCATCTTTTCAGCATAAAATCAGCCTATTTCATGACAGCATCTGCTTTCAATGTACTGTCTACCTGCTTTTTCTCTCCTAAAAGCAAATGAGCTCTCTAAAGTTACTGTATGAGAACTTTCCTGTTGCAAATTAATAAAATCATACTATTTAGTTACACATTGGATGTGGCATTTTAGAAATGGCTTTAACTCTTCCTGCATACAAGGAATATTGCTTCAACTATAAAGAAAATAACTCTTTGATAGCATTGAAAATTTCATTAGTTTCAAAATAACAAATTACGTGGTGTCTTCAAACATTGATTTGCAAAGAAGAAATCATAGGTGAGTAAATGATGAGTATGATCAAGATTTTTGTTTGTTCCTATTAATTACCGCCCTTTAAATTTCTGTTAACTACTGTTACTATGTTGTTTATACTATTGCACGGGATTAATTCAGTGATATTTTAATGATAGCTCATTTTATTTTTACCATGTGAGGATTAAGCCAGTGTTCAGTTGTGGAATTCACTAGCTGTAGTTTTGCATTAACGTTAAGTACTTAGTTAAAAATAGTGGAAGGTAATTATATTTAAAGTTAACACATATAAGGCAGTGAAATCCAGTGATTTAGTACTATTTGAAACACTTATAAAAATATATTGAAAGTTTTGCATTCAAAGATTCATGGCTCACATATTTTACAGGATTAAAACTCCATGTTAAAAAAAAGGAGAAATGGTGTTGATGGATGTCTGTAATTATGTACTATTCCATCAATACTTTCAATACGCATAGAATTTTCAAAATAAGATCAGGAAAGTAGTAGCTAATAAAACATTTCTTTTTCATGCTGCCAGAATGTTATCCAGAATTTTGTAGATAAAAATAACCAAATAAAACTAATTTTTGATGTGTTTGACATTGGAAGAAGGGCGGAGGGGGAGGGGAAGAAACGTGTTGCTCCTTTCCAATCGTAAAAGCATGAAAAAGTAAGATTAAAAAAAGTGAGCTCTATAATCAAGCTCCAAATAGAGATTTGATCCCTAAAATAGCCCCATCTCAAAAAGGAGTTGCATAGTAAAACAATGCTTAATGAAATATTAGTGGAGTTTTTTTCCAAAGCTATTATTAAATTATCTTTCTAGGATTTTAAGAATGGTAATTATTAATTCATACATGTAGTTTTTTTAGGATTGCTCTTTTAGTATAAAAGAGAAGGACTTACCATGTCTATTATGATGAAATTCATTACTCACATTAAGAACATAAGCTCAGTAATATTAGCCAGCAAGAAAATTAATATTAAAAAGATGGTCTTGCCCCAGGAAGAGTTCTGTCTGTAAATTGACCACTAAGCATTTGTAGCACTGCAAAGCAAAGCCTCTGTTCTGTTGCAGTATTCCAATATTTCTTCATGTTCTTGAAAGGTGCATATTGATTTAGTTGGGCTTTCACACTGAGACAGCTCTTTATGGGCAAACCCTGCACACCCATGGGTTTTCAGTCCAACTCTACACTAGATGGACAAGCACTCAGATGAAGCACAGCTGAAGTGAGGAAGGTTATATGCAAAAGTAAGACTCTGCTTAACATCATTTGTTTTGTTCAGTATCCAGTATGGGAATCACAAGAAATTGTTAAGAATCTCTCCCTGCCATTCATTCAGTGAACTGAAATGGCCAATGTTCAGCAGAAACCAACAGCAGTAAGGTGAGATGTACCCTCACAGGTATATACATACCTCACTAAAATGCTAATTGTAGAACCATTATACAAATTAGGAATATATTTCCTTCATCATCTGTGGACACAGCAGCAGTCACACAGCACAACCTCATGTTAAAGCATCTGAAAATCGTGTGAAATAAAATTCTCTTTCTCATAAAGACAGCGTTCTTCAGTCCCAGCATTCAGCCCCAGATTCTCTTAGGAGTCATTCAGGACACAGTCGAGAAGATAGGGAGAGGAAGAGTGAGACTCTTCTTTACCAGTCCTGCAAACATGATCAGGAAAGCACCTTTCTCCAGGATCGCAGCTGGGCGCTCTTGGTAACCACTAAAATTAGTTCTTTCCTTCAGGTGGTCAGTGCTAAATACCCAGGGCTTAAGCGGTATCATTCTGTATAATCATTATACAGAATCATTACATACAGACCCTGATTTTTTACCTTTTTTTTTCCCACAATGAAAAAATGCATTCATAAAATTTCATTTGAAATATGTCTTTTTAAAAGTTGTTAATATGCAGAGTTAAAGATCCAAAAGTCATGAGGTAGCAGGATTCCTGCTGCCCATAAAATACTAATTCTGCTTGTCATATCTTAGATTTACAGTATAGATTTTACTTTCAGCAATCAAAAGGCAGCTGCAGGTGTAATATACTGTTCTGAGTTTTTGACTTGTAGGCACACAAAGAGTTTTATTTTAAACTCATTTATTATGCATCTGTACAAATAACCTGTGCTTTGTCTAATATTCCAAGCAAAATTTTTGGCTATTGAAAAGAGATGTCAGAGCAGAAAAAAATATAGTGGCTTAGAGAGAAGATAGACAAATAAATTCCAAAAAATAAAGTTTAAAAAAA
>VZTG01003862.1:2399620-2466333 GCA_013397845.1 Melanocharis versteri
ATACTTCCAGCTTTCTCTTTCTTAGATTAAAATCCATTGGACCTGCTTGAGGAAAAACTAAGTTTTCATTGTGGTGTCATGGACACCAAGAATTTGTGGTTATCACAACTGTTATTTAAAATGTACTTCATGTTGTAAAGGAAACTTGATTCTAGTATAGTAACTGGAGTAGTTTTTAGCAGATTAGAGCAAGAAACAGGATGAAGGAATGCATCAAGGAATCTGCAGCATTTTTTCGGTGGAGTACCAAGTCAGGGAAACTGACGTACTTTTTTACAGTCACTGCTGTACTTTTTTGAAATATTAGTGGCTCAGCTGCAGGCAAATATCATTCTCCTTGATTTGGAGAAGGAATCAGAACCTGAGTTTCCCAAGCTACAAGTTGGGGCATTCCCTACACTGGCCAAAAGGTCTCCCAGTTGTGTCTTGCAGTTATTCCACCTTGTGCAAGTTATAAGGATCACTCCCTATTGTCCAAAAAGAGTCAGGCTCTTCTCCAGTGGCCAGAGTACAGACCCCACAATATTCCTAGGGTCAAGATCTTGCTGCAGCTATGACTTAGTATTGAAGAGTTTTGACAAAAAAATGTCAACTTCAGCATGACCACCATAGTCTTTGGCCTGAGCTGTTAGCATGGGACATGAAAAAGGACAAAGAGGTTGGATACTGGGTCTTCAGTATTCTAAATGAGTGGTCTATAATCCAAAAAGCAGTGTGCTTTGACTGGGAATTTCATAATGGAACCTGAAGAAATGGATCCAAGTGTTAATTTTTCTGGTCTAGGTTGGTTTGTTGTGGCTTTTTTGACAGGATCATTCCCATGATAACTTTGTATTTTGATGAGTTGAACATTTATGATGAAAAACTACTTCATGAAAAAGATTTCTGACCAGTTATAATTAATACTCTGTTTTGTATTGTACTGTTTAGTGAAGTTTCAAAAGTATGGCCTTAGGGATAATCTTTTAAATAGTTTCTGTTAATTGACAGTGTTATTCAGACATCTTCCTTCCACCCCAACCCTGGTAATATGTGTGAGCTATATTAATGCAGTAATGATTTAGATAACTTTTTAAAATTTCTCCTTTTTTTTCAAAGGGCTTTTTACTTAAAATATTTTGTAATGCTTTTATGTCTCTGACTCCTTCTCAAGTAACAGGTTTTTCATGTATTATTTGGAAAGAGACATTTCAGAATCCCTCTAGAATTATTCAGTTTGGAAAACATTCTATAGACATAATTTGCTGGAGGCAAGCTAGCACTGCAGATTAAAAGTTTACAAGAAGACAACAGTCAAACCAGTATTACTTTAAATCAGACTGAAAGAGAAAAGATATATTTCTGCTAGGTCCAAAAGACCTTTATTTAGTGTCTTCTCAAAAACTAAAGTATATTATTACATACCCAGTAAACTATTGATCTTCACTCATTTACTGTGTACTCCATTAGTATTCTTTTCTCAATGAGTACGGGTTCTCACAGATTTTTAGAAATTCTTTTCATCTTCCCCAGAATTAGCAAATGATTCATAGGTGATATCAAATGAAATCCAAAGGAAAAAAAAGTCTTCTAATTCTTTCTAGGTGTAGAGCAACTAAGCTCAGAAAATTATATGTTTCTCTTCGGTAAGAAACATACTGACACTGTTAAAAAATAAAAAAAAAATTACTAAGTAAATAAATGAAGAGCTTTGAAGTCTTCCTTCATGCCACGGTGATAGAATTCATTCATTCTTGCATATGAGTTTCAGTACATCATGATTTATTTCAGAGTAGACTACATGGGTATAGCAAAGCAGATTACTGCTTCTTATCTCCCTTGACTTGTAATTGTTAAGCACTGTGATTTATATACATATGTATATATATACGCATGTAAGTATATGTATACTTATTTGCTGTTTGGTTTTTTTTTTTCAAATGGAATGTTTTAATTCTTGCTTTCATGCTAAAATGAAATGTTAGTTGCTGTTGTTGCTTTGCAAAAATTTTCAGTCAAGTGCATGGTTTTATGAGGTACAACAAATTAGTAAGAATATCCAAACTGTAAAATGAAAATATGAAGCTAATATTGTACTAACATCCCTAAATCATGATTTTGCATGTCTAATATTCGATGAGGTCAAAATAAACCATTATTTCCAGTGATGGTTGTGGGACTAGATGTCTTACTTTTTAGCTGCTCAACTTGAGACACCTAAAGTTTGATTACCCCCTCTCAGGGTACTATGTCATGATCTGCTGTTGTGTCTGTACTGGTTTGGTCTGGGATAGAGCTACCTTTCTTCATAGTGGGTTGTATGGGGCTGTGTGAACCATATGATCTGTGACCACAACAATATTGTTAACACAGGGACATTTTAGCTATTGTTGAGCAGCATTTACCCAGATTTGAGGCCTTTTCTGTCTCTGATCCTACCCCACCAGTGACCAGGCTGGGGGTGACAAGGAGATGGGAGGGCACACAGCCAAAACAGCTGACTCCAACCAAACAAAGGGATATCCAACACCATAGGGTGTCATGCCCATCATATAAAGCTGGAGGGAAAAGGAGGAAGGGAGGACTCTCAGAGGGAGGGCACATGTCTTCTCAAGTCATTGTTACATGCGATGGAGTTCAGCTTTCCTGGAGATGGCTGAACAACTGCCTGCCAGTGGGAAGTGGTGGATTAATCCCTTCGTTTTGCCTTGCTTGCAGTATGTAACTTTTAGTTTCCCTGTTACACTATCTTTATCTCAACTTATGAGTTTTTTTCTTATTTTCACTCTTTGAATTATCTTCTATCCCAGTGTAGGTGAGGAAGTCAGTGGCTGCCTGGGGCTGATCTCCCAACCAGGGTTAACCCACAACAGGTTTCCTACCAGGAGAGCAGTTCTTCAAACATTTAAACTTCATGAAAGCGTCAGTTGCGGATTAAAAACATTATTTCCTGTTGACAGCCTTTTCCTTGCAATGGGAGAATTCATGAAGTGACTTAAGCCAAAGTGTGGAATGTGAGACTTGAAATTAGCCCTCTGTTCTTTATCAAAAGTGAAAAATTCCTTCTTTGTATCACTCTTACCTCTGTGCCTCTATTCTCTTGACCCTCCTTCCATTTCCTAAAAAGGCCACAAAAGTCAAATGAATCACATCAATGCTTGGGATATGACCAACAGAAACTCATTGCTAACCAAGCCTCCTAACCCTTCCAATATTTACATATTTTGCTTAATATTCAGCTGAATTTCTGAAAGGTACCTACCTAATCAAATAAATTCCTAAATCTCAGCAAACAACCTCCCTTCTTTTCTTCACCTATTTGCATGTCCCAACCACACTGAGTCTAGGGGCTTAATATACTCAGCCTAGTTGTATTGTCCATTGTTATGAGGATGGTTGTGTTTATTAATAAGGCGAAAATGGTTTCTCAGCTTGCCCTGGAAGTACAGAACACACAAGCGTCTGTTAAAGTTTTCTGCTTTAGTTGCAGGGAGTAGCTGGTCATCCACTCAGACATACTACCCTGCCATGGCTCCTCTGAACCCCCAGAGCCACACTGGCAGGAAAAGACCTTGTTCTTGGCTTCCTTGCTGTGGACACAGTGATGTCGAAATAAGGCAAAATAAGGGTAAGGATGCAGTGGTGGTGAATGCAAGTGGTACCTCCATTTCCTGAGATTTACCTCAGTATTGCTCAAGAAATCTCTTAAACCACTTTGCCAGCTGTCTAAGACCAATTGTCCTTCTCCTTTTCCTGTGTGAGCTAGGAAATACTACCGGATACTGTAGGAAAGCCATGTCTATTCCTATAGAATCTCTAAGGAGCCCACTGAGGCTTTCATGTGACAGAAAGGACATCTCTTGGTCTGAGGTCTCCAGGACCCTATCCCTACTATTAATGCTAGGAGAAACACTGACCAGGTAAAAAGGTAACGAGGAGCTTTTTCTCTAATCAAGAAGGTAAAGGAATAGGTAAACAGATAATGGGACCACAATATTAACAGTATTTTTCTTTAACTGCCAGATGGGAGAAGTGGCCCCATGAGGCCCCATTCCCTTCTTCCAAAGTCATGGAACAATGACTTGTGCCATTCTTCTACATCCTAACTGTTGTTTTGGTAGTTTTTTCTGATTTCAAGACATGGAATTTTCCTCCTCCTTCAGCTCCCTGCTCTGACTCTGCATGGAGCTTACCTCCCCACTGTGCAGCTGCTCTCATTTCAGGGGGTGCTGCCACCAACAAGCACATTTGCCTTCATGCGATAAGATTGCAGGCGATTATTTCATTGATGCTACACTGCTACTGGGAAGAAAAGGCAGGAAAGCTCCTAAGATTTCCATTTCCATAAATCTTGCCTAAGGCTCCAGCTGGAGCTGTCCTAGAGGGGCCACGTACAGTATAGTACAGTATATTCCCTGACTGCTTCTTTAGCCAAATAAATTTTGTTGATGAGTCATGTGGGCACTGCAGAGCATTTCAAAGACCCATCTGGCAGAATAAAGTCACTCGCCTTCAAAGCATAGTGCATCTCAAAAGGTTCAGCATTTGGATTTGGTTTGAATTCCTGGATCTTTATCTGAATTCCCTGAGACTGTATAACAGGCTTTCTTGCAGAATTTCCGTCATTCCAGCTTCTAGTTAAAGCCACATAACAACACAAGAAAACTTGTTCTCCTGGTATTTCTATCAAAAGCAGAAGTGTATGTCAGGAGGTGAGGAAAGGGGAAGAACCTGAATATATCATGACTTTGAGTAAGATTTGGTTCAGGATTTGTTCTAGGAATAAGTTGAGGATTCCACTATATGATTTGGCTGTTGTTTAAATATTTATATTAATTTTGACTCATTTCATTTAACAATGCCTTCATATATGTTATATTTCTACTAAATTATCAAGTCAATTTCTGTTTGTGTTCCAGCCTGGCAGCTGTGTCTCCTAGTGCAGTGATCTTTAATTTCAGTGGAGCCTTGTCTTTGCAAAATGCTGTGTATAGTCCATCATTTCGCATTTGCTTCAGTTCTTCTAAACTATTTCTTTGAAGAATGTGAAATGCAATGATTTTTTCAAATATGTAATCTTTGAAAAGATTATATTTAGTATCTCAAGCCTCAGCTGAAATCTCACTATGCTAACTTTTTCTAGAAAGGTTTAAAGGAACTTAAAAATACTTAAATATTTTCCTTCTTCTATTGGAATGCTTGTATTTTCTTATCTGCATGACTGGCTTAGCTAGGAAATTATTATATTTTGCTTAGGTTCCTGTCTGGACAAAACACCTCCAGAACACTTATAAATCTGTGGATGAAATGTATGCCTCTGTTTTAAATTCATTCTATTGGCCCCGTGAATGCTGGATTTTTTCAAGTTTTATCACTTAGAAGATTAGACCTAAGATAGATCATGAAATATCTGGAAATATCTTGCAGGCTGCCTTTCATTACTTCAAAGTCATCTGGACGGCTCATTTTTTTCACAGCTGCTGATAGATAGAATCTGTAAAACCTAATTTTCTGAGGTGCCGGGTACTTTCTGGCTCTCACAAAAAGGAAATGTAGATGATCAGTGCAAACTCCATAGTTCCCTATACTTTCCCTCCCGGGGGACTGTATTGATTATAGTATACAAATGTAACAAAATATCTATTTGCTAAGAATGATAACTCGTTAAAATGTTGAGAGTATTCTTAGGGCTAGATCATGTCCAGTGTGTCTGAGGGCATATTTACACCAATCCCATTTATAAAAGACTAGTTCTAGGCGTAGTTTCTCTTCCAAAACCAGCACGAATTATTGCTTGCTAATGTACTGAGCAGCAAGAGCTGATGAAAAAAAGAAGGTATTTCCAAATACCTAATTTCCTATTAGGTATAGCTAATGCTTCCGAAATACTTGAACGTGCCCCACCCTAAAACAACCTCTCTGCACTTTGCTCTTTTTTTCAAGAATGTGCAAGCAAAAGCAGTGTGGAGAAGCACTTCAGAGGCAAAGTGGAACCATCTAACATTTAGAGTCTTCATCAAAAAAGTAGTTACAGGAGAGTTTAAGCTGCTCACTTGCTAAGCAGCATTTTACTTAACTAATTCCAGAATAATGCACTGTTCATAATGAGTAAAGATAGTGATAAGATTGTCAACATGGTTATTTGTCTATCCTGAAAAAGGATTGTTAGAATTGCACAACCGTATCACAAATTGTTCAGTTCTCAACTTATCATGATAGAAGAAAAGAAAAATTAGAGGGAAAATTGCTATAACCATGATGTAGTCATCCCAAGAAGGTCCGTAAATTACTTGTTACTTTAATACTGCTTGGTGAGAGGCAGGCCGGTGAACATTGCAAGTACCAATGAAACCTTGGGAAGTAAAAAAAAAAAAAAAGAAAAAGAAAAAAATTTGGTTTTCCAAACACCATTTGTTATGATATTAAGTGGTTTCATGCTTTAGTTTCTTCACGTTATACTCTCACTTCTGAGTGCAAACTTTGCCGATGGCAAAGGGAAATACAAAGTGTTGACAGTTAACTATAGCTGGCCACCTGGCCACCCATTACACCCCAGATGTGAATTGTGAATTTTTATATTCTTTCTATTTGAGGAAAATGCTTCCTCTGATGTTCTTGAACAACACTTTTCAACTGGAGAAACCCACAGATTCTTATTTTGATGGACTCGTGATTGCAGTGTGGATCTATGGAAAAATGGTGGGGACACAGAAGAACGAAGGATTGTGTGGCATATTTTTGCCATCTGTCTGCCTGTAAATTGTGGACCCATTGCAGTAACTGTCTGGTCCACAGAAGTCCATTTAAAACTGCAACATAATTATTTCGTAGGTAGATTTCCTTTTGTGTGTACTGCTTAGTGAGTAGTTCAGCTGGGCTGACAAAAATCCTTCCTCAACATGAAATATCTAAAGAGTGAGCAAAAATGTGTATTTTTTTATAAATCTGGCTGAAACAAAGAACGTCTGAAGTCAAAAATTTAATAGTTTTTCCTGTACTCCATACAATCACAGGCACAGCACCCAGCTATCAAATAGAATGCCAAAGTATAACTTTGCACTCTGAGGGACTGAGACCAGAGACTTAAGCCTTGGCTCCCACATCCTGCTTTACCAGGGTCTGGGGCTTCCTTCACATGCACAGTTGATGCTGCTGTACCTTGTGACCCTTCCTTAAGGGGTCAACCTGCTCATCAGTTTTACACTATGGCATGCTCTTGGGTTCTTTAATTATTTACAGGAAAGGAAACAGCTCCAATAGGATTGTCTATATAACCTGATGGTGATGGCCAAAACATGGGATGCAGTTTAGTTTCTTGGTCAGCTTGAGATACCACAGAAATGTGAATCTTAATATTCTACCTACTGTGTGAATGATCTTGTCACCAGGGTGAAATTATTCTCTCTTAATTAAATTTCTGACCACACCAAAATCCCAGGAAAGTGGGAAGTTGTATTATCTGATTTATGGAGTTGAAATAAAGGAAATGGCTACTACACCATAATGATGCTGTTGTAGTCTGCTCTCTCTCTCTCTCCATTCAGAAATGTGTGAGCAAACGCAGTGCCCCTATCAGTTTCTCCGGGGATAGGGAGGGGTGTGATTTGGATGGGAAGAGAGTAGAAAGATAGTTTCCAGTAGTTTTACTTAAGTCAGATCATTCATACATCTCTTTAAAATTCAGAGTTTTATTTAAAAACCATATTTTCTATTACCCATTTATTACATGTAAGATGTGACTCTTGCTTGTTACTAAGACTCCTTTATACATTTTGACCTCAAAGTAGAAAAAAATTGACAAGCTCATTGGCACCATCAGAGTGACAGAAAGTATCCATAAAGCAAATGAGAATGTTGTGGGGCTTTCATTTCTAAAAATCCACAGTCACACATCTCTTCATCTGCTTCATGCCTCTTCATCTAGTTTTCTTCAGAAGCTCCACTTAGCAGCAGTGGCACCTACAGGATGGAAGGCAGTGGAGGCTGCTATATCTCAGGCAATCATTTCACATGATCAGAGAGATGCTCTACTGCATGCTGACAGTAGACTTGGCATTAATTCCTAGTCATTGCACAAAATTAAAATGCATTTTGTAATTTTGATGCAATATCTGGCACACCAATAGCTTGCTTCTGCCTTAACTCCGCACTTAAGTTATGCATAGCGTTTGCTGGAAGGAAAGGCTCTGTTTGTAGGCAAAGCTGAAAATTTACCACAAGACACAAGCATCATCCAACTGTCAAAAACAGTTTTTTTCTTCCTGGCAAAGAAGAATTTTTTCCCATTTTTTACCTTTCAAGCTTAACTATCAAGTATGGGTTTAAAAAAAAAAAGTAGCGAAAAGCGCATGATGGGTTAACCTCATGAGATGCACATCTCGTCTAGCATAATTTTTCCAGTCCCCAGTTTTTTATCTTCACAATGAAGTAACATTTTCCTTGCTGATGACACTACTACTGAAGAATGAATTTTAGGGCTTGTAACATTAGACCATTTTTATAGATCTTCATGAGCTTGCATTGGGGACTTCAAGGTCATTTGGTCACCAGGGTTAACTTTTCAGCAATGAAAACCAAGAAATGCTTTGAAAATAGGTGGGTATTTATTATGAGCATATTATTTCCCCAAAACTGCAATACTTGTTAGAAAGTATTGAAAAAATAAGTTCTTGTTTCCTTTGACATGTCCTTTCTTTAAGCATTCTTCTTAACTTGCTGCCCCCGTGACCTCCTTAGTAGCAGATACAATTCATTTCTTATGCAGACTGACAAAAAAGATGCATGGTATATGGCACTGCATATCTTTACTTCATTATTTCCTCATAGCAAAGACTTGAAACTGTAATGTGTGAGAAAGAAAAGGTGCCAACATGACATTTACTACTGCTAATATGAATCTGATTAATTCTACAACAAGAAACATCATCTTAACTCTTTATCTTCTTGTGTGTGTTTTTTGTTTGAACCAAATTGATAAATCAGAATATTTTGACAAATAACATATACTTGCAGCTCTTGTTGAAGCAAACAATATCACAACCTAGTCATTTGCAGTAAGTTTATTATAAGGGAAGCAAGAGGCTGTCTTTTAACAATATTTACATTCATCTACTAAGCTGAAATCTGTTTTATATAGTACATTTACAATATATTTAGCCATAGTTGCACTTTATTTTTAGGACAGCACAGTGAAAGTTAGAAATAGTTTCAGTGTGCTTCACCATGCCTTATTCCACGATGTTGTGATTCACCACATTCAGAGAAAAAGATTTTCTCATAAGGAGGTGTTACTAAAGCCTAATTATTCTATTTGTGCCTATTTTAGTAACAGAGAATTCTTACTTTCTGTTCGGAACTTGTGCATACAAGAACTGACTTCCTTATATCTCAGTGATGAAGCTTTTTCCTAGTTTATGCAATCAAAATTATTTAAATAACTTGGGTTGGTTTTTTTTTGGTCTTGGTGTCTCAATTATGGCTTGCTTTGATTTTGTACTTTAAAAGATTGATTTTCTCTTCCCATTTATTGGTGGACATTAGGAGAAAAATTTCATGTTGTAGTTTCACATTCTTCAATCTCATTTCTTACTACTTGCAGGTTTGTCTGAAATGTCAAATGTGTAGAAACTGTGAAAAGTATCATAGAATGTGCCGATGTATATACTTTTAGGGAAAATGTTTTTCATCAAGGGGAAAAGGGTAAAAAAAAAATTGCATTACAAGGAAGAAAAAAAAAGCCCCAAGCATTTGATTTATATACATATAATGTTTCCCTTATGTATAACATATATATTTAAACATTTATGAAAATTGTTAAGAAATAACCCAGAACATTCAAACACTATGATATTTTTAAATGTAGGGTGACAAACATTGGATTCCAATGTTTGATGACCTTGTGAGTAAAATATTTTTGTTGGATTCATTTTGTTTTCTTCCTTTATTGGATCACATTTAAAATGTCCATAGAACTATTGCTGTGGAGAAAAATAAGCTGGCTGCTAACTCAACTGTCTGGCCATAAAATATTGAAAAGGGGGGGAGGGGGGAAGTGAGAGAAAAAGAATTTATGAACCAACACTAGAGGAGGATAAACAACGTTTTGCCAAAGTCCATAGGCTATTGGTAAGTAAGTGAGGTTAGGGCTGGCTGTTGCTTTGTAATACCAAAGCAATACAAATAACTTTGAATGCAAGCAAATGACACATAGGTCAGGATTTTAAATGTGAACACATGCTCCAGAGGAAACCATACAGGAATAAAAGTTGTTCCTGTTTTGTTAGTTTAGATTCTGAAAGAAGCTTTTGTGTGTAAAGATGTAACACGATCCCATGCCTGGAGCCATGCCCCATGGTACACAGACTGCTGTGTTTGTCCCAGAGTACCAAAGACAGAGAAACTTGCAGCCTGTCTATCCCCAGACTGGCACTGGCTTTTGTGAAATTTGATTTACTTTTGCCAGAATGGTACCAAAAGGGACCTTTCTTATCATTCCTCCAGGGGATTTAGCAGGGAGAGTGTGAGCCCTGCTGAAGGTAAATCTTGATGATCATTGCTTTAAAAAAAAAAAAAAAATTAAAGAGCAGTTCTGTTTCAGTATTATAAACTCTCCTCTTTGAATACCTTCCAGAAATCTGCTGGTTTAATTTCTTAGTCCCATCTGTTTCTCTCTCACTGGCTATATTTGTTAGTATTTCCTCAAGCAGCATGTTGTATTGCCCTTACTGTGCTGGAGGAAAAGGGCATAGATTGATCATTTTACAGGACAGGGAAACGTTTATTTTGGGCTGAAGTAGAGTGCATTTCCTTGCTTCCTGCCCAGAGTTATAGAAAAAAAATTCACTGGTGGGAAAAAAAAAAAAAGAAGAAGAAGAAAAAAGAAAAAAAAAAAGGAAAAAAATAGCACAGGCTGTCATGGTATACCAGGGAAAAAAAAAGAGGCAGCAATGTCAGGAGGGCCATTAGGCTGCTTATCTGTCTTTCTAGTTTGGCACGTGAAAGCTCCCAGCTCAGCATGCCATGTGTCAAATCTATCATTTGATATGTCAGGAACCATTATTCCCTCTTTTGTCACCAGTTTTGACCAAAGGATGAAAAATTGCTGTCTTACACAGACAAAATTATTGCTGAAAAAAAGGGCAACTATGGCACATAGGAGTAGGCCAAGGTGAAACCTGGGGAAACTCTCCTTAGATTAGGTCTGGGTTAAGAGAATATTGATCTGTGTGCTAAAAACTGTTGATCTCTCTCTGAGCAGAGGATGACAAATGGTAGCAAACAAAAAATTGAGTGTCTCCAAGGACATTTGAGCTGCTCTCTGTTTTCTATGAGTATTTGTTTGGTTTGTGGGTTCTGCTCTAGGGATTTAAACTAAAATAAGCAAATATTAAACAGAACGGAAACAGCCACAAAATAATACAGTGAGAAACTACAGGAACACTACAGTCACATAGAAATTACACTGAGTATTAAAACTGATAAATGGCTTAATAGTAAGAAAAAGCATGTGTTCACTGCAGAAGTTAAGCATATTGTAATTTTTAGGTGTTTTATTATAGCAAATGGGATGCCAACATCATGTTGTTTTATATTAATTTCTGGAACATTCATTTCAAGCATTTTTAGAAGCACAAATTTCATGATGCTCTGTATGGGTGGTTCACAAACTAATTTTGTTAAGGGCAGTAAAAAGTAGAGGCTTCACAGCAGCTTGAGCATCTCTTGTTATTAGTGGCAAGTTCTCCTTTTCTTCATTGAACATACCCAGAGATGAGAGGAGTTGAGGAGAGAATTCATCTCCTGTACTCAGATCAGAGAAGCAGCCACATTGGTTGACACAGTAAGCACCCAAGCAAGACAAATACCATTTTCACCTAATTGGAGAGAAGAGGCAGGTAGGCAGGTAGAGACCTCTGAGGAGAAGAGAATACTTCACTGAGGAAGAAAATTGTGGCCAGCGTTTTGTTTTACTTCAAGTTTTATCTTTAGAGCTCTCAGCTTGAATGAAGTTGAAATTAATGGTCATGAAAGGCCCTTTGAGCCTCAGGGGAGTTGAGATGTGCTATAAACTAGTGCTATATATAACCAAAAGTGTAACGGGGATTTGTTTTCTCAACTTTGAGACTCAGAGCAACTGTGATTCTCCGAGTTTGTGTTGGCATGAACCTTGGGCCTCCCGAGGCCATCTTGTCTGAACAATACCGGTGATTGAGTCTGCTCAGTGCACATTCCTCCCCCCATTCCTGCACACAGCTGCCAAGAGTCATGCATCTCCTGTGACCTTTCTGAACTTGGCAATGCTGGTTTGCTACCCATATACTTTCCCATTTTCTGCTGCTTCCCACTGGAGGTCACTGCGGCAGAGGAGTTGCGGACCGCTGATCTGAGCTTCCCAGTACTATAGATACTCAGGAGCAGGTGGGGGTACATGTGGCTGTCGTGTATCATTTTGAACCCTTCAGTGACCATAAACAGTCAAAAGATACATATGGTTTTTGAATGGATGTGGCAGAATGAAAAGAAATTGGCGCAGAGATTTTCAGGGTCCCTACTCTAGCTGAAGCTGTAGCAGAGCTCACCTGAATACTCAACTGAAGGGTTTACTCCAATGAAAAACGCCAATTTCGCAAAACTGAGAGTGAAATATCCCAGAGTTAGGATTATTTTTATGTAGTGGCAGTTGATTCAGAGCTGAGTTCTTGGCAGGTCACCAGCCTCCTTTCTTGACGTGATCCTGAGCTGATGAGAAGACACAACAGATCCCCAGCTCCTAAACTCCCAGACCCTTTCACCATCCAGCAGCTCCCTTGATGAACTGACACAGTGCAGAAGCTCCTCCCATTGACACAAACATTTTCTGAGACACCAGTTATATTCCAGATGAATGTTGTGCAGTAAGCATGGCATCCCAGCATGGAAAAGTAATTTAATCCCACAAATGTTTCATAACTAATATCTATCTTGACTAATTTGAGACTGAGCAAATAAGTTCCAGCACTCTTTGCACTTGGCCAGAAAATAGACATATGTAAACATTGAAAATGTTACATTGTTCTGAGCTGATGCTTAGGCATGTCTTGCTTAAAGTTGGTAGAAATTTTTGGAATATCGTAAATATATTTTCAATGTAAAAAGTATCTCATTTGAAACTTATAATTTGCCCACATAGTTCAGTTGTGAGAGCTTCACTCCTCTCATTTTCGTAAGAGCATTAAAACAGGCTGAAAAAAGATTTTGTTGTTTAAAACCAAATCAAGCCAAATGTTAGCTCAAAAATAAATGTTTATTTCATTTCTGTATGTCCAGACCAGAAGTACTAGTCATTTGGTTTTCTTACGTGAAGACAGAGGTGCAAATCAAGTTTGTGGGTTTGGGAGGTTTGGAGGTGATGGGTGTTCTCATGGAGACCGTGACCAGTGAGGGGCATTTTTCCCTTCTTTCTGTATTGTTTACAGTAAAGTAAAATCCAGGTAGATGAGGTGGACAGAAAGTAACTCTAAGCACATTTCTATTGAAATATCTAGATTATAATATAGAAGATGTAGAATGTCCTTTTTTGGCAGTGGCTCTAGGAATCTGCAAAGTATGTTATTTAGCATTTCACTTCCCTGAGAGGGAAAAATACCAGTTCACTACACAACTTAGTCATATATTCTTGTGGACAGGCACTTGTGATTTGTTCCTAGCTCTCTGAAAGTTTTGGAAAGCTCTGATTTTGGTTAAACACTGTAACAGATATCTAGAACCTCTACCTTTCGAACTTAGCATTGGCTCAGAGGTTATTTGGCAGGCTTATACTGAAGAACAAGAAAGATGAGCTGGTGAAACAGCTTATTACTCAGAAAAGAGGCAGCCCTGTCTCCTGTCCCTGCCTGCTTTCTTCTCTGGTACCCATCCTGGTTCTTGTCTGACCCCTCTGTGAGGCAGCTCAGCTTACTGCACTGGCAGAACCTCATGCACAGTTTTTGGTGGGTTCACTTTCTGCCTAATCAGTACTCTGAATTGATTTACCATGGACTCATGTGAATGTCAGAGCCATTAGAAGAAACATGATAGGAAGGTACAGTTGGGGTTAAAACATGATGGGAAGACAAGGCAAGAGACAAAGAATTGACCAGCTCAGAATGTGTCATGGAGGAGATGAGGATTCTGTGGTATTCTTATGTTGATGTTGCTCTGACACATTTGCATCACCATTCACAAATGAATATTTTTCTCTATGACTGCAAAAGGTAGCTTAACTCCTACTTTTTTACATGGGGATTGACCCAATAATGCAGTCACACATTTAAGGACAGGGTTGAATTGGAGAGGGAAGAGACAAAGGATTTACCCTGCCCCATTTCCTGGTTATCTCCACAGTGGCACGATGCTACTTGTCTTCATTCCCCAGCCTTACCCACCTGGACTGACACCCACACCAAAGCAGGGAAACAGGAAAAAGGAGCTAAAACCTTCTGATGCCTTTTGTGTTTGGTTGGTCATTGTAAAGGCTACCTTTGAGCATGTTGATGATAATACCTTTCTCAGAATTATTGTCACAACTGTATCCCAGTGAATCCCAGATATGGACCAGAAGCAAATAAGTGAAGACTGTTGGCTACTGGTTTTGAGTATAGTATTCTTCTTTTCTGCTCTTGAGTCCCTCATATTTATCTGGTTTCAGTTTCTGTCTAGGCTGACGGTGCAAAGCCCTGCAGAGCAGTTTCATTGCCAAGATCAAAAAAGCTTCTTGGAATTACACAAGGGCTTAATCCTTCCCATACAGTCTTGCCACAGTCTTCCCAAAACCCTCAAAGGGACACAGGGAGGATCACTGTTGTTCCTTCCAAACCCCTAGAAAGTGAAAACATGACTCCTTATTAAAATGGCAGAAGCAGTTTCCCTAGCTTTGATGCTATTCCACCATCAACGAGTTTCTCACAAATGGAACATCCCTGTCTCTACAGGATATATAGTGGTGCCACACAAAACGCTGATGCCAGATGGTGAAGGATCATGGGCTAAACTGATGTGTCTGTATTAAGAAAGTGTACAGCTTCATGCTTTCCAAAATGAGCCCAGAGTGTGCCCAGATAAGACATTAATATATGGTACACATTGAATTTTGAAGTCAAATTTTTATGTTAGGAGCTCCTTAAATGTGTTTTGGAAATCACAGTATTGCTATATAGTGCAAAGAATACACGTGCTTAGGTGATTTTATGGTTTCTACTGTGTTTTAATGAATTAAGAAGGATACTTACCCTTACATGTGTGAGCATGCTAGCTTCTTCGTTTTCCCCCCACATTTCTATCTTGGTCACATTTTAAACCTATCATGTCTTTCTTACTGTCAGTAGCCTAAGAGTTACATGTGGTTTTTTTGTGGGATAAGTCAGCTCTAGACCACAAATTCCCAAATATTAAAATTCAGAAAACATTTATTAGACCATCACATCAGTTTTCCTCATAGCACAGGACTGTTCTCTCCAGCTTCTTGGAGTACTTCCATCAATATGGTATCTGGGTGTCTTCTAGCAATGCTTAACTGACAGCTGTCATGGATGATTCATGATTTCTTCAGTCTTCTTATGAAGAAAAATATTTTGTGTGCATTTAAAAGAGACAACAAAATTGTAAGGAAAAAGACATTAGCTATATAAAAGTAATATAACCTTCTCTAGGCAGGCAGCATGTCAGTAACCTCACTGCAGCTGTAATGCCTGTTCTGATTTTCATTTTAGTTACATCTTTAAGTGAAAGTATTGTCAATACAGCAGTTTAATGGTAGTTTTCTGTAGCTTTGAACATTAAGCAATAAGATTTTAATGCATATTTCCCCAATTTATGTACTCTTTTATCTAATTTCTGTTTACATGCTTCAGTCTGCTTTTTTCGAAGAATCACTGAGGTTGGAGATGACTTCCAATATCACCAAGTCCAGCCTTTGACCCGACACCACAACCTCATCTGAACCACAGCCCTAAAAGTCATGTCCAGTCGTTTCTTGAACACTTCCAGGGATGGTGACTTCACCACCTCCCTGGGCAGGTCATTCCAACACCTAAACACCCTTTTGGTGAAAAAAATCTTTCTGATGTCCAGCTTGGACCTCTCCTGATATAGCTTCAGGCTATGTCCTCTTGTTCTGCTGCTAGTTTCCAGGGAGAAGAGACCAAACCCTACCTTGCCACAACCCTCAACTGATAAGGACACCCCTGAACCTTCTTTTCTCCAGGATAAACATCCCCAGCTCCCTTTAGCCACTCCTCATAAGACTTGTGCTCCAAACCCTTCACCAGTTCCACTGCCCTTCTCTGGACATGCTCCAGCTCCACAATGTCTTTCCTGTAGGGAGGGGCCCAAAACTGGACACAGCACTCAAGGTGTGGCCTGACCGCTGCCAAGTAAAGGGGGACAATCACTACCCTCTTCCTGCTGGTCACACTATTTTTGATACAGGCCAGAATGCTATTGTCCCTCTTGGCCATCTCAGCACATGCTGGCTCATGTTCAGACAGGCGCCAACCACCACCCTCAGGCCCTTTTCCACTGGGTGACTTTAAATGCTTTTTATTAGGCAAAAACAAACATTTCCAGTAGAAGTATATACACTCTTCAGAAATTTAAACTTTCATTAATTTGTACTCTCCTATATGTAATAGAAAGCCTAAAAAGTATTCCCAGCATGCCATCCTGTCTCATTTAGCAACATGAAACACAGGCACAACTGACATATAATCTTTGACACTAGTTCATTGTTTTTAGACATTCCCTCAAGATCTTTTTATATATTTTCAGAATCTCCTTATTCTTAAGATAATTTAGATGTCCTAATTTCCATGACAGCCAAAAAATTGCTTTAAGCAATTATTTATGTGATAATTATTATTATTCATTATAAAGCTATTTATCTCCTATTCAAACATTAACCAGATTAAGAAAAATGATACCATAAAAATGACTCTTTCAGCTCATGGCCCTTAAACTCCAAGGACACAAGTTATCTATTCAGGAATATATTCTTTCCTTTTGCTCTAGGCAAAAACTTATTTAAAAAATGCTGCGCTTCAGTCGATTGTGTCATTATTTTATCTGTTGCCACACTCTGGGGTTCTCCCTTTATGGAGAAGGCCACAAAATGGCTGATATACAACTTTTAGACCATAGAAAGATTTCTCCTTCTATTGATCTCCCTCAACTCTTATGCATGAGTATATGAATGTGTTCCTACTCTGTTCTGCTTTAATCTTACTACGGTAGTGTGTGTTTATTGACATATGAAATGTAACTTGATACAGCATATAACCTAATTATTATCAGCAATGATGTATACAATTTTATTTAAAAACTTGTAAGTAAAGCAAGGAATTCATTAGTATAAAAAAATGTATGGGAATAAGTTGTTAAGTTTTTATTTGTGCCTCGATATTTGTGAGATATAAAAAGTAATGTAATATGGCTTTGTAAATCAGTTGGTCTAATTTGGCACTACGATCATGCTGTGTATTTCTGTGCAGTACTTCAGAGAGCAGTTAAAGTTATTCATATGTCTTCGCTGCATTTCTCTACCCAAATACTTTGAGATACCTTTTATGCTTAAGTTGAGCACTGAATTTCTAGGGGTTGTGACATTTGGCTTGGGGAAACCACATGAGTTTTAGAAGAATACTTGTAGTTAAATTACTGATACATCTTTGCCTTAAAATAGTATTTTGGACTGGATTCATCTTGTTGTTGACTTTCTAAGGGCTGGGTATCTAGTCCAAAACTTCTTTTCCAGTCTATGGAAAAAGAGAAGCAGAGACTGTTGTCCTGTGTCTTTTGGAAACACCTATTTAATGAGTAGTTGAGAGATTGCTGTCCATCTCCATTTATCTCAGACACGGCATGCATTGAGGATTAACCAGTCTCCTGGCTTTTTTGGGGTGTTGAAGTAAGATCCCTATTGCTTCAGTATTAACACTTGTATTGAACGAAGTTCTGCTCTCAATCCCACACATAACAGTACAAGTATAAAGAGAAGTGTTGCATTGTCTCCACTCCAAGTCAACAACATGTGGGCCACGCCTGTTCTGGATGTCATGTGAAGGCAGAAGCCCCACACAGTGCCTGCATCTCCTAGCCAGGCACCCCTTCTCCCAGGCACTCTCTTCTTCCAGGGTGGGCAGAGCAAGTGCGCCTGTGTCTGCACTCAGTGTCCCCAGAAAACCCTGTCAGGTTTGGTCACATAAGGGCACCATATTTGTTTGGTATTTTTACTTGCAGCTGTGTAAACAAAAGGAGACTCAGACCTGGTTCCATCTACAACTCTTTGATGTCAACAACTAGACTTCACAGAGCAATGTTTTCCCACATAAATGCGAAACTGTACCTTTGAAACCTTCAGCTGAGTAATGTACTTCATCATACTCCACTTCTCTTGTCACCAATCTACCAAGGACATGGGTTGGTCTTCCTACTTCTAAACTCATCTCCTCAGCCAAGTCATTTTTTTACAGAGCATATGAACTTTGAGTTATTTTTCAAGAACCTTTTATTCCTTTTTTTGTGGCAGAGCTGTGGACAGTACATTATTCATGCCCGGAAGCCATACCGTGGCTTCATACTTTCCCATCTTGTCAGCTCATACCCAGCCCAAGGTATGTGGATTCTTCTACACATCCTAGTCCTCTTATCTCCTTAAATCTACTGCTCTAAATGCAAAGACTTTGAAGGCTGGATCAGGACAACGTATTTTGGCAGAACCTTCCTCCATGTTGAAGACCTGACACTGTTAGCAGGTGGAGTTAGACTGAGTACAAACTACAGTTTAATGTAAAATATGGGCTTTTTTAAAGTATTAATTCTGCTTTTCTGTAGAAGCTTTCACTGGCTTATCCACTATGGATCTCTCTGTCAGCACTAGTGTTTTATTGCTCACGAGAGTCTTGCAGCATGAGGAGTCCTGCCCACATGTTTCTACCAGCCCAGGTCAAGTCTGTTAATCATGACTTTCTTCTGCTTTCATAGAAGACTTTGGACTGTTACGTTTTTTATTCAACAGATACTTGTGTTCTCACTGTGCAAGTCTTGATACTTTCACTGGCCTTGCTATTTTTCGCTAATTCTTGGTCTGAGATTCACTTTACCTGACTTAGGTACCAGAATTAAGCATTTTAAGCTGGCTAATTTAGCTAGGAATAAACTTCTATCAAAGATAGCTATTTTAGGATAGGATGATTGCCTTCTGGAAGTGCTTATGGGTACCCATTAATTATAGAGGCAGCCTAGATGGCTAGCTTAAGCATTTAATATTAAGATGGTTAAAGGTAAGTGAAGTGAGTCCCACTCTTGTGCAGCAATGAATGAATTTAGGTGATGAAAAAACAGAGCTCTTCCACTTAAGGCAGAACATTTTCCCTCCCACACTCTGCGTCTGACCAGGAAATGCAGCCTGTCACAGAGAGAGCTGCATCCCAGCAATAACCACTGCCACATACCTCATTTTGGTACAAGCATAATTCTGATCTTTTCTTAAACAGCAGCAAAACTATTTAAGAGAAATTCACTTCTCTGTAAATTATTTTCACTTGTTTAGTGAAAACACAAATCCTTAGTATATCTGAAGTGAAATTTAAGGATAGCTAAAAAATTGCTTAGTTTTTCTTATGACACTACCTCACAGTCTACCCACAAATCAATCTTAGTTCCTTCTTTGAGCTCCAGACTGAACAGCATCATGATACCATTCATGAAATTAGAAAGGTTATTCACCTCTTTCTATCAATTACTCTATCAGCAGCTTGGGTAAAAAAGTGCCATGAATCAAGTTCATTATAACGTCTTGTCTCATGTTTGCCAAGTGTCTTACAGTTAAAAAAGACCCCTGGAGTGTAAAGTATAACAATAAAGCAGGGTTTTTTTCCTGGGTTCATTCTGATTTCCTGTTTGTAAGGCATGCTAGACAGTAACTCTTGATGTTTTCTCAGGCTGTAATATTATTTCAAAATGATCATGGTTCATATGATATGCTTTTACTAATTCAGTTACTCTGTGAAGCATGCTCCAAACAATGATATCAGATAGGACAAAGCCAGGTAACATCGTGAAGCTTATTTGAATAAAAGTATAATAATACCAATGTAAATCTATTCACTATATAAATTTCCAATTTTTTTGTTGCAAGAGACAAAAATTCAGTCATTAATGGCAGCTTTTAGGAAAGGGATGTTTCAAAAACTAAAGAGTGCTTGCATATAGACAGAAACCTGTCCTTACGTGTGTCACATTTTCTATCTAGAAATCTAGTTATTGTGATACAGTTCTGTCACTGAGAAGTGGAAATCCTCATAAGTAACTATCCAGAAGACCTCTCCTAGGGCAAGAAATCTTGAGATAATGTTTTGGCTTGTTTTGGGGGTTGGGTGCATTTGTTTATTTTTGATATTCTATATTTGATATGTGTTGAGGTGGCCCAGGTGCAGTCTCAGCCTCCATCTCAATTTTCGATGCGGCTGCATGAGGTTAATTGGGTTAATTACTCACCGACAGATAGTGTGGATGAGACTGATGCCAAAGTCTGAAGTCACCATCTAAGTAACATCAGTTAAGAGGCACCTCCCCTTAATCCCTCCCAAGTATGAATATGTATGTTCACTGGACGGTTCTTCTGGGGTCGATGTTTGATTGGTCATGAGGTGTACCCGGCTCCATTCATTCCCTATTGGATGTTGCTGTACGTCCCCTTGTGTTCCCATTTGCTGTAGCCCCTAACTCCGCCCTAACTCTGCCCAAATCCCTGTCCCTTAAAACCCTGTGCACCCCTTTGTTCTCTGCCTTTCCTCCTTGGCTCCCTTCAGCTCCAAAACTCCTGTTGGAGAATAAAGGACTGGAACGCCAAGAAAGGTCCTTCCTTTTCTTCTTTCACTCGCACCGGTTGTCCATCAAAGATCAGCTATCTGTGGCACCGCGGAAGCTGTTAGCTAGTGGGTCGCACTCACAATCCCCCGCTGCTAACCCGCCTGCCAGGCCCAAGCAGCGGGCAATGCAGCAGATATGTTTGGATTTCTTTTTCCCATTCCCATAGCACCATAGTTAGAAAAATACTTTCGTCTTGCATTTTTCAGGATCCACTTATGATTTTGTGTGGTTCATGAAATGTAAGATAATCTTGAGATTATTTACGTGAAACATTAAAGGGGACTGATTTTGAGGAGGTGAGTACTCATAAACGAGTATATTTTTAGAGGCACTGTCATGTATGTATCATGTGCAATGTAATCATATAAAAGTAATAATATTTAATACTTCAATCATGAAGAGATACTGACCCTTTTCCTTCCTGAAGGTAAAACAGAAGTTTCACATACCTTCATCAAGAGTTATCTATAACATCCTCCAAGATTATTAAGAGATCTCTAATCTTAACTGCACTTAGATAATTCCTAAGTTCTCTTTGACCTAATCACAACAGCAGTAGGCTGGTGAGTTGAGTCTGGGACGAGAGCTGCACTGTGATCTGATCTGAGGATAGATATGTACTGGGTTTTCCCCTGAAAGGTAGTGTAATACCTGAATTTATTTGCTGCTCTTCATACTCGTTCCCCATCACAGTTTGTGTGGATAGATAGAAAAGGTCTACTCTTGCAAATAGAAGATCTTCACTGGGAAATCTTTGTCAATTCAGATGTGGAGCACATCTGTGGCTCCAAGACGTTAGTGGGTGGTGGGGGGTCATGATGTGTGAACAGCTGATCTCCTGGAGTTCATTAAATCATAAGCCCAGTAGCTTGTTCCTTAAGGAAATAAACTCAGTGCTTTTGAAGGAACTCTGAGAGTCAGGGTAGGAGAAACTTCTACTGAAAACGCAGATGTTTTCAGCCTGCCTTTCCACTTTCCATTAGATGGTCTAGAAGGCTGGTGAGGGGTGATTGAGGGGTTGTTATACAAAGGCCAAACTAAAACACTGAGCTTTACCGGCGGCATGGGCTCAGTCTTGTGCTCAGAAAGTTCTTTTTGAGCAGCAGCAGGACTGTCTCTTGACCTTCAGAACAAGACCCAGCTCAAGAAAAAGACCAGAATACTTGTAAATAATCTTTATCATTTTGCCAGCTGCTTTCAGTACTTAATCTGTCTCTTAAAACTGAAAAATTACAATTGCACCTGATGTTCTATCCTTTCAGGTCAGCTCTCACTCAGGATGTCAATGTGCCTTTCTTGGCTTAGATTGGCTTCAGTGTTCATTTCTTCATTGCAAAACTCATTTCATTAAAACTGCTATGAAGTGTCCATTCCTGCAATTGACTTCCTTGTGTAATTCCCATTCAAAGCAATGTGAAGTCTGCAGGTGAATTAATGGCACTGCATATTTCTACCTGTAGCAGATTAGAAACCAATAATTGCTAAAAATGAGGACTTCTGCTCAGTTGTTCCTGAAATTATAAAGGGGAACTTTATGGGTGGCACTGTGTGCGAGTGCATATGGGCTTTTAAAGGAGTGACTGCTGGGAGAGCCATCCAACAGTGCAGCATTGCTACCTACCTACCCGCTACTTTTCACTCAGTGGATTTCCCACACTGCAAAGTTTATACATGAAATATAGATGAAGATGATAAAAGGCCAGTTGTATCCAAGATTCTGAAATGTCTAGTACTAACAGAACTTGTAAGGACATTTTCCCCCTCCTGCATCAAGGTCATATACACAGTGTTGGTAAATAATTGCTTCTACACCTCTTTGCTGAAATTCAGCTTTTCACTAATTAAAATCCTCCTGGCCTTCCTACCTAACTTATGATGTGAGGCTGCACAAAAACCATTGGTTTAAAACATGAAATGAAATCCTGTCCTGGCAAACTGACAATCTGGATGATGGTCACTGCTCATTAGGAAAGTCTTCTCAATCCCATGGCTCCCAGACTGTTGATAGAGCCTGTCCCAGGAATAAGGTTATAGTAGGAGGTAGGCTGCAAGGTCTACCTTCTTCCAACACAATGTCTATTAGTTCTGCTTCTTGACTTCTGCTAGAGGAGGCACTTTATTGGTCTGTTAAACACAAAACAAGCAGTCAGGTTTCTCTGTCCTGGCCTACCTTAAACTACCACAGGATTCATTGGTAAATTCTGCACAAGGCCTGATGGCACACCTTGGGACACACAGGTGGTCCAGACCTATCCTATTTTTTGTTCCAGTTCGTGCTTGACCAAATGTAGCACATCCTCATGTTTATTTCAGAGATAGTGAATGAAAAATCATTGACTGTATGGACACAAAATCATGCTTTCTCTGGAATACTGTCTACAGACTGGAGTGAAAAAAAGAAGGAATGAAGCTAATATGCAATAGAAACTGGGGAATTACTGAGGCTGGCTGGGAAGGATAGGGGAGATAGAATTTTCATTTTTCTTCCTGCTTTGTGCTGAAGATGATCTCAATGTTCAGCAAAATCAGTTCAGAAAAGAAGAAAACAAAAAGAGAAAAATGTTTGGTGTTGATTTTAATGCTCTTTTTCTTTGCTCTTATAGTTTTTTAACTCTCCTCTACAATCTACAGAGGTATGTTAAGCTCTCTGAAATAATTCAGATGCAGATAGGTATCTCTAAGTCCTACAATATGTGGCCTCTGAGGAGCCTTACTTAAAGTGCTTGCAGAAGAAAGATTTATTTTTACTATGACTACGTGTATTTTTTTATTTTCACCATTTTACGTAGGTGGCATTGATTGAACAGGATGCGTTCTTTGCTAAGGAAAACTAAAGCCCATAGTATCTTTATCCTGTAAAATTTGTACACGTTTAATTATATGGATGCATTAATCCAACCAGATAGGTACCATTTCTTCTTAAGACACCTTATATGAATTTCTATTAAAAATCTTTGAAGCCAGATATAGGCCATTATTTTTTTCACTTAACCTTCTGATCAGTCCTAGTGTATAAGGCTAGGGAGTTTTCTTGTAAATCTTATTTGAACTTACTTTTCATTTATGATATACATTATTCGAGTAATGTAAAACACTACCTGAACAGAACCATCTTCCTTGAGATGGAAGTGATGAAATGCAGATGCTTACAGTGTGTTCCATGTTAAAAATGAGAGCTGACAATAGGCCTGAATATTATGCAAAGAACACTGCACCACATTTTTAATGTCAGAACCTAACCTCTAAAACATATGCAAGCTCAAGCAAAGAAGGTCTAGGACATTCCTACAGCTTTTATTGTACTTTAGATTCATTTCTGGAAGAATGGCATCTCTCTGCTGGTGGTCCAATCTTCCTTCCTTTGAGATCAATGTAAACGCTCCCATCGACATCAACATGAATGCTCCTATTGACTTTGCTAAGAGCAGCATCTGACTTGATGCTCATTTCCCATTGCAGATAGAAGTGTTTCAGTGGGATGTTCATGCACTGACGCAGAGCTACTTGCTGATGCATAAGAGGGATCAACTTAGCTCGGTATTTTTCGGACACGTTCAAGAGTTTTTCAAGTCTCTTTTTGTAGATAGACAAACTCCAATGCATACCAGACAGTTTACCAGGTTACTGTGAGAAAATAATTTGTTTAGACAAGAGTGGCTTCAAGGACAGACTTTCTCAAATGGACTGCATTTTCAGAAACTGTTCTTTCTCAGGACTTGCTCATAGCTATTTTATACTCCAACACGCCAGGATGTTGCTTCCCCTTAGGACCTGATGCAATAACCATGGAAGACCTGAGATTAGGCTCCATGCATCTTGTTTTGGGTGAGGAAGATCCATTGTGTCTGTGGATGTGAATCCTGTGAACTTTTGCATGTGATCATTTAAAGCATGGATTAAGGTGATTGAAATGCATCAAATTTCCACACAGGTTTTCTGAGAGTAGGAACACTGTGATTGAAGGGAGACATACCATGGTCATTTTTCATAGCAGCCATTTATAAATGTGACACAAGGACCAGTGCCAAAACTAAGAACACAGTGTATGATGTTGCTCTGCTTGCCTACATCCTCGGAGACTGTGGTGATCACATCAAGTCTCCAGTATACCCTTCAAGAGAGGCTCAGTCTCATGAAAGATCAGCCACAGGTTTTTGTGGTACTCTCTTAAAAGCATTTTCCCCTCATCAACTTGTCTTCTATTCTATTTGGCATATATAGCTTTTATCACCCACATTTTAAAATTAATTAACATCATTATTTTTAACTGGGACTCCAATTTACTGTACATAGTTCCATATGTCAAAATAATTTTGTCAGTGCGTGAATATTAGCAGATACCATGAGGGACAGCTCCGGAAGAGTGTTTGCTAGTCATCTGCTTTGGAAAAGCTGGGATAAAATTGTTTAATATAGTTTGATAAGACCTACAAAAACCTGCTGTTTGTCTCCATAAAACGTGTTATTTTTTGCAAACTATGTTTGCAGCTGTGGCTGGCAATCACTGAAAAGTCATCTACATTTTGACTATTTTAACCCTAGTAGAGGAAATTAGAGAGATTAAGGATTGCAAAAATACTATGTAATACTTGTACTATTTTCTCAGCCAGGCTTCTAATGATGCAATTTGGACAGAGCAGGACATTGTGGTGGCTTATTTCTGTTTAGCATTAATTCTGAATTCAAATTTTTTACCTTAAAAAATATTGAGATATCCATTAATAACCTAAGTCTGTGGAAGTGTGGATGCCTGTGAAAATGAGAAAAGCTGAAAGAATGCTACAAAGGAAGTAGAAGCAGAGCACCTCTTGATATTTATTTCCGGCACTGAATATAACAAGAAAACCTGGATTAGCTCAATTTCTTATACTCCTTTCCTTAGGTATGCTTTTCTTGGAAAGATAGACTACTGACACAGGTGTTGCTTTGACCCCAGATGGCCTTCTTGCACTCTTGTAAGACACCCAAGATCATGCCTGCCATTATTCGAAATTCAGAAACCTGTAATTTTGGCAGATTTGTTTGATTCTGTTTCTACTTAAAGCCTGGGGAGAATCCTTTGCCCTGGCTCTGTGGGACACAGGACCTTTCTTACTCCAAGCACTGAAAGGCTACCCAGAAGGGCCCCTGCAGCTTTCCTGGTCTGTTGCAGCTTGGATTAGTGTACCTGGTGATCCCAACCAGTAGGGTTTGAGCCAGGTCAACACAAAATGTGCTTCAGTCAAATTTAAAGTATCTACATTTGAGATACTACCCCAAGCTTTCTGTTAAGGACAGGACCTGAAGGACTGGCCAGAAGTTGTGTCACAGGAGGTTTAGGTTGGGTATTAGAAAAAGGTTCCTCACACAGAGGGTGGTCAGGCACCAGAACAGGATCCCTGGGGATGTGGTCACAGCACTGAGCCTGACAGAAGCCTTTGGACAACACTCTTGGGCACTTGGTGTGACTCTTGGGGATGGTCCTGTGGGGAGCTGGGAGTTGGACTCGATCAGTTTACGCTGTGATTCTGTGATATTGTGATTCTGTGTGACAGGGATAGTCACTTTTAAAACATGATTCTTTTGACCACTTTTAGTTATCTAAAATGGGCTGAGATGCCTATTCCAAGCCTCCACATTCTTACTCGGTTTGGTCAGACAAATTACAGAAAACCACCTTCAGAGTAGAAGAGGCATCTGTACAAAATGGACATACCCTGCTAGCTTCGATGCACCTCTTCCACACAGTCAGAAGTGGTTCTGGGGACCACACCAGTTGCTTACTGGTAACCCACCAGTTTGAGCTGTGGGACAAGTAGAGCTATATGGTGGAAAGCCCTGTAGGTGAGTGAATTGTTCTTTAAATTATCAGACACTACACTTCAGTAAGTAGAAAAACAGAATAATCAAAATGATTGTAGACAACTTCAAAAAACAGTAGTCTAGTGGATAAAAAAGCAGGAAAGTGGTTTTATGCTAAGTTTGGGAATGTATGCAGAGAAGCCTGAGACTGAGACCAAACTACAGGTCTGGTGGGGCAGTGCAGCACTTCAGCATCTGTTACTGTAGCCAGATAAAGTCTGAAAAATAAAATGGTTTGCAATAGAGAAAGGTTATATTCCTGGGGGTAGAAATAGTAGAAGGAAAATACGACAAGTACTGTTGAGCCAATCTTTTTTTGGTGAAGACAGCAGTTGCCACACACACGTACTGCACGCATTTGGCAACAGATAAGCCAGATTCATCTAGCAGCTGCCAAATATCACTCTAACTGGAGCTACAAAAAGTACTGAGAGATTAGCTTCAGGCATTGCTGCACATGTGAGGTAAGTTGTGTATGAAAACCCAGAGGGGCAATTATTTACCTTTCTTTCCCAGCATTTTCCCCTTTTTCAGACCTGCATTACTTTGTTTTCAACTGAAGAAAGAAAGTAAGCACCTTCCATGAGGCATGCTTTTTGCTCTGTGTGCTGTCACATTCCCATGTGTGAAGACATATTATCTATCTAGTAGTCCCAACTGTAACACCTGCTGCCACCCAGACAGTATCAAGGGGACTAACAGCATTAAATTGCTCTCTGTTCGTTTCTGCATTTGTGAGGTATATTCATGTCTGATTATTGAGTTGCAAGCACAAAGCATTCCTCTGCAGAAAGATACTTTTTCCATTCAAATAGTAGGAACTTAGCTATTCTGCCTCTAAGAGTGTGTAGCATTAAGGCTAGACATGAGACCATGACAATATATCTTCATTTGTCTCCTGTAAATATATTTTTTTTTTTGCTACAAAGACAAAATTTGGTATCAGTGCTCATTGTGCAAGTGCTTTTTTTATTTTTTTTTCACTTCTTAGTTTTAAAAAGCATAATAAGGAAGCACTTAAAAGGGCCAAAGAAGAGAGGACTGATATAACAGGTAGATATATCACAGGTGGAACAGCATAACTGCAGGGAAACTCAGAAACGCCAAGGCAAAAGCAGTAGGATGCGTCAAAGTAAATAAACTCAGCTGATATCCCAACAAGTGGCAGAGGTAGCTGCTTATGCTAACGCTGAATTTAGCAATAGTACATCCCTACCAAAGTAAGGAGTAAAAAAATATGGGTGCATACCATCTTTGTGAGCTTATCGTTTTGGAACTGAGAACTATCACATTGCTGAGGTAAAAGACCTCTGAGCCGCCGTAACACCAGGAGTCCAGACAGAGAGGCTTACACCTTATCTGTCAGTGCTGAGTTCTGTACATGTAGAAACATATGTGGTCATTCCAGGATTACCTGGCGTGATTCAATCACCTAGTGAAATATCCAGGTGTCAAATAAAAACTGTCAAATCATAAGCACACAACTGGGATCTCAGTCAGGTAGAGACCCCTGTAACCAAGTCATAAGGCTGCTGAGAGAGCCTGTGAAGTCAATAACAAGGGTAAATTAGCAGTCTCAGATCCTATTCTAGTTAAAAGCAGCCAGTTCTAGCCTGATTAGATATGCAATGTCACAACAGCCAGTGTGATGACACAGAATGTAAATCAGGGTGAAAAAAATCTGTAAAAGTCCAATCCTTATTTCTGTTTTCTGATTCTTATATGCTGCTTATTGTAGCACTTAACACGTAAAAACCTCATCATTTTTGTATCCTTATTTTTTTTTAATAGTATATGCAGTAGCAGTGACATTGCTAGCAATAATATTTATTACATTTCAGATCATGGAAGTCTTATTTGGCTATTGTCAGCACTGTATCCTAGAAATTCAAACCTCCTGGTTGCCTTGGGGACATCTTTTTACCTTCATCCTTGCAATTGAGTGCTGCATTTTTACAGTACTTGAGATTTCTCAGGCTTTTAAAGTGGAGTTTCCTCTGTATTTTGCATTTTATTTTTTCCATCTCTTCTTTTGAGTATGGTAGTGGTCAGATGGAGGATAACGAGGATTTGGCTTGAAAATGATGTTGCTCAGAAAAAGGCCATTAATAGGACATGCTGGAGAGGTTACAGACAACTAAACAAAGTTTTTTCACGTAAGGTCTTGCATCAACATGCAGAGTTTGTTCATGAGACTTTGAAATTAACTTTAATTAATTTTAACTTCTCTTGATGCCACCCCAGATGAGATCCATGTGATCATCCTCCTTTCTTCCACTCTTATTCATCATCATGACTATAACAATAACATTTTCTCTTTCTTACTGGATTAGAGGGAAAACATCTTGATTCACATTTGTGTAGGTGAAAGGAAAGACAAGTCAGGTAAGTGTTTTGCACAGGGCCATGGGTTCTGAGGTAGATCTGCAGTTTCTAATAGCTTTTGTCGCCAGGATATGAAACCTGAAATTTTGATGTGGTTTCTGTGAAGATTCTGAGTATTCCACTTCATATTTCCTCCTTCTTTCCCGCAGTTTCACAGTTTCAGAGTGATAAGGACATCACAGCCATGTAGACGAAGGTGATCCTGCAGGTAGAGGCACAGAGATTTCATATCACATTGAGAGGTTTAAATATCAAGATGGAGACCTTAAAGTGGATAAATGTGGCAATTTGCTTCGTTAAGTAGACGTTCTGTCATATTTTCCCTCATGTGGAGCTTTTTCAGGCCGTACAGCTTAATTTCTAGGTCTGAGTTGCAGTAATGCAGTCTGGAGGTCACTAATGCAGGGATAACTGTATGGTATGATTACTGTGCCAATTGCCATATAGCTGTGACTCCAAAAAAAAGGAGGGAGCAATGCACCTATTTGGACACATGGTAGCACCAAGGAATCAAAAGGGATCTGAGAGCTATAGGCTCTTTTCCCCAGATATTTGTGTACCAGCTTGAAGGAATAGTTGATTAAAAAGAATAGTTGTGTTAAACTTGTTTATTTACAATATTTATATGGAACATTTACAGTTATTATCATGGAATATTTAAAAGAATTTGTCCTTTTTTAAATTCATTTTTTGCACATTTCTCAAAATTTTATGTGCAATTTATCTTTTTTTTTCTATTTTAGCAGGTACATGTTCTCTTTTTAATTATGTAGGCCTTACATGCAAACCCATTTGGGGATGAAAATATTTTCTCTTCTTGTTATCCTGTAGGAAAATGTGATGCCTGAAACCATAAACTTCACTGAGAAGTTTCACTCAGTTACAGTATTAGGAATATATTTTAAAGGTCCTTATGGCCATTACAATGATTGGATTGCATTTCAAAGTTAACACCCTTTCTCACTTTGTTTTCAAGAAGTTAAGCATGGTAAGATTTGTAAAACCTGTTCTGGAGATTTACAGGAGTAAGACACCAGGTGACTGAAGGAGACAATAATCTTTCATCTGATCTAATATCCTGTAGCTCTTTATTTCTGATGGGTGCAGAGAAGAGGGGAATTTATTAATTAATTATAAGAATGCAGTGAGGGTAAGTATAACTTGCAGCATCCCGTTCAGTGCAGCTGGGAATCTTGATCAGGATGTTTTGACTCATTACTCTGGGCCTTCATCAGCTGATGGAACTAATTTTTTTTTCATCAGCTGATTAAGATTCAAGATAATGAATCGAAACCTGCCAGAAGTAATTCCCTCCAGGACTGTAGAGAGTATGTTAAGTTGCTTGCACATGTATTTAGAAGAAACCACAAGAAGCATAGCCTCCCCAGGTTCATTTTAACTGGTAGAAAAAAGTGAGAGCTTTACATGCACCTTAGAAATGTAAAACAGCCCCAAACTAGAGGACTGAGAAGACTATCATATTTCAAGCAGAATAGGAGAGGAAACAAGACAGGTAAAGAAGCAATAGCGAAATGCCGACAAGGGAAGAATTATTGCATGTGGATCAACAAAGAAGTTAGGGTAATATAAATTCCAAGTATTTTGGGCTTATTACTAAAGCAGAAAATACTCTTCAGAATGCTTTTGATCTTTTCTTTCTCCACCTTGAAGTAAATGTATGTAAACCTAAAACCATAGAAGTTTTTTGCAACAACTTTTTTGACTTCTCTTGAATGTTTACCATCTTGCTAAGCATTGACTTTGACAAAGGAGATCTTTCCATTCAGTTTGAAAATCTTCGCTGTCAATATATACAAATGCCGCTATATGTTTTCTTTTGGGAAACATTTGAAAGATTTCCTTCCTATGTTTTTTAATGCCCAATTTGAATGGGGGGTTTTGTTTGTTTGTTTTCTGACATAGTTGTGTTTTTAAGCTGAACAGCAGGAGGGAAGCGAGATAGGAAGGGACAAGCAGGACTTGTACTTGGGTTGTAGTCTGGCCAACAGTTCACTGCTCAGTTACAGTTAATGGGGTGAAAAGCTGTGATAGGGCATGTGATCAGAATAGCTAATGTACTGTTCCTTCACATAGACGAATTCAGGGCTTCCTAAATGTGGTTTATTATTACAGAAGTTGAAAAAGTAGTAGTCTCAGAATAGGAGCCAAGTTTTTTTAACCTATCCGCAGAAATGTCAGCATTATTTTAGCAAGTGATTCATAATATCTATAATACAAAATCTTGTATTTTGTATGTTGCATTTTATGCAGTAACTGGCAAATTATAGGATAGCATAAACTGAAAGTTAAAGATTTTTACTGCATATCATGGCTGTGATCCCAGTGTCTTTAAACCACAAGGACTGGAAGTATGTAGCAATTTCAAATGCAAGCCTCTGTTACCAGAAAAGCAGCTGAACTCTTACATGTATGATTAAGGATCACTGCTCCCTGCAGAACGCAGCTGATCTTCATATTTCTAAAATAATCTTCTTGCTGGAACACTTTGTTACGATTGCATATAAGGTTTTGGAAAAAGGCAAAGTGCTGCAGAGCTGAAAACATTTATTTTTCACTTGCCTCTCCACAGATATATCTTTTCTGTAACAATTTCCAAACTGTCGGCTTCTCCAGGCACTATCAGTAGGTATATTAGAAAGCAGGAACTACTACTATTGTGTAATTTACAATGTGCAATTGAAGCAAAGCAATTGTCATACAACCTATAAAGACTAATAAACGTCTTCAAAGAGGGTCTTAATTGCTGCATGATTTACTACATGGAGAATACCTTCTCTTTTGTGTTTGGAAGTATTTTGCTGCAGGAGAAACCTTTTTAGCCAGGCTTTTATAGGCCAGTCTTTGCTTTGGTAGCATGCATTTACTAGCTGTATAATTGGTGGCACAGTTCTTCTATCATAAACATTGTTATCAGTTAATTAAACTTGAAATGGAGCTTTGTTCCACAACATGTTTTGTCAGATTGTTTTCCTTATTTATTTATCATCATAAAATTTTATTTTATGACTGGCAGCTTCTCAGCCCTCCAATAATAATATAAATCAAAACAAGATTTTAGTCTTCATGCAATTTCCTTTTGGTCTCAAAATATGAAACCAGATGTTTTGGGCATGCTAAAGATGCTTTTCATCTTTTTTTAGATTCTTTCAATGCAGTCAAAGTAAATGCATTTTTAAAACCAACTTATGAAAGTTAAATTTCCTTTGTTCGCCTGGGTGTAGTCTGGTTTGCATTGATGCAGCAGCAATGAGAGACCTTCCAGATAACACACTGAATGCCATTGAAGAATTACACATGTGTGTCTCAAACCTCAGACAGTGCAGGAGCTGTATTAATAGCAGATCAGTAGATTTATATTATAGTTTAAAACATTATGAACTCCTTTTCTTTTTTCTTTCTTTTATTTTCTTTTCTTTATTCTTTCTTTTCTTTTTTAAGGGCTTAGCAAATATTAAAAGGAAGGTTGGACTACAGGACATCTCTTTGTGTATCCTGCAGTCTGTATACAGTAAGTGCTAACCTACAATATTTGTTCACATATCTAGCAGCTTTTTTTCTAAGTTGAAACAGATTTTTTTATGATGCCCTAACGAATTGTCATCAGTATTTCCTTTAAGCAGTGAATCCTTTTTCAGTAGACATTAGATCTGGGCCTAAGGCTATTACTAAAGGACCTAAACATTCCCAGGTGGGCTTCTCTTCAATAATAACAGAAGCCTTGAAGGGATTTACTGATACTGAAAAGAATAAGAAGTAATAAACAGGAACTGGAGCAAAGTGGGACAGTTGTTATGAACATTTGCATGCCAGTCATCAGAACTCTCCCTCCTATCAAAATAATCCTGGCTTCTAACCCCTGAAAGCAAACAAAAAGGCTTTGGCAGGCTTGTGCACAATGGTGTGTACTGGGATGTTTGGGGGTTTTTGTCCGCCTTACAAGCAGGGACTGCAAATGGGCTTCTCTGCGTCGGCCTCCACGTCTGAACTTGGTGCAAGAAGTGAGAAGACATTTCCCATTAACCCTGCTCTGGTCCCAGGCATTAGGTAAATCATAAGTTTTATAGTGAGACTAAATATTCTCGACCCCACCAAACTGAAAGTGAATCTGAGTGCTGCACAAACTGCAGAAGCGATGCACATTTGCCTGGTTTTGGCATCTGTTAATTCTCTGAGCTTTGTTTATTCAGAAAAAATAAGTTGAGAAGTAGATATGTTGCTGGAAAAGAGTAGAAAAAGGACCCTGAAAAATGAAGTTAAGATAAATGTTATCACTCCAGCTGGTCGACTTATTTACTTGTTCAGATTTTCTGTTTTCATTTTTTCATGAACTTTTATTAATTTCTCCTGCTTTTTGAAATCAAATGTGTACCTGTAAAAAGACATGAAATTTAAGGCAGAAATTTGCTGCATAAATGAGGTTCTTTTGCTGTTGTGAAACTCCATCAGACTCCTTACTTCAGTGTTATTCCTGTCTGTATTTTTGAAAGGTAAAAGGTAATGAGGACCTGGGTCTAGAGCAGAAGAGAATGAGTTTCCAAATAAGACCTAACCAGAATAGACAAAAAAAAAAAGAAAAAATGCGCAAGTGTTGGGGGTGGAGAAAGTTTGGTCAGGAGGGAGGCTGTCTGGAAGAAATATTTTTCTTTCAGTTGGAAGAAGTGAGGTGAGGAAAAGCAAGGAACAGAAAATAATCGTATTTTTAAATGTTCTCTTCTTCAAGATAGGAGATGAAAGGTCTCAGTGACAAAAGCAAAAGCACAGAAATGTAACTTCCTGGGAGTGACTTAATTAACAGGAATAAAATAAAGTGGAAAAGAAGGTAAATGTGGATGGACAGGTAGTTTTCTAAAAGCTTTGATTTTCAGTGCTTTTATATAAAGAATGACATGCAAATAAAACACTGCTTAGTGACTCACTTTTTTTGTGCAAAGCTACACGACCATCATCTTCTCCCCTTTTAGGGTCATATGGCCACTGAGTTGTTATTTATTTAGAGAAGTGCTTGTGAGGAAGAAATTGGGAAGAGGCCTAACTGGGAGAGTTTAAATAAAACATCTTTATGAATGCAAGCTTGGACGATTTCATAGCAAGAATACTGTACAGGCAGTAGGTACTTATTGGCTTCTGGCATTTCTTTTCAATGAAGGAATGTGTCCATAGGAATGGCTGGAAATAAGAAAACCACATCATTACCTAGGTCTGTATGAAGCTTCAGCTATTTTAGCATAAACTGCAGGACAGGACCAGCTCATCTACTACCCTTAGAACAGGTGGAAATACTTCCTTGTTTAGTTAGTTGTTTCTCTCAATAAAATAACTGCCTTAGGTATCATGATATTTTAAATGATGAGTAGGCAACTTCACTGGCCATTAAACCCCAAACCTTTGATCCATCTTTCCTCATTCCACTTCTTTGTTGTCCCATACAGGTTCCACTATTGCAAAGAAGCCACAAATATGCAGACAGATTGCAGATACGAGAAATTCCTTTTTACCCATGTTCATATGGGAGGATGTTTAGATATATAGGATATCTTCTATGTACTCTACTTACAGCCTTTTTAAAACTATGAAATAAGAAGCAGAGAATTTTGCTTACATGTTTTGCATAGGTTTGCTTGCAACTTTTTGTATGCATCATCAAGTTGTTTGGCTTTCCTTGTAGGAGTGGTTTCCCCTAATTCATTTTGCAAGGTGGTTTCTACCAGCCCTTACCCCTTCCCCCTGAATTCACTACAACACCCCATGCAACACTGCTTTGTTTAGGCCAGTACATGGCGCCATATTCTGACCCTATGTTGTGGTATGCAGACTAATCAAGTGCAACTTTGGTTTTGGTCATTGGTGTAAAGAAATAGGGAAGATGTGCATGGGTTAGAGCCATTGAATGCCTGCAAAACCTCAGAAAGTGTATACTTAGTTTATGAAATGTTCCACTAAAGTCTTGCTAAATACACCCTGAGATTTGACATTAACCACCTTCATTCATCATAATAAACACACAAATTTTCCACTTGAAGTATCAAATCTTATTTTTTAATAAGAAACAACTATGTTTATCACAGCTTTCTGAATTCACTGCTCAGATATCAGGCTAGATTCATAATGTTTTGATATTGTCCAGAAGATGTATGTTTTCTTTCTCTGGTCCTTTTCTTTTCCACTTTGCAAGAGTCAAATAAGACTTAACAAATACCTCCTGTCATGTAGTGGTGGGTCAGATACCTGTGTTATATAAATCTTTATGCTGAGAGTTTATGACATTTTAAACTTAGAGCTTCATTCAACTTGACGATTTTGGCAGCAGCCAATTATAACATTAAACAGTTCACAGAACTTAACCTAAGACCTAAAATTATATAATTTTTGTAATGACTGATTTGCACCTCTCCCAGTTCATTTAGAGCAATTCAGTTCAAAAGTCTTACCCTTCTTAATCACTCCCTTTTAATTTGAAACTCCGACGTCTCTCTTTATTTCTCTACTGTATCTACTTATTAAAAATTACTAATTAAAAAAGAAAAACAACAAAACAGCAGGCTTGCAGGAGCTATGTGATTGGCTATGTACATGCTCTTGGAACAAAAAGAATGGAAAATTGTTGCTGTTGCTCAAGAGGCCAAAGAATGAAAAGCATTTTTGGCTGTATTATATTATTTAAAAGGATGATACGAGAGTTATTGCAATTGTGTATTCTCAGTGTGATAACAGTGAAATTTGACAAGATAAAAGATGGAGTTTAGTTCTATGTAGAGCTCCATAGTGAAAACCTGAACACTGGATGATGCCTAGGTTTTTCCTCAAGGTACAGTATTCTTTTTTTCCTCTGTCCTTCTGGAGGCTCAGTGGTTCTAAAAGGCCACTTTTTTTTTCTTTTTTTTTCTCTTTTTTTTTTTTTTTGTGATAAACAAAAAGTCATGGTAAAGAAAGCAGAGGTTTGCAAGTCACTCAGAGTTGATCATCCCATCCGAAGTGCCCCTGACAAAAGTAAATGGGAGAGGAAGTTCTGGGTGGGAACATAAATAAAAGAAACAAATTTACTGAAACCACAGAAACACTAAAACAGAAAATAAAGGATATGTTTAAAATTTTGAGGTAAAACAGGTTGGAAAGACCAAGCCGCAGAAGAAATGGGGACAGGACAAGACATACAGTTCCATGAAATTTGCAGCAACAGCAAAACGTGGAGAGAAAAAAATATACACCCCAAATTAGAAAATACAGCAGCCGGAAAAGATGATTTCTGTGTACCACTATAGGTTTTCCTAAACCTCTCTTCTGAAACTTAAAATCACTTCTCCCTTTCTGAACAGTACCCAGTCAGATTCTGCTGTAACAGATAGAGCTATTTCCAGTAATCAGATTTTAAAACCAGCTTTATCCTAAACAGTTTATATGGCAATGTACAGCTTTGCTATAAAATAAATTGCGTGGAAAAGAAGACATAGAGGTAGCTTGTTAGCAGGATAGAGGGAGTTGTAATGCTTTGCATTCAGAAATATCAGCTTGATAGCACTTGTTTGTCAAATACTCTTCGATAGGGTTTGAAACCTGGTTTGAACACCTGCAGCACACAGTTTGACAGATCTTGGTTAAAATACATTGCATCTTGTTTAAAATAATGCAGTGTCTCAAGTACCTGGGAGTCATACTGAGGAGAGAGAAAACTCCCCTTGTTAAATATTTACCACTTGAGTCCTGAACATCTGCAATTAGCTAAGAATGGTGATGTCAGTGGACACTTCCCAAGGTTAGCTGCCTCAGTATTTGTACAGATCTAATCTGAAGTCTTTTCCTGAGAAGAGGAACACATCCAAACTCAACAAATTGTCATTGACAAATGACCATAGCAGTCTAAGGATAAAAGAAGGGCAAGTATTCAATAAAGAAAGAGAACATGAACATGAGCATTAACAGAATAAACCTGACCTATTTGGTGTGTTTAACCCTCTGTAATTTTTCAGACTTGGAGTATTTATTAGCAAGTAAAACTCAAGATTTTTGGATAATTCTCACAATTTAGACAAAAAAAAAAGCTGCAATTTAACTGCACGAGGGTTTTTTAGTTATTTGTGGCTTAGGTTGGATTTTTCTGCCTCTGAAAGGGTGAGGAAGGCTCTGTGCAGCATTAGGATCTGATGCTTTCTGGGTGACATGCTGTTCTGTGTTAAATGGCTCAATTAGTGAGTCGCATCAGTTACATCAGTTTTGCCAACCCTACACTTTATTGTGCGAGGGACAATGCCAAACTGCCCCAGCCTTATGGGCCCTACTGCATTGAACAGAGAACCAGGACACATGAACATGAGGGGGAAAAGGCTGGGTTTTTCATTGCTGCCTGATAGCAAGAGGCTCAGAATAGGTGCAAGGGGCATGTTACGAGAAGCTGATCTCTGGGGGCTTGGCTGGAAGGAAGAGGCTGCCAAACAGCCATGGCTGTGAGGTGTTAAACAAGGCAGGACAACATGGGGCAAAGTGACAATGATGCCAGCCCCTACAAAAACAAACCTGGAAGCCTAACAATGAGATTCAGTTTTCCAATGACTTCTAGCCAGAGCCCTTCATTGCAGCAGAAAACTAGATGAAGAAACCTAGCTGATGAGATTAGCTGACATAACTGTGCAACTCATGCTCTGAGGTCAGTCCAGGAACCACCGTGGTTATTTGTCAGCAGAAGAAAATTACACTACAGGTTTTTGATGCTGGTTCACTGGTAAACCAGATATAGGCAAACAAGACAAATGAGAAGTCTAGGTGGTGTAAGGGGTGTAGGTGTGTTTTGGATCTCATAGTTCTGGAGTACAAACTTCCTGCAGTTACCAAGCCTACTAAGGAACATACAGAGAGAGGCTTCTGTTTGGAGGCAAACTAATGGAGGCTGTTACCTGTTTCTGTAATTTACAGAATTGTTCAAAATACTCAAAATGGAACAGTTTTGTGATTTTGGCAATCATTCAATGTTTAGTAGAGACTTTTTTTTCCTTTAATGCCTATATATATATATATTTTTTTTAAGTTAAACATAATTATAAAATTTTAATACATTTACCCTGTTATGGTAACCTGTTATAAATTTTCTCTCTAGAATGAAATAGAACAGAAAAAAACAAGCAGAAAAAAAGAAGTGGAAAAAAAAGAAAGCATAAAAAAAGGAACAATTTTTCACTTCATTTTTTGTGGAAAATATTTAATGCCAGACTCCTTAGTGCACTGGACACTAGTCAAACAAATGCGCATGTACATCTTCATGTTATTAAATGCATATAAATTTATCAAACAAAAGATTCTTATAAATCATCAGTTTTGATCAAATTTTCAACCATTTAATTAACAATATTTTCCTATGGCATGTATGAAAAGGTTTTATCCCAGAATGTCACGCAGAATTTTTTGTTTGTCATAACTGTTTGTAATACAAACCTCCAAATTTTTAAATGTCAAAAGGGGTGATGATTTCATTAAGGACTGCACCAGACTGCCCACTGACTCTATTTACAGAACACTAAGTCTATAGAACCCTGTATCTGTGGGATGAAATGCTGAAAAGAAGGCAGATTTAATTGTCTTTTTTTTCAGTGTTGACTGTTTACTTTCTGTTCACTGAAGATCAGAGTAGTTAGCAGTCTATGTAAATATGCATTTATTCTAAGGTTCATATTTAATACAGTTAAAAAACCCAATCTGCATCTACAGTATATTCAGTAGAAAGTAGTATTATTGAACAGTAGCATGGTAAGTAATGATATTCAAGAATTTTTTCCCCAGCTATCAATTTTTAAGAAAAAAGAAAGGAAATCCATATATTGCGCTAGTGACAAAACAATATGCAGTCATTTCAGGGGGGATGGTCTCTTTATTAGAAAGAAACATACTTTAATTAGATGAAATATGTTAATTTCAATAGCATATTCTTCATATCTCTGCCCCTAAAAATCTTTGCACACACCTACATTCTTTTTATGGACTGTACAAAGGAGGATAATAGATGCCTATAAAAGTAACTAGTGAAATTCTGCATTAGGATAATCTGTCACCCATTTCCATTTTTTCTGAAGAAAGCAAGCATAATCAAAAGCCTAAATGACAAAGAGTTGACAGTAAGATTCTGTAGTAAATGATTCCAGAGTCGCTGGCCTGCGGAGATGCTGAAGAAGTCCCCAGCAGACCTGATTAATTCCAGTTTCTCCAGCTGCCAGGGGAGCAGAGGCTAAGCAGTTTCACAGAGAGGAGCCTATTACCACTACTAGGCTGAAATAGATCTAATCAACTCACAGCCGCTCAAAAGAAAACTTTACAGGTTTAGCTCACTAAGGCAGCGCTTTAAAATGATGACTACAAAGGATCATGGGAGTCTGAAAGCATTTAGTCTTTATTGCAGCTCAAGGAAATTTTCTGCTGTGGTTAGGCCATGCTAATTTACTGAACATGACAATGCCTCCCAGATTGTATGACATCATTTCAATAATGGCTCTCGTCCTCTTAGTTAAATATTTCTACTACTACTTTTTAAATTCTGAATACTTCATTTATTGAAATACCATCTATCTTAGGATTAATTAGGTTTACTATTCCAAATCTATAGGCTAGCCTGCTTTATCATTCAGTTTAAATGATGATGCCACATAATTTGCCATGGCACTGTCAGAAAAATCATATTTATATTAATTTACTTTTATTATTTTCATAGAATGAACATCTAGAAGTACTCTGTACTTCAGCTGTAAATTTTATGTCAATTCTTCACTGCTTCAAACAGTGCACAAGCTTCACAATTAATAATTTGAATGATTTTAAGAACAAAAATTTCAACAGCTTGAGTATTAGTTATTTTGACTGATAACAATTATACATTCAAAATAAAAAAGCTTCAAAACTTTTATTTCTTTTTTTTCATTTTTTTCATTTGTTGTTGAAGTTCTTTTTAAGACCTCCAGTCCCCAGGGAGAATGTTAAAGCGATGAAAATACAGATGTAATTTGTTAGATCAAGAAAATAATTCCATCAACTCTTTCTCAGTATTCAATTGAAAAACCTTCCTTAACAGGAAAAGTCTGCTTTTTTAAAAAACAATCAATATTTAGAAACTCCAAGTATAACTAGTTGTATGATACAATACTCTAAAGATGTAACTCAATACACACACAGTTTGCAATGCAGTTCTTTAATGATGGCTAATACATTATTATTTGATCAGTCCACCAAGTGATTTAAGGAACAGCGGCAAAGGTCCCTGAGAAAAATGCTAGAAACAGAGCAAAACCTGTCTGTTTTACAGCACCTATTTCATACAAGAAACATATCCGATGTATCTTTCAACTAGTATAAAAAATCAAACATTCTTCTATCTGCTACCAGGTCTTTTTTATTGCAAACACAGAACTTCTGGTAGTTAACTAGAGAAATAAAAAAAACAGATTTCAATAACCCAGTGATCCACCGCTCAATAGATATATGAGGAGTCGACTAAAAGGGAGAGAGAAGGATTTATTCCACACAGTTTCTTGCATATCTTTTAAAACTATTTTAATAAATGACTAGGAAATGAGGATAGGATACTGGTTTAAGGCAGCAGTTTAAGTAATTTCTGGAATAGAAGAAAAAATCCCAAACATTCCTTTAACACTCATTCTTCATCCCATGAAGTGTTCCCATTTTCTGGAAATTGTAGAGAAAAGTATGTTGTACTGTGCACTCTGGACACCAAGTTGCACTGGGAATGTGAGACAAGAGAAGGACATATTTTCTCAGAGTCCAGAAAGGTTGAAATGAGAAATGGTGGAGCACTGTGAATACCGAAGGACAAGCTGTCTATCTGTAATTTCGAGAGAGCAAAGTAATTTAGTTAGGAGTGAGAAGTGCAAGGCTCTCAGTGTCCTCAGCTGAGTCAGTTGACCTGGGTGGGTGGACTGTAAAAGCTGGAATGAACAAGAACAAACAGTAGGAGACACAAGGCAGGAAGAGGCTTGGGATCTGCACTGAACAAGAATTTCCAGCATTCATGAATGGAGGTAAAAAAGTGAGATGAAAATATTACCCACCTGTCCATATTTGAAGTTGCTAAGGTTGTGAGAGTGTTAAAACAGTGGGGATAAGAGTTAGTATGGATTCTCTCTGTTCTACTTCAATCAAGAAACAGATAATAATCGGGAACACCACTATCGTTTTGGTACTGTATGAATTCTTGCCTCTGGTTATTGTTTTTTCCTAATTTGCTAATTAATACGGGCCTTCTCTGGGTTCTCTGAGAAGCAATTCCTGTTGAAGCTACAGAGTCAGGAAAATGCTTTGAGAATTCATATTTTTCTTGTATTAGTGGCCTCTCGAAAGCACATATTGCTGAATTAGACTACTAACATAATATTTCTCCTGGCTAGGGAGGACTGTTCCTTCTCTGCTCACTGGAGAGCTGTAACTGAAGGGGATCAATACTCCTCATGCTGCTCATACATGCACACTCTCAAGTAAAGATTAGTGTGTTTTGGACCACAGCACTCCAAAGATTTCCATCTATTTCTAGCATAGCAGCTGTCATTCTCTTGCTTCATGATTTTAAAGGTCTAAGTCAAAGTTCAATGATGTCGACAGAAAGTTTCCCATTCATTTTAATGGCCTTTGATCAGGCCCCAGAGAGAACCATCACCAAACGAGTTGGTGCTGGCTTAGAGAAAATATGGGCGGGGGACATTGCCACAAGAGAGCTGCCTGTTTGAGAGCACCTCGTGTCATCTCCTTTTCTGCTAAAGCACGGGAACTACAATGAGGAGAAGAAAATACTAAAAAACTTTCAATTTGCTACAACTCAAGTTGATGACTGGTCAACGTGCTGGAAAGGCTGCAGGTCCCCAGGGCTGGGGTTCACTGCAGAGGGGGCTGTCAGGGTGGGACCTCACAGCCAGGAACTGTCCCACCTTTGGCTATGCCAGCTCTGATCTGAAGCTGACCTTGGAGGACAAACCCCCGAGAGGAGGGATGCCCACGGAGCAGAGCCTGTGGTGGGCTACGCAGCGCTGTGCCCATTCTTGATACACTCTGCAGAGCGACACCTTGTTTATTATGCGTGTTGTGATGTTGCTAATGTGTATCCAGTGTCTCCAATCAATGTCATACATAGCACAATAGCTTGTGAGGCAATAGAGCTGTCAACGAAGGAAGTGGTAATGGACCACAATGGGAATTTCAATGCACAACAGGATCCATTACTGGAATGGTAATGGCCAGGATGAAGGTGGAACAACAAATGTCAAATACTAATAGATGTGTGTGTGTGTGTACGTTTATATGTATATAACACTCATAAATGCTTTTGCGTCCATAATATGTTTATACGTATGTACATGCACACCTATATAGATTCTCAAAATACTCTGCATTTTTTATAAGGTACATGTTAATATACCTTGGCCAGTGAATTTTATTCTATGGGGTTTTTTCCCTGACAATGTTATGATATCATCTGTGAATATGTAAATGATCTATTATAAGCTGTGAAGATTTTGATGGGCTTTTAAGGCATTGGTCTGTATGTACGAGAACAGAGGAAATGCTGAAGGAGGGAAATGTAGGACATCAGCATTGTGAAAATAGAAAGTAAAACATGGCAAAGGAAGTATCAAACAAAACATGTTCTGAATGGAACATGGATGACCGATTCAAAAGTTCTGTTTCCTAACGTATATAAGATATATTAGAAAATGTCTTGCTTCTCTTTTCTTTCAGTGCCCCTTATGGAGACTTCCTACTGAGAATAATACAATAATGTATCTACCATCCATCTGTCAAGGTTCTTACACTGGCACCCATGATCGTTGAATCAGAATACCAATATTTAATAGAAAATCATGCTTTTCCCGCAGAATCACTCAAAACACCACAAAATAAAGTTTTCTATCACTCTTGCAAATCCTTTTTGATTTTATCTTTGTATCTTTTCTGTAAGGTAGATTTTTGTATACTGATTTCACACTATTTAATACCTACATTAAACATTTTTTCAAGCTATTATGAACACATTCTTTTGGTACTAATTGCAAATAATAAACACATTAGATGAGATAACACTGTATAGCCTTATTATCTTATGTTTCATTTTGACGCCACTCATTACCTAAGAACAGCACAACAAATAAAGAGTTAAGTGTTTAAGGCATTCAGAAAATCCAGATGCTGCACAAAGTGTTACCAGATAATGCAAATATTCTCCTTTCCCATGTAAGGCCCCAGAGCTGGAACTGACAACATGTGAAGGGATTTCTGTGCGAGCATTACACCTCCATACAGGTTTTGCAGTCTTTCAAGAAGCTGTAGAATAAAGTCAGAACAGATACCAGAGGTAGATCTTGGGCCTGTTTTAAGAGGCACTCTCCACTGGTTAATGCTGTCTCACCAATGAAGCTCGAGCTAATACGCCAATTTGTGTCATTACAGATCATAAGCAATTTTCACAAGACTATGGGTGTTAATTCCTTTCTCCCGGTTAAGACCCTCCTTGAGCAATTACAGTCTGCCTGCTTAACTTCCCCTGCAGCTTCAGCTCACTAATGTGCTCTTCTCTCTTTCTTATCCTCCAGTCTGTGCTGCTGAAACCTGCCAGATACTGAGGCCTCACAATTTATCACACTGCTTTCACCATCGTGTACATGGTTTAAACACAAATATTGTACATTACTGCAAAGAATATCACTTTCCTGATTCTCCCCCTTGTTACCAGGTAAAGGACTATGGAATTTTGTAAATCTTGTAAGGACTTGAGTGGGAAAATTCAGCCCTTTACTAGGAATAATAAACGCACTTAGGTGCTATGAACCTTAAAACCTTGTCCTTAAGAGCATAAAGCATGGGTTGGTCTCAAGTTAAGCTGAGGAATATTGTCAGGTTTTGAAAGAGGGATAAAAGATAGTAAGTATCTGAGTACAATATGTATATTTAGAACTCATAGTGCTGTCGCATTTCTGGTTTACTCTCAGTTTAAAGTTTCTGTTCCTAGATTTCCACATTTCCCTGACTGAATGGAATATCACTACGAATACTAGCTAGCAAATGCCACGTTTTTTCTTCTTTTCTTTTTCATTTGTAAAAAATGAGAGCAAGAGAAGTGAATTAAGAAAATATGGTGTCTTGGAAAAGCCACTTAATGTTGGAGAGCCTATCAGAAAAAGGTTGTCTAGATCAAATACAGTTCTGCCCTAGAAGAAAACTCAGAAGTCCATTTGTTAGCCAGCTGAACATGCATAAATAGAAAAGCCAGGAATTATCACAGCCAGCGAAAAAACTCCCAATACCTAAAGCCAGCCAGCAGCAACAGAGGTCTCCAAGTAGCCTTTGTAGTCTTTGTTTCTTTTGTACCATAGAGAAAGAGCTGACATATGGCTCTGTCAAATGGCAGATCTGCTAATCAGAACCCTCACAACTCTGAATGTTATGGTACAGGAGGATGACAAGTTTGGTTGTTAGAGGTAATCATATCAACATGGTAGACATATTAATGTTAGGCTTTTCACTCAGTCTTGCATGTAATAGATTTACTGAAATAGAGCAATAGAAAGTACCTGTGACACACCTTGGATAGATTCAAAGTACTTAACTGATCTCGCAAATATTGCTGTAAATGGTGTGCTTCTATCAAAGTCTCACAAGATAAGCTGTGACCATTTACTATTTAACATCTTATCAACTACCAGGGAGAAAACACGGACTGGTGATTGACAAAGTTTGCAGATTACACAAAGATTGGAGGAGGGGTAAATGATGATAAGAGTAAAGCATTATTCCTTAGAGAGATTAGAACCCCTTGGGAAACCAGACCCCAGTTCAAACGAAATGCATTTTACTGCTGCATACCTCTGTGAAGAAATAAGTTTGGGTGTGCTTTTAGGATGTGGAATTCTGTTCTAAGAAGCACTGCCATCAAAAAAGATTTTGTCCTCTGTGAGGAATCACCAGACAGCAACTTTTCCACGCAGCATTGTGGTTAGAGAGATTAAAGTATGAAATCTGAATAAATAAACAAGGAATCACCTCTATTTAGCCTTAAAGACAAGATCATTGCAAGTGATCATCAACAAAGCTGTGAGCAGTTTAAGTCCTCCGTTGCCAAAATCTAAGCTGTTTTGAGTAGTCACAAGTGATGTGATATGTTTCTATCCACACAAGTATCATCAGAAATTACATTTTCCTATGGGAATGCTCAGGACGAGGAGTCTGGAGTGCACACTCTGAAAATTCACTGAAACAGGTTTAAATGTGCTGTTCTGAAGACCATGCCTGTTCCTCTTCTCCTCCAGAACTTGCTCTCCCAACATCTTATTAGATAATCAGTGAAAAAGGAAGACAAAACCAGAAGGGATTTAATTTTTCAAAAGCATACAGGTAGTCACGTAACATTTGTACTATTTCCCCTTCTTGATTAAAAAGTTAGTGAACAACACTTCATCTTCTCAACTACAGCTAGATACTTAAGTCTCTTTGCATAGATACAGCAAGAATCATTCTATTTATTTCAGGTATTAAGTGTCTATCACTTTGATAACTAAGCACCTACCTGAATATTACACTTCATAATATTGAAAGAACATAGAAATGTTGCAGCACAATCTGTCTGTATTTACTCTATGGCAGCTTAATCACTGATTAAATACTAGTAACAATATGAAGATTGACGTATGAGCCGCGGGAGAAAGAAAAGTTAACTGCGCAAAGGTGAATTGCTCTAACTGAGAATTGTTTCTGTCCTATTTACAGCATGAGCTTCATCAAGGAAACCAGCTTTCTCTTTTGAGTTGTCCCCTTAAACTCCACCAGAGCTGATCAAGTGGGGAGGGTGAACCATGATTTTGTTAGCAGTACCTCTGCCGCCAGCCAGAAAATCAGATGTTATGCTTCAAAGTACTGCCCAATATTAAAAATCAGAGTTCTGAGTGGAAAGAAGATGATACTTACCCTCAAGTTGAAGGTTTAACTCTGACTGTCTCTGAGTTTACATAATTGGAAGGACACAGAGTTTTCACGAAATCTTGCAAACTCTGTCAAAATAACGCACACTTGGGCATTGGACTTCATCTTCACACAGTGCAAGTAATAAAAAAAGCAAATTGTTTTCCCCAAAATGCCCACTATTTAAATCTGACCAACGGATCTGATAAAGATCTAAAATATTAAAATATGGAGTTATGATTCACCATAGAAAAAAGAAAAACACATTACTAGCATAAGGTTTATACTGTTTTCCATTAATGCTGACAAAAGTACAGGTTGGTGTCATCATCCTAGAATTGATGTTGCTAGGAATTTCTGGCAGGTAGAAGGGGCAGATAAGTATATAAATAAATGCACAATTTCCGGGCAAGAATAGAACCAAATTAAGTTGTTCTGAAAATTAACCAATAATTTTCATCAGATCAGGTTCTTCTGTGATATACATTTAAAAATTAAACTTAAATTAGCTCTTTAAAGTGGCCATGTGATTTAATTATTCAAAATGTACACAAATTTAATGAGTTTTTAAATATTAAAACTATTCTCTATTGTCACCACTGTGAGCTCTTAATTTACAGAGCAATTAAGTCAGGACCCTCATTTATCAGTACATGTGCGTTTGTTGAAAACATAGTCAGTTTTTATTAATTGATGCTATAGAAATACTGAGGTAAAATTAATGTGTGTGCTTCAGAGGTCATGCTGGCGATAGTAGGTAGCTAGCAAGGAGCAAGACGTGAGATAAATAAGTAACTGCTGTTCCCTGATTACACTAGAGATAGCTGAAATATTAAGTGGCACAATGGGCACTATGCTTAGCCAAAATGCTCGCAAACAAATGCCCCCTGAGTTTTCTCTATCAAGCATCTGTCATGGCAGTAGCTGTGAAGTAGGGAAACTTCAAAGCTTTAGTTTCTGATTATTAGCAGTGTGTGTAGTGTAATGTTCTTACATTTTTATGTAAACTTAGCGTTGATGAGCTGAGAGGGTAGAATTAAAAAATACTTCAGCTTGCCTTTGTTCTTTGGGACATGGCTGACAGGAATGTTATCAGGCAGGAGTCTCCCGAGTGTCTATCAACTGGTGAATTACAGGGAGTACAGGGCCAAATTTGCAAAAGAATCAGGTGAATAGCTACAGAATTGGAACACACTTTTTTCCTACATTTTCCCTGCCCCCAGTGGTGCATCTACAAAAGCTCTGTAATGGCACAAAAAGTGACTGGAAAGTAGGTTAGGCATAAATATGAGCACAGGCTGGGTGCTCAGAGATTTTGGGAGAGCACTGGTGGGCAGCAGTGTTGCCCCCTTATTTGCTTGCGCTGTTGGAACACCCTGAGGCCATCCCTGGCATCTCCTCTACTACCCCAGTACTCTTTGACCAGTAAATAACAATTTATGATAGAGACACTCAAAATAAAAATGCAAGATTGAAAAAAAGAGGTGAAGCCATAGAATTACAGAATTGTTAAGGCTGTAAATCTGGCCAGGACCTCCTGCTTTGGGTGGCTGTGTATGATACATAAACTATAAAATTTGATATTCAAAATTGTAAACAATGCTGTTATTGGGAGTCTCTTCCATGGACCCTAAAGGAAATTCCGAGTGGAAGGCTTGTGTTTCCTCTGGAACCTTTCTCATAAAAAGCAAAGACTTCAGCTGCATAACCACTACTCAGAGGCCCTCCTGTCCTGTGCTCCAGGACTGCATCACACCTTGTTGGTTAGTCTGTGTGAAAAGGTTGGAGAAGTAGGAAACTTACACTTCCTTAAGACCTCTGGTTAAGGCACATTTTTTTGCAGATCCTGGCAGCTTATTGAAAAACTTCTGGTCTTCTTTTTGATTGTCAAAATATTTCAATGTATTGGAGAGAAACAATTTACCTTTTAAGAAACCATGCAATTTGTCTTTCTTATGCCATGTTCTGTTAGAATATTTCATTTTTAGTTATTTTTTCAGATTATTTGTCTTACATTGGGGTAGGTAAATTGATCTGTGATTCTTCAGATTGCCTGTGTGCCTTTTTGAAGACTTTGTGAGACATTATGGTAATTTTTATGGAAGAACATATTTCTCCAAAATGACCATTTTAATGTGTATTTGGAACTTTAACAATGGATGATCCTAGCTATTTTTTTCTTTGTCAGTTTCTTTAAGATTCTTTTCTTTTGACAACTTGATCTCTGATACCGCCTTGTGTTTATTATCTGCAAATAATTGGCTTAGAGAAAGGCATCTCCATAGTGAATGCAGATGCAAAGAAATTGCTTCATTTTTATGCAATATTCTTAATTGTTCTCTTTATCTTTAGTGGTCCAGTGTCTGACCAAACCATTTGCAAGCTCTTTGAAATTGTCTATGGACCACTACATGTGTGTGGGGGAGGGATAGAAAGGATGTACTTATAATTCAGAGCTGGGAGACTAGTATGAATCCCTCTTTCTGATTATTTACCAACCACTTTCTCCAACTCTTTTGCCTCCTGTTTATTCACTCCCCAACCTGTTTACTTTCCATTTGAAATATGTGGTCAATGGGCTGCTGCTGATATGGGGATGAGATATGATCCTTTCAATCTTCCCACTCATTTGGGGAGCCAAAGGTATGTTGCCCATAAATAATTTCCCATAAAGTGGTTTTAATTGCTGCTGCAGTTTTCCCTGACATGGTGTATTCTATTGAGACCAATGCTAGATCATTTCTGATTTGGAAATGCATCAGTCTTAATGTTACTGTGTACCTTGCTTCATTCTTGCATTTGTGTATGTCATAGCTCCTGTATCGTGATCTATCCTGTATGTATAGTTTTAGGCCAGAAAAATGAACTCTTAGCTCCTCTGCTGCTAAGGGAGGGACAAGGAGTAGTTTGACACTTCCTACAGATATGGTCTCACAGTCAACTGCTAAAGATCCTAGTCTTATTATGCATACAAAAATCTTTACTAATTCTTTAATTCTTTGCTTATTCTCAGTCACAGATCAAGACACATGGTGATAAGGGCTGTAGAGACCAAAATGTGGAGGGGGGGAAAAAAAAAGGAAACAAAAACCCCCATTTTTAAGCTAAATATCATGGTCCCCTCCCAGTCACAAGAATTTTGTAGTTATTTTAAAGTATCTTCATCCCCTTTTCCTCACTGTGGGCCTGACTGGTTTGAGTCTGGGCAAAGCCAAAATAGAGGACCATGGACACTGTATACTTAAAGCTGTCTAAAATACTCAATTTGTATTTAGGAGAATAGACAGAACAGGTCTTCTTCAAGGCTGTTATCCCATTCAACAAATCACACCTTTCCTTTAATACACATTGCATGAAATCTTGACCTTACTTAAAGTTAATTTCCTCCTTAAGCTTTGCCTTTCAGACTGTCTCAGGGAATTTCAAATCTTCATCATAAACTCTGAGCAAAAGCGTTCTCTTATGCTTGGGTGTCCAGGTGTATGTATATGTCAGGCTACTTTTAAACAGCAAGTGACATATCTCTTTCCAATAATTTGAGAAATGGTCCTCTGCACAGATGCCTTCATGCCTCAGTGCGCAGTGTATCATGATGTCTTAATAGAACTCCCACCCAAAATGAGTGCCTGAGCTGGGTGTGGAGCCAAACCATTCCCTGCTGATTCCTGCAGCCCACAGAGACTACAAGTGAAACAGGACACATAGCAAATGTCACAGAAACAGACCTTGCTATTTCAAGGAGCTCATGGGTTTAGAAGGACTGGTAAGGGAGAGAGACAGAGTTGATGTGATTAGTTCAAGGCTGTGCAGTGGCCCTGTGGCAGATCCAGGCAGGCAGGAATGCTGTGAACCAGGTCACAGCAACCTGCACCTCACACACTGCCTTTCCAGGCAGAGAAATCTCTCTGCCATTAAAAATAAAGTTCAGTGCACACGTCATTAGCATGCTCCATTTACTAAGGATTTTCCTCAGTGAAAATAATGTTGGTGCAAATAGAAGGAAAGATTAAACGGCTTTGGATGGATTTGGCACCTACTTTTCACTGTTAGTCTCTATTTCTTTAGTCTATGGTGCATTAACAAAGATGCACAAACATTCAGCCTCTAGGCCTAATGGAAAACAGGGAGCTGCAGCACAGCAATGATGTTGCTTATCTATGTGAGCCCTAAAGAATGACATCTGACTGCAATATATACTTTCCCATCTGCTCCAAGCTGGATTGTACCCTCCTCCTCATGACATCTTTCACTGCAACCAGGTTCCTGACTAAAGAAATAAAGTGACTCCATCCATTCCCAGCAGTTAAGGTTAAAGAGATGCACTCGGTTCTAAATCTCAGCTGCTAACGCTCTCTTGACCTTTGACTCGCCTTAGCATGGCGAAGTTTGATGGGCCCATGCCAAGCCGTCTTCTGTAACCCATGAGTTGGTTAATATACTCCCATTTCTCATTCAGACAGCCAACAGAGGCAAAAAAGGCAGCAGGGCAACAAATGCTGTCTCCTGCAAATGCTCTGTAATAAATTGCTCTTTCAGTAGTGCAGAAGACAGATTTTTCTTTCTTTTGCTTCTTTCCTCTTTTTGCACAGAAGTCACCAATGGAAAGCTTGCTTTCCCACCTGGCCCCAGCTGACTGTGCCCATAAATTTGCCTATGCAATGCCTGTTTACGGGTCGCTGCTGGAACACGGAGACGGGTGCATTTTCTAAGCTCCGGGTAGATAATCACAGTAATTGATGTTTGGAGCTGCTCACTCCTAGGAGCACAGGGTCTCTTTCTCCCAGTGAGGCCCTGCTCCATGTTATCAGTCCAGCCCATAATTAAATATCACTCTTTTACAATATGTTTCAGGTTCCTTAATGAGTCTAAAGCAGAAATAGTCACCTCTTTCCCCTTTGAGCTTTATTTGCTTGTTATTAAACAATGTTATTGAGCTGCCTTCTTTCTCTGTGTTGCCAAACCTGCATCATTTCCGTTTTATAATTGCACAATTAGAGTCAGTGCTTTGCTTTCATACATCAGTAGGACCAGAGAGAGAGAGAGAAAGAGGAAAAAATCAGGTGTTCGCAGACAACTCAAATGCATCTTATTTTCATTAACTACCAGATTTTGCAAAATGGGAAGCTATTTATCATGATCTGTTTTCTACCACCAGCCACCCCCACCACCCCACTCTGGTGACTTTCACTATGACCTTGTGCTGTATTGTTAAGGGTCCAATTTGCTCATTGTTACTTGCCTGCATAATTCTATGCACCTCCCCCACCATCTTTTTTTTTTCCCAAGCAAAATCCAGTCATTTATATTCTGAGACTAAATGGTATTCCTCCTCCCCTACAGCCTCCCCCAAAAAGGGGAAAAAAAAAATAAAGCCCTAGCAAGCTGTATAACACTAGTAATTCCTTCTAACAAATTTCCACAGATCCCCCCTTCCTTACACACATGCACACACTCTCTCTCTCTCTCTCACACACACACTCTCTCTCACATGCACACCCTTAAGCTGCTCTAAGCAGTGTATTAAGTAGCTGAAGAAAATCCATTCACATTCTGCTGTGTCGCTTTCTTCTCAAGTCATGAACCCATCACAGACTTTTTCTAGCTGTAGGTTGCCACGGTGAAGATTTACAATGCCAGTTATTCATACATCTGCCTTCTCTTTTTTCCCCCCTTATTCTTAAATCCCTTGGGCGAGGGCAACCTTGATACTGAGACTCGTAAAATTCATGCAGGCTTATCATCCTTGGTGAAGGCTTCAGGCATGCATTACCGTATCCAACTGCCTGCTCACCGCCATGACAGAACTGGGCCTATAGCTTTCATTTCTAACAGGGGAAAAACGTAGTAATATGCTAAATAGAAAAAAAACCCCAAACAACGAAGCTTAAATGTTTTGAGGAAGAAAACAATAACTAGCGTTATCAATTTCTCTTGATATATAAAATGATAAAAATTATTTTAAATTTCTTTAATTTACTCTACCCCCTACAGTAGAAAATTTGAAACCTGTTTGGTTTTTGTTGTTTTGGGTTTTTTTTAAAGCACCCTTTCATTTGTGTGGAATAGTGTTCAGAAAGTCCAATCACACTGCAGTGGGGAAGTACAGTACTAATACAGCCTCTGAACTCCACATCAAAGTAATGGATACAACAAATCTGGAATGAATTTTAAATGTAAATTTTAAAGCCTTTTCCTGACTTTTTCTGATTTTTTTTCTGTATTTTTAAAGACTTGACATAAAAAGAAATATTTTCTTGAAAGCAGGTGGAGTGGAGATGAATGTATTGATTTTACAAAATAAAAACAAAAAATTGAAAGCAGAAGAACCCAAACAAATTGAAACTGTTCAGTTACAAAGTCAGAGGTCAAACATGAAGTCTGCCAAAATGCTAATCACTGTGATTATAATTTTGATATAACCATCATTTGCTAGAACATTAATCACATTTGTATATGTATTTGTTCTTTTCTGAGGATTACTGCTACAGAGTATTGGGGAATCCTCTAAAGGGAGTTCAGGTGTGAAAATCAGAAGGGTTTTTTCAGAGTTGTTTTTTTTTTTTTCTGTATTTTCCAAAAGCCAAAATCACACTAAAACCACTCAAACTTTCAAGAAAACAGATTGCTGGATGCTGTGTTTAAAGACTTGCACAACTCTTCTGCTTTTTTTCCATGAATATGTGCAATTCTATGTCTATTGTTTCATTTTACTATGCTTCGAAATCAGTCATGATTTTAGGAAGCCGAACAGTGCATCTGAACTATGAGCATCCTAAAAAAAATCTTTCAACACACTTATGCCTGTCCAAGTGAAGTCAACATAGCTAGAATGGGTGAGAGTTAAAGTGAAAAAATATGAAGATGGAGTGCTGCCTTCAGAAGATGCCTAGGTGTGTGGCAGACTTTTTCTGGAAAATTGTGACTGTAGTTTCAGAAGAAAGTAGTTTTGAAGACACGAGATTATTCAAAGAAAAATGAAGCCTCATGTCCTTTGATAAGTCGCACCCCATTATCCTCATCCTTTTTTCCCCTTTTGCGTTTTATTGTTGCTTTAAATGTTTCAAAACTGTTTCAGCCATTATGCTGTCAGAAGTGTCTTTTCAATCTCAGATCCATATCTTCTGACATCCTAAGACAGCTACAACAGAAAAGAAGACTTGTGTTGATGTTACTCAGTCAGCATTAAGTTGTCACAAGTGCTGTCTCACTTCATCTTGGTAGTGAAGCTTTGAGCCCACTCATATCACCATCTGCCTGCACAGAGGTAATATCCTGNGAAGGAAGGAAGGAAGGAAAGAAAGGAAGAAAGGAAGAAAGGAAGGAAGGAAGGAAGGAAAGAAAGGAAGAAAGGAAGAAAGGAAGAAAGGAAGAAAGAAAGAGAGAAAGAGAGAAAGAAAAGGAAGGTTTCAAGGGCATCACAAAGTCCTTAAGTTCCTGCAGTAGCAGAACTGGCTGGAAGCCTGAGTTCTTCAAGAGTGTAGGAGTTACCAACACTACTTTCTGCCAATTAGTCTTTGTATGTGTTGAGTATCCTCCCCCAAACTGACTTACAAAGGACTCACCTCCCAGATATTTCAACTAGAAACCCAGGCTGTTTAGCTCAAGCAGCAAAGAAACTCATGGTTTTTTCTCTTGAAAGGCTGTAGTCCAGCTGATATGGTAAGCGTTGAGAACCACAAGTGTATCAGTGACACCTCCCACCAAGACACTCTTTTCCTGGTGGTAGGATTTTCTTCAAACATCAGCAGAAGCTGAGTCCAATGCTCAGTGAATTTGGCCCCAGAGTTTTGTTCCTAGGACTCGCACTACGAATAAAAACTTGTTTCACACAGTCAGTGGGCTTGATGGTTTCCCAGCGTTGTTTCCTCTTGCTGTTGTCCCCATCCTCTGATCCATTGGACAAGACTTCCTAAGCCATTAGACAAGACTGCAAAACAAGGAAGACTTGTCNAGAGTTGTTTTTTTTTTTTTTCTGTATTTTCCAAAAGCCAAAATCACACTAAAACCACTCAAACTTTCAAGAAAACAGATTGCTGGATGCTGTGTTTAAAGACTTGCACAACTCTTCTGCTTTTTTTCCATGAATATGTGCAATTCTATGTCTATTGTTTCATTTTACTATGCTTCGAAATCAGTCATGATTTTAGGAAGCCGAACAGTGCATCTGAACTATGAGCATCCTAAAAAAAATCTTTCAACACACTTATGCCTGTCCAAGTGAAGTCAACATAGCTAGAATGGGTGAGAGTTAAAGTGAAAAAATATGAAGATGGAGTGCTGCCTTCAGAAGATGCCTAGGTGTGTGGCAGACTTTTTCTGGAAAATTGTGACTGTAGTTTCAGAAGAAAGTAGTTTTGAAGACACGAGATTATTCAAAGAAAAATGAAGCCTCATGTCCTTTGATAAGTCGCACCCCATTATCCTCATCCTTTTTTCCCCTTTTGCGTTTTATTGTTGCTTTAAATGTTTCAAAACTGTTTCAGCCATTATGCTGTCAGAAGTGTCTTTTCAATCTCAGATCCATATCTTCTGACATCCTAAGACAGCTACAACAGAAAAGAAGACTTGTGTTGATGTTACTCAGTCAGCATTAAGTTGTCACAAGTGCTGTCTCACTTCATCTTGGTAGTGAAGCTTTGAGCCCACTCATATCACCATCTGCCTGCACAGAGGTAATATCCTGTTTGCATGATGAAGCACTATTTACAGGGCTCCACTCTCAAGTCCACAGGGCTCTGACAGCAGCACATCCTACTCAGTGTGCCACCTAGGATCACCTGGAAGCAGCATTTCTCAGCAAAATAGCAAGACTTCTAATGCTTTGACTCAGAGACAAAAAAAAGTTGATATGTCTAATGCACTAGTGCAGCTCTTCTTCCACTTAGATTGGTCTTTGTAATTACTGTAATTATCTCAGGGTCACTTGTCTTTCCTGGCCAGGGTAGTGCTTTTTGGCCATCTCTTTCCCACAGAAGGGAGCACTCCATGGTGCACCCCTAGTGGGAGTTTGCTTGCCTTGCGTAGAAACCACAGGGCAGGGGAGTGGAGTTCTGTTCATCCAACAAAACTTGTGCTGATTTACACCAGGAAATGTCTAGCCACAAGTGCAGGCCTTTGCATGAGGACATGTCCCTGGCTCCCTCCCACAAGAGACGCGCTGCTGTTGGCGTCTCTGTACTCCAGGCGTGCAATATGAGCTCAAACTCTTTGGAGGGATGGAGGTGCACCTCCAGCACCTGCAGTAGAGAATGCGGCTGCTTTTTCTTAGAGAGGTATCTGCTGGTATCCTGATTCCACCAGGCTTCTTGCTGATGCCCTTTCATAGGCCAATGGGCTTACAGGGTCATCAAGTCCAATCCCTTCATGCACAGGATACTATGCAATCAATGCATCTAGCAAAGCAACCCCTTAGTTTATCACAGGCCCCCCAGTAACCTGCACTGAGCTTTAGACTGTAAGTAAAGAGACTGAAAGTTGCAAGGAGGGAGGGAAGGAAGGAAGGAAGGAAGGAAGGAAGGAAGGAAGGAAGGAAGGAAGGAAAGAAAGAAAGAAAGAGAAAAAGAAAGAAAGAAAGAAAGAAAGAAAAGGAAGGTTTCAAGGGCATCACAAAGTCCTTAAGTTCCTGCAGTAACAGAGCTGGCTGGAAGCCTGAGTTCTTCAAGAGTGTAGGAGTTACCAACACTACTTTCTGCCAATTAGTCTTTGTATGTGTTGAGTATCCTCCCCCAAACTGACTTACAAAGGACTCACCTCCCAGATATTTCAACTAGAAACCCAGGCTGTTTAGCTCAAGCAGCAAAGAAACTCATGGTTTTTTCTCTTGAAAGGCTGTAGTCCAGCTGATATGGTAAGCGTTGAGAACCACAAGTGTATCAGTGACACCTCCCACCAAGACACTCTTTTCCTGGTAGGATTTTCTTCAAACATCAGCAGAAGCTGAGTCCAATGCTCAGTGAATTTGGCCCCAGCGTTTTGTTCCTAGGACTCGCACTACGAATAAAAACTTGTTTCACAGTCAGTGGGCTTGATGGTTTCCCAGCGTTGTTTCCTCTTGCTGTTGTCCCCATCCTCTGATCCATTGGACAAGACTTCCTAAGCCATTAGACAAGACTGCAAAACAAGGAAGACTTGTCAAAACTGCTTTCCAGTTAGGGACAATTCACCAAAGGTATTTCCCAGCATCATTCCATTCCAGTATTCCATGTGGACACTTGATTCTAGGTTGTGGTACCTGGGACAAGTAGTCAAGAACTTTCAGTGCAGAGATTGTATTTATTCTTTAATATTAAATTAAATTTAAAGCCTTTGGAATATGGGAATTGCAGGCTACCAGAAGAAAGAGGCAGATAGATCCAAAAATAAGAGATCTGAGTAATTTCTTCTGAATCAGTTTGCGTTCTCAGGCATACCCCTCATTATTAGTTAACAGTGTGAACTGGTGCTGGCTTTAATTATTACTTTTCAAATTCTGTTTTCATCCCACTGCATCCCTTATGCATTGTTTTTTGTAAGATTTTTTAAGGTAAAGTTGTAAAGGAAATTACATGAAGCAAATTCTGTGGGTTTGTTACACACAGGGTCTACTAAACTGTGGAGATACACGGAAGAGGGGAAAAACAAAAAGAAGAAAATATCCCAAGCTTGAATCACTATTGTGTTGGCATAATTTTAAGTTCCTAAAAAGCCAAGGAAGATATGATGCTGTTGAAGGTATCTCATTGGGAATTATTGTATCTTATTATGTTAGACAAAAATTGAGGTGATTCTCTAGAAGCTATCACTTCTTCACCTTGTTTAGTTGTGTATAACCATGATAGATTTCTGGTACCAGCGAGCTGAGGTGGAAGACGAGAAGTGTTTTCAACAGTTAATCTAGAAGATTGCTTTACATGATGCCCAGACTGGTTTTGAAGGCACCTTTGCCCATGTGGAGCATGCTAGGGAAGGAAGCGATTTCTGGCCATGGGAGCTCAGCAAAGCTTGCAATGATCATGGCGCTCATGATGCTTCAACAGCTGCTTGCCTGTTTATTTTACGATAAGGCCGACAGCCAGCACTGAAAACCAGATCTACTGACCAGCTAATAGATTTTGGAATGTCATGTATGAAAAATCAGAAATAATTGCACCTGGCCATACAGGGGAATTTCTTACAAATACTTTGTTTACTACAGAATTCTAACTTTTGGAGTGGAGGAACATATTGTTCTCTAATACCAGAGTCTCTATTAGTAGTTGCGGAATAATAAATTATGAATATCCATCAGTTTAGTCCATAGAGTAAATAACTATGAATGCATATAGTAGAGTTTTGACAAAGTCCCTTGCACACTGCAGCATCCCTGGCTTGGCAGTATTGTGTTTATGTTATTACAGGAAAACCAGAGTGGCTCCATGGAAGCCTACCAGTCACAGAAGACTTCATACCATTTCAGTAGTGACTATGTAATGAAAAAAGTTATTGTGAATCTCAAAAAGACTTTGTTGCCTTGAAGCAAAAAAGTGAACAGTAGAGATTTGAAAGTTTTCACTTGTAAAAAGCAAGGGGATTGAGGATTAGGCTTGTTTGTCATGTATTCAGGTGTTGTAGTTGTAGCATTTCATAACCTGGTTGTGGTCACTCAGAATGTAAGCATAAAATTCACTATCAGTCCCTATCCATAACAGATAGCAGCCTTTTTAAAGGTAATGTTCTCCCAGAAATGTTGCCTCATGGTGGGTCTCCAAGTTCCTTGAGACCATTTACACATTTAGAAGCAATTACAAGCATTTTTTTTACAGAATATAGTAAAAAGCCTTCCAACAGTTTATCAGGTGTGGTTCAAGAATGTCTTTCCCTTCTATATTTTCTGTTTATGGTAGATGAGGTTGTTTTGGCCTACATTTTCTGGTAAATAGGGTGTTAGAAGTGCAATATTTTGTTTCCTTCCTGAAATTTACTTGGGTAACTTGCCTTCCTTTTGGAGGCTGCACTTCAAGACAGATTTTGTCAGAAAGCCCAGAGCCTTTAGGCTTGGTCCCTTGCCATATATCGGTAACAATCAATTTTCTCTGGGGTCTCTATATGCTTTTTATCATTTGGTTTGGGGGTTTTTTCTCTGTTTTTCTTTGTTTTCTGTCCCACATTTTCTGTATATTTAATTCAACATCACAAATATAATTATTAGAACTTAAGGCACTGTTGTGATACAAAAACTAGCAAATAAAAGAGAGGGAGATAAGACAGTTTTTCATGAACTTGAAGTTGGATTCTGTAAAGAAAATAAAGCAAGATTTTTCACGGCTATGCTTCTGCAATGGAAGTTTAGAGCAGCAGCAATCAGATATTGTAACTGCATGGGCCTGCTTTGCACAGTTTGTTTCTGAGGTATAAGATACTGAAGTATCAGGCCCTCAGGGAACATTTGCCATCTTAGGTGGCTTTAAAAAGCAGCATAGCCACCCATTGAATTATGGGTGTGTCACAGGTGGGCTGGAAAGAAAGATAGGAAGGACCTATCTCTGTTTTCTGCCATGATGGTTTACATCAGGGCTTTTAGAAAGCCAAGAGTGTAAGTATAAGGCTGCTGCCCTAATTTACATTGGCTTTTAAATCTAGAATACAGAGGGGACAAATATGGCTTCTGCCCATCTTGGCTCTAACTTCCCTGCCCTTAACAGATAATAATGCTTCTTTTCTTCAAAGTGTTTACTCATAGGAGTAAATTTTATTGAGTAGATGGCATTTGATGTAAAGGGTTTTGAGATTAAAAGATGCTTATTGGGGCACAGACTATGTTCTTGTTCCATTTTTTGTAGCAACCTTGCACAGCCATAGCTCTGAGTAGAAAATAAATACAATGTATGCCACATACTGTTCATATACTTATTTTTATATGTTTACACACACCTGCAAATGTATACACACACGAGAAGGAGAGAAATACAGAGAAAATATATTAACATCTGTACATTTTAAATTGGTGGGTGAGACATAAACTTTTGCACTTGGTATTTCATTTATTAAACTTCCAATGACACTGTCTTGGAAAGCAATCATTTTGGCTTCTATTTCTTTATTTGCATTACACAGCACACCTGGTAGAAAGGATATTTAAGTAGTGAAGGACTTGCAGCATTAGTAATTAATAGGTCCCATTATGCTAACTCTCATGCAAGTTTAGGACATCTTAGATGCTAGATAAGAGATGGATAATTTGAAGTAATTTTCCTGTAATCATGCCAATCACTTCAGCAAAGTAGTTATTAAATGAAACAGTATTATGATGAATTATAGGACATCTATTGAATATCTTTTCTTATCATCTACTTATAGTGCCTGATGCTGAAAAGAGTCAAACATGTGAATGCTCCTTCCCAGTAAAATATGCACACTTCTCACTGTAAATAATAGTTTGTTTAGCAAACCTTGTTTTTTTTTTAATGAGGCCCAGAGACACATTTGTACCTCATACTCTTTGCTGCTCTGGAAGATCATCTAGTTTTACTTTTTCTTTAAAGGTGGATATTAGCAAGAATGAGTCACCTCTGATGACAAGGAATTTTTCTAGTTCAAATTTGCTGAAGTGATTAAATATTATTTATCTAATTAAATGCTCAAAACAGATCATTATTGAAAGGAATAAATTTAGTGGATTTGTTGAGCAGTGTTAGCTGAAATGTAACTGCACATCATTTGACTTTTTAACATTTTATTATATCTAATAAGTCTTTCTGTGCTTAATTAAATCAACTTATTTTTTACAGCTAATTTAACATGATTTCATTTCAGTTACAGCTTTTGCATCAGATATGTAGAAAGCCAACTGTATAGCAAAACTAAGCTTCTGCTACTCAGGTGCTCTGCTGTACTTTTACCTCGCTAGCTGCTACTGACATCCAAACTATTTTACAGTGTTTTCTTATCTTTCACTGAGAAAGGTTACTCATTTGTTAATTATAATCTATTTCAAAAACTACAGTAAAAAAAAAAATTATACCATATGGTCATAAAACATTTAATAATTCTGTCATATGTAACAAGCTCTGAAAATCAACTTTTTTTCTTGGCATGGGGCTTTGCCTGGTGTCAGAAAATGCCAAACAGGAAAGTAAGATTAATTCTGCTCATGGCTGCCCCAGCAACTTAATCTTCATGTGTTTGGACAAAGATAGCAGTAGACCTGCTAGTAAGCATAAAGCTTTCATTTTTTTCCCAGGGTACACTGTATCTACATAGTTTTTGCATATTGTTCAAAGACTTTTGAATCTGGTTTTGTTGTTCTATTAAAAACAATTCATTGGCTTCATCCTTTTAAAACTTCTGAGAGATTTTGTCTTTTTTGAACAGTATCCCACCGTGGGGTGGGAGGTGAGAAATTCAGTCAGCCTGCCAGTGATTGCAGTTGGCTTGAATCAATGTCACTCCTTTGACTTCAGTAGGATTATGCCTGGACCACACTAGCATCTATGAGATCAAAACCAGGCTGAGGACATCTCTATATCGACTAAAAAAGGGGCTTTATGGTTTTTGGTCAGCCTGCTCACTGTCTAGCTGTTCCCACTGGGTTGTTTTTAGAGCCACTGTCTCTGCAAAATATAAATGTATAGAGCAAAACTCATTATGTGTATAAGAGCTTTTGATAGATGACTGTCTAATCTGAATATTTTTCCCTCCCAAACACCTGAATATTTTTCAGAAAAGCTTGGGAATGCTCTTAAAGCTAGCCCTAAAGCAGAGTGAATTTCTGCATAGTGCATAGCACCAGGTTTTAGCAGCATTATCAGTTTTAACTTAAATAAAAATAAAACCACCAGCAGTTTTAAGCTCCTGTGTGAAGGACTGCACAAAGATACATTTTTGCCCACGTACATGTAACACATTATTATTCCTGTGGTGGTTACCAATAACAATTTCTGTATATAGAGAAAACTGCCTAACACTTGGTCTTAAATTCCCCTGAGTAAATGTTCATGATCACAAATTTGGCTAAAGGATTTTTTTCATTACCCTCAAACATTTCCTTTCACCTCCAACCTCTAGGCAGAGCCATCGCTTTCCCTTTAGACCGGGGAACATAAAGCCATGGGGCCATCGGGGCTGGCTGTGCCTGACCCCGAGGGCCCTTCTGTCAATCACTGCCTCCCCATCCCTTGCTCTCTTTCACACCAGGCAGCTGTACCCATCGCTGTCAACCAGGTAACAACCAGCAAACAATAGAGGCCTGAATGCCTGGTCTAGACACTCTTTTAGCCACTTATTTGCTGCTCTTGGCAGCTGTTGAAGCATAAATAAGCAGTTTGTAATCAGAAAGCTGACATCATTGCAGCTCAGCTGAGAGGGGGAATTGTTGCTGTGCACTGAGCTGCTTTCCTCCCTTCCCCCCCCCACCCCAGCCCCCTCCCTCCTTCATTTTGTGACAACAGATTCTGGGGTGGGGATGCAGATTTCTGCTGGGCTAAGCTGGCTTTTCTTTTTATTTCTAGACTACAATGATGTAGGTTGCAGAAAATGGCATATGTGAGGCAATGTACTTTGCTACTACCAAAATTGAAAAGAAAAAAAACCCATCTGCAAATAAATGGTGGGGTCCTGTCCTACTCCTTCAGAAAGCACTTCAAGCCTCACAAATGTTTTGAATTTGAAGGGTGATATTTCAATAGATTGACCTTAAACTGGGAAGATTGGCACAAAATATTTCCCTGTCCTGACTGGTATTTTTACCCCTCAGTTTTCTTTTTCACCCCCTGGAAGGAGAGAGGAGGTAAAAACAGTCATACCAGAAGTGAGCGAACACTTACTAACAAACTCTGTTTTGTGCCAGTGTGCCTCTGTTCCTGCTTTCGAAATGCCCAGCTACGCATCTCGCGTTGCTGCAAACATTTGTTGTTCGAGTACATTTCATACACTTTTAACACTTCTCTTTTTTTCTACTTTGGGGCTCAATCGTAAACAAGTTCACTGGGCAAATTTGACACAATATTTGTAACTCAAGCTGGGTTCCTTGGGAAGGATTGGTGGGGTGAGACACGTGGCAGCGCTGCTGCTCCCTGACTGGGGGAAGACGACAGCATACCCAGTGCAAATATTTGCACATGCAAATTTAGAATTCGTTTTCCACAAACACTTGCACGTATGACTTTCAAATTAGCTTTCTGCAAGCATTCATGCTGCTAAGAAACTCTAGTTCAAATATTCATATAAAGTGAACATAAAAGGGCCACAGGTTTAGGTGATTTCTTTTTTTAAAATTTTTTTAAGAAAACAGCCACCAAGTGAATATTCATGCCAAAGTCTTTGCAATGTTTGCCCAGTTCTGTTGTTTTCTGACCCTCCTCCTTTAATATTGAGAAGTGATATGTGTTCATGTGGTACCAAAGAGCAGTGGCAAATTATGCTGCCTCAAACATATAGTTAAAACATAAACTTTATACTCTGCAGTGCATTTACTGCTCCTTATTGATAGGAAAGTAAAGCAGAGTGTATAACCTTTACAATATGTAATCCATACCGAGTCCCCAAGGTTTTCCCCGAGTTTCATTCGGTCTGTTCTGGTGATGACTGGGGCAATAATGGGAAAGAGGCAAAGGGCTTTCTGAAGGGCTTTCTCCCCCACCGTTGTTTGTTTATCTGTCTGTGTGCACTTTATGCACGCCATCAAGTAAGGGAGTTGAGCTTTCCCAGTCTTGTGGAGCAGAGCTCACGTTCCACCGGTGATGTGTCAAAGTCTGATCTGACTGCCTGTTGGTACATGGAGCCAGGATGGATGCTGGTGTCTGTGGGGTTCACTAACTATCTGAAATATCTTCAGGTAGCTCTGTCTGTCTCTGGTTTCAAAGAGAAAGAAGGCCAGTTCAACAAAAATATTGACTTTGTATCTCCCAAAGGCCTTCTAGTATTAGTTTGCTCTAAGTAGCTCATGATTTAGAGTACAAAGGCATTTCCAGAATGCATGTTTAACAAAATGACATAGCAGATAATTGAAATTTATTTGCAATTTTCAAACTACAATAAACACAATTCTCCTTTTCTTTCATTAATAATCGCACGGCTAATGCATAACAATCCCTCTGCAGCTTTTACAAGCAAACTTGAGCTGCTGTGTTGTAATAGCTGGAAAAGTTAATGTAGCTTGAACAAGGTTCCTAATTGTCCCTGTCTCTGTCATATTTGTCTACTTGAATGGTCCTAAATACCACAGCGATTAATTACTACAGAGCAGGTATTACAAGATGTTATCATCCTTCCCCAACTGTCTGGGTGAATGGAGAGAGGCAGTAGATTGTTGCAGTGTTTCATCTTTGCACTTCCTGTAAGGCACTTTAACCAGAAGATTTAATGTGTCAAAGTTAACTGCGTTCTCACACAGATATTCACATTCTAATTAAAGATTAAGAACGTAGTACATTACACTGTGATTTGTCATACATGGCTTGTTAAATAGGAAACCTACCGGGATTCCCTAACATTTTATAAACATTATTCAGGGCTTTTAATGTGGGCAAAGGAAAAGATTATTCAGCTGCTCTGCAGAGTAGGAGGCAGGTCATTTTTCCCTCACTCCTCCATCCTGCCCAAGCTTCCCCTTTTCCAAATAAACAAATAAGAAAACTCAGGTGGTTTTCAAACTGCAATTCTGTTGAGATCTCTTTAAACTATTTATCTTCCCAGCATGCATGTGTGCACATGGATATATATAGAGAGAGAGACAGAGAGAGAGAGAGAGAGAGAAATAAAATATATGTCTTAATTATTTTTTGGCATTTTTCAACTTTTGCTGTCAGCTATGTAAACTGAGGTAGGAAGTCTTTGTTTGAATTACAGTGGCAAAGGAAGGAAGAAAGATGAAACAGTTTTTCAATATGCAGAATGTGCTTTCAGATTATTCTAGCAATGCTGAGCGGCGTACCACTTCCAGTATTAGTAGCAGAGGACTGGTTCACATTCTTTGATTGCCTGAGGAATAAATTAATGAGGTTACTAGAGACATTGAACATTTGCATATTCACGGATGCTTATTAGGTATAAAGTGAATGCCAGGTGCATTGAATTTTGGGAATACTAGCTATGTATTTGGTCTTCTATTTTTAAAGCAATCACATCTTTCTTTTTCCCTAAAGTGGGAAGTTCTGTGAGGGGATAAAAAAGCAGCATTTATAAAAATAATAACACTCAAAAAAATCAAATTAATTCAATACAGATGAAGCTTTCCTATAAGATATGCATCAGAGTAAATAAGATACAGCATGAGGCTAGGGACTATCTGAATATCTTGTTTGGAACAGCAGTTAGGGTGATTACAAATATAAAAACAATTGTTCTAAGACACAAGGAGAACAAATGTTATGTTTTTCACTGTGCTCCTTATGGATTTCTAGCTTTAAATAGCAATAGGAGAACTCATTATGAAGTTACCTTCCATGATGTCCAATGCTTAATTTTTAAAACACTCATATTTTTGCACAATTTGTTCCAGCAAACCTCAAACTCAGGCTGCAAAACGCAGGAGATAGAATTACAAAATTTGTTTGACTGTTTCTCCAAGGAGTATCTGCACATGGTTGCATTGTTGTCAGTGACTTCCGTCTCTGCAGTGTGAAAGCACATTGTGTGAATGATTTGCACTGTATCTCATTATTGCTGCAAGTTTTTATCTATATTGTTTATTTGGGATCTTGCATTTTTGCATTCGGAAAGATTTTATGGTATTCGGGTTTTTGGTTGTTTTAGGGTTTTTTTCATCCCATTCTTTTGCTGTCCATAAGCCATATAGAGCACAGCATTAGCACTGCTTGTTCCAGCAGAGAAATATCTGTCAATTGAGAACATGTATTGTTTGTGCTGCCTTTTGCTTGTCTTTTACAGTGTAAGCATCAAGCGTGTACATGTGCACAGAACTACAGGCTTACATGCCCTGCACACAGATAAATACAAACACACGTTCCCACACAGATGTGCACTTACCAAATTATTGGTATCACCTACTTCCAAGTAGCTGGTGTAGCAAAATCAAGCAGTGATAAGTGTTTTCTATGGATAATAATATGTATCTGCAAACAGGCTCCCTTCTGCCCCCTTGTTTCACAGAATACTGTGCTCAACTTCCCTTTCCTGGATGTTGCACTGTGCTGATCACTGCCCTGCCTCTGCAAATCCTATTTGAAAATCTCATTTGCAGCATAACTGACAACAAAGGCATTACACGGTGTATGCCCTGCATTTTCTGCAGACTATTCCTTGCCTTTGTAAGTTATTTCTAACTTCTAATGAAAATACTGTGTGATCAGTTGATGATCTTTTTTATTTATTAATAGTCTGTAAAATTAAGTGTGTCTAATCAAAGAATGGGTCCTTTCTTAAAAGTGCAAGGTGGAATGCATTAGATCAGTGGTACAAAAAGCAGATGTTCTTTACTGCAGTAGGCCTTTCTTTAGGTACTCTAGGAAACAGGGACTTAAAAATTAAATTGAAGAGAATTTCTAGGTGCAATCACTCCCAGCCACTGCAAGACACAGAAATCCTCTTGAGATATACATTTTCTCTGCATTTGTTTCCAAACTGTAATTCTGCTCCATGATTAAAACAAAAAAAAAAAAAAAAAAAAAAAAAAAAAAAAAAAAAAAAAAAAAAAAAAAAAAAAAAAAAAAAAANGAAAAAGAAAAAGAAAAAGAAAAAGAAAAAGAAAAAGAAAAAGAAAAAAGAAAAAAAAGAAAAATTATTTTATATTTCAGTGTCTCAGGGCAGCTTCTGAATAATTACATGCAAAGTGACCTATTAGGTATTTATTGAAAATAGTATTGCGAAGCATAAATGTGCATTTCTTTTTTCAGGAAGGTCATTTTTTAAAACATCCTTTGTAGCTGCTTCACTGACGTCCAGGGGTTTTTGCCATCCACACGGCACAGATTTTTTTGATTATGTAGATTTTTTTCCTCCTCTATTGCAGTTTCATATGCAAAGCATGCATCAGCCACATCCATGCTATCTCCTAAAGCAGTCATTCTGAAACCCAATCTGGGGACAGTGCAGACTAAATAAAATTTCATTTTGATTTGGCCTCCCGCTGAGAATGGGACTGCTTTGTTTCAGCCGACAGAACCAGCAAGCCAGAAAGGTATGTCCTGTTTTGCATGGCTGATGGTGTGACTTGAGGATCACAATCAGGCCGTTCATGCTCTCAGGGCTCGGCATCTCATCCACATCCTGTACCGTCTTTCTCTTTTCCTTGCCATTTGCTTTCCTTCTGTGCCGCCTGCCGTCTACCTGCAGGGCAAAGCTATGGCAGACCCTCGCACTATTGTTTACTTTGGCATATGTTTAATAGCTGCATGGCTGTTTCAGGGTAGGGTTTGTCTATTCCCCCCCCTCCCCTCCCCTCCCGCCCCCTTCCCCCTTCGCCTTTGTTTTTTCCCTTCCCTACCCACATTCACTTTCCTTATTTTCTAGGTGTTGAATACACAAATACTGACTTAACAGAAAATTATGTAAGTACCGCTTGCAATGCTTCAGAGATTTTACTGGGAGATCTGTAATGCAGAATTTTATTGTGAATCTGTGGAAGCATTTAACAGCTTTGAAGGACTTCAGTTTTCATGGCCCTTTAGAGACGTTTAGGCAGAAAAGGAGTCACACATTACAGTTAGTAGAAAAAAAAATAAATAAAAACACTCCAAGGAAGGGGGCTGGCTTCTTTGCCA
>VZTG01003862.1:2471641-2564141 GCA_013397845.1 Melanocharis versteri
TTAAGACATTTGGTTAAGGTCCAAACTTACACTTTAGGGAGGTAAGACAAAAAGACTAAAAACTGTTTTAGTAGGATCAGCTAAAACGGCAAAATAGATCTGGATGTTAGCAGGTTAACAATGATAACTCAGCTTAAGGTCCCTAAAAATAGAAGTGAAAGAAGCACATCAGTAGTGAAGAGCAAGGGGGCCAGAACAAAATTCTGAAGATCCCCATAATTAACTGGCAGAGGGTCAGATGAACACTTATTAAAATGCAACAAAGCACAACGGGGTGTCTCAAAGATGGAGTTTCAATCTCAGCTGTGAATTTCTTGGTGTTCTCGGTTCTAGCCGGGCCTGCCATGTTATTTTAAAAAGTACTTTTCTCTACATGATACCTTTGAGAATCTGGGGAGAATATTTATTTATAAAGGCTTAAGAGGGCAGTTTATAGACAATTCAGGGGACAGACCTCCTCAGAAAGTATAAGAAGAATAATATTATGGTGATATTTTAAGGTGTATCTGTGTCTGATATTGGAATGCTGTGAGATCAATGCGTCAATTTACTTTCCAGTTTCAAAGACAATAGTAAGTCTTCAGTAAGAAACAGCGTTTTCCAGTGCAATATCATTACCTTACCCTAATGCTGCTAAATACTATACATTGTCAACTCCTCCTTTTACAGCATGAATACAATATTCTTTAGCTGCCTCGGTCAAATAATTTCAATGAGAAAAAACATATGTCCAGGCAGTAAATGTAGATCAACTATCTTGAAAAAAAGGATTTTAAGGTTTTCTTGGCCATAAATATTGCTTTTTAGCACAAAACACATCTGCGTTTTAAACCATAATGTTCATGTAATTTCACCCGACTTTAACACCATTCTAATTTGGCTGATCTGTTTTGGTTTGGGGTTAAAAAGTGTTGCTGGAATTGGTTGATTAAAGATAACTGAAGGCAGAGAGAATTGTGGGAACCTCTGAGACACAGGAGATCTGAAGGGGACAGGACAAAGGTAGGGCAGGAAGAGGATGAATACTTCCTCACTTTCAATGGCAGAGGGAAAATTTCACTTCATTTCCTGACACTCAGACATGTGGTATGCTATGCATTTAATATATTGGCTATTGAAAGTTTTTGGAACAGAGTATAGCCAGGGTACATTCTTACATCATGATTTACAGGTGTTTTCTCATGTGATAATATGCTGGCAAAACCAGAGAATACGAGTAGCTGGTCTGGCTGAAGTCCTCAAATACACTATGTCATGGCAGTGTAAGTTTCTTAGTGTATTTCAGACCAGCAGGCTTTTCTTTTACCCAGTAGTGTTTTGAAGCACCGTACTGTTTAGCTGCTCATATGTTGGAGGGGTTTTTTGGTTTCTTTTTCTTTTTTTCTTTAGTAAGAAGATTATGCCATCTTGGATTTTGTAATTCCTTCATAAATTATTTTAAGTTTTCTTTACATATGTGCATACCCCCACACACATATTTACCACTCGGAGGACAAGTTGGATAAGGCAGAAGTGTAATATCACACCTCCGCTCTCCCGAATGAGGGACTGGCCGTCAGCGGATACCCAAAGTGCTATTTACTCCCTGGAACACAAAGAACAAAATGCTCTATAGGCAACTGCCAATAATCTGGCCTCAGATCCTCATTGCTAGATGACTCCTAGTTCTCTTGCAGTCACGACTCAAGCAGCAGTATTGTGGTACACTGACAAACGGGATCCTAATCTTCCAAAACCCTGCCCTCCCTACCCGTTATGCTGAAAAGAATTCAAGTAAACCCTGCCCCCAAATGTGTAACCACAGCCCATGATGAATGCAGTGTGCAGTTTCCTAGTGGGAAAAGCAGGGGTTGTGGGTTGTTTAAAATTGACTGGTTTTTGCTTCAGTGAAGGAGGAAGTGAACTAGGAGAATAGGAGGAAATGAGAGAAACAGTCATGAGAAGGGTCCCAAAACAAAGCAGAGACAAAAATCCTTGGGAGATAGAATTGATTATGTGCGTTAAAATAAAAGAAAGCTAGTGAAGGGAAACTTTTTGCTCCAGCTTCTCATTTGATTAAGGGGACAGAATTTTGTGTAATCTTCCTACCAGATTTGCATCAAAGGTTATACTGCATCCTTTTTGGCCACTCCTCAAAGGCTGCCGGTCTACAGGAACATGAGTATTTGAGGATCCATTTGTACTAGAGGTTCACAAATACCTGTCTGAAATTCACCCCTTCTCTGTATCACCTGTGAATTTTCTGACCCGAAGAGAGATCTTCTCCTCATCCTTCTCCACCTGTCTGTGAAACCTTCTCATTTTTCTTGAGGTTATCTAAGAAGGGTGCAATCAAAGGACCAAGATGAAAGATACAAGTCCTCATGTAGTTCTGCTAAGAAGAACCACAAGAACCACAGGTGTGGTTACAGCATGGGGCTCATGAAACTAACATTCATTACTTCATGTGGATGGAGTGGATCTCATGTCAGTTTGCTCTCCAAGTTTCCAAAAGCACATCAGAAACCAAGATGCTCTTAACATGGAGTGGTTCCTGAAATTAGTATTGTAATAAATGCACCTTCCTGAGGCAAGATTCTGGAAAGTCTGTCAATTTTTTTTGCAACCCTAGAATAGGACAATCTTACCTAATTTCCTTGAGTAGAGATGCAGATTTCCTCCAATATCTTTGCAGTTTCCCCTGCCTCTCTGGTTGTATTCTACCTTCAGGTGAGACAACAGAATATCCCTTACACTACTTTCATCAAAAAGCTCATTATCTCCTAATCCTCTGCTGGTCCTCACCAGTATCTCAGCTCTATATGTTTATACGTGTTGGTTTTCACTGATCCTAACCTACATTTTTTGCCTAGATTTTCTCTCCACATCGTCCAAAACTGCCTTTGATAGTCACATTCTGTGAAAAGCCATTATGCATTTAAAAATTTGAATCCATAACCCTGCAAAAAGACTGATATTATATGTTTTCCTGTTCTAAGCAAAACTCATGGACACTAATAATTTGTTCAGTATTGCCAGGCATTCACAATTGGTAAAGATAGCGCAATGAGCTACCACCCAGAAATCCTGGATAAACAGCCACTCCCTATGCACAGGCTGCCTGTATAGTATGTGATCTATAGACCCAGTGATCCTAGACCAACTTGTAACATCATACATGGACCACATACCCTCAACAGCCATGGCAGCCTGACTTCTTTGATCTCTCAGGCAAAACACAATTTTCCTGGGAGGAATAGGTAAATCTTAGTCGAAACTGTTCTTCTAGCCCAGGCTTATTCATAGAAAGAGAGACATGAGCCGTGCCATGTGGCAGGTGCAGGGCATTAAAGCTAAGTAGAAGTCTTGACTGAGCACTAGTCTTCCATAAGGCATGCTTTCCTTGCAAAGTTCCTTTCTCTTGGCCGTTTTCCAGCCCCATAGTCTCTGCTTCAGTCTGCAGAAGAATTCAAAGCACTGTTTGTCTTTCAAGCCAGAGAGAAGACCTCAGTGCAGACTCTCAATAACTGGTCTGTCGTAGCACAACAGAACGCCTCCTCTGAGATTTCAGGTTCCTTCCTGTCCTCCTGGAGCACAAATTCACCAGCATCCCATCTATTCAGCTGAGCTACTGAGCTACTTCCTAGCAGGTGCTTGTAAGTAGAAGGAGAACAATCCTGGGAAAGTCATCCTGCAGGCTTGGCTACTTCACAGAAGGAAATTTCCAGGGAGAATTAATTTCCTGGTCCTTTTCCTGTCAGTAGAACAGGATTCCCTCAGCCATAGGATACCACCTCCCCACACTGAAATGAGGGTGAATATTTTTGGAAGGTCCATTAACCTTGCTTTTCATTAATGACTTCCACGTATTAAGTGGCTGGTCTCTGTAGCTCTCACAGAAACAAACCATTTCTCACTATCTGTACATATTATACAGCACAACTTAGAAACACAGGAAACAGAGCTCTCTTCATCAGTTAGTCCATGTAGATAGCAAGACCTTGAATGTGCCCGAAAGATATCTGCATGACTTGTTCTTGGAATCTCCCAGCGGTGGAGATCCCACAGTCTCCTCAGGTGAGGTGAGTGTTCTTCCCCAGTGCTTAACTTTCCTTACAATTACAACTTTTTTCCTAATGTTTAACCCGAATCCCTCTTGCTATGACTCCAAGCTATTATTTCTTGTCCTATCCACATTGGGTTTGTCATACAGATTATTCACTTTCTCTTACATATCTCTCAGCTGCTATAATTTCTCTCTCATTCTTCTTTACTTTTAGATAGAATAACTACAATACTCTCACTCTTCATTCAGAGGTCTTGCTTGCTGGTCATTCTCATTTTCTTCTGACGTCTGCTCTCCAAATAGTCCACATCTGTTTTTAAGAACGGTGGTCAAAAGTAGACACAGTACATCACTGGAAGCGTCACCGGTTGCAAGCAGAACTCAGATCATGGTTATGTTCTTTCTTCCTCGAGAAAAGGGTCTTTTATTTGGTTTAATCCACAGTGCATCTGCTCTTCTGGCTGTAAAGGGTAGCTACCTAATAGCAGTTAACTCTTTAGGGAGTTAAGGAATGGCTTTTTAACATTTTTAGCATTTTAAATGCTCTCCAAGCAGTTATTGCAGAATTTCATAATTATTAGCATTTGCAATACAACCGTAAGGAAGAAAAATATTTTTGTTGCCATTTTTCCAATGAAGAGGTTGCAGGTCTGCAAAATGTGCTTTGCAAAGGTATATTTTTTTCTTTTGCCTTGTGAGAAGAAAAAGCATTGCTGGATTCTTCTGTACAGGATTCTGCAGTGCATTTGAATTCTTCCACAAAACATGACTATTCAATGAGTGTGTTCATAGTGCAGATTTCCAAGCCAAGTCTCTCTTCTTAAGGGCTCTCAAAGGTGCTTAACTGTAAGATGATATGATTAATATTTTGTTCATTTCTGCATTTTCCATTTAAGTACCTAAGTTTTGATCTTTCACATGCTCCAGGGCACTTTGCCAAATTCTTTTATTCCTCTTGGGACAGTTGGTCAAGAAGAAAGACAGGATGGCAGCTGGAGGAGACAGGATCAGAAAAGAACCTGAGGGAGAGGCTTCAACGCCGAGCAGAGATAAACAGAAGCATCCATCTTTAGGTCCTACCAGATCCAGAACAAGTTTTTTTTCCAAGTTTTCTTAGTTTACAGTGTCACTCTATTGTCAGTAAACACCTGAAGCCCACTTTTGTCTTACTTCCCTCTTGCGGCTGATCCACCAAAAAAAGTTGGTAATCTGCTATTGCTACTTGGTTTTCAATTGCTCAAATAACAGAGGTCTTTGTTCTGCAGCAGGTTTCCAGCTTCAAAAGGACACATGTACAGATCAGAATGGTTCTATCTAACCTCATTCGTGCCATGCCTAATTTCTTTTCCTTTTTCTTTTTAATCTTAATTTATGTGTTCTCTGCATTATGTGAACGTATATGCTTTGTAAAATGTGCTATGACATCAATTTCCAGCACTGCTAGGGTTTTTGCACATGGTGCAATGTGGTGCCTTAGTGGCATGTTCTCATGTGACATAAATTGAAATCACAGTGGGTCATAATGCAGCACAACAGGTGCATCAAAATGTTTTAAATGGTTTCTATTTTTTTTTTAAATCAAGTCAGAATCAAGAACAATGGCAGACGTTAAACTAGTTCTGCGCAGCAGCTGGAAAGAGGATCAGGGAGAGGATCCTTTTTGCTATTTGCAATGGGGATGCAAAGGCAGTTGTGCAGTGTAAACCACATATTTTTTTTTCTTTCATGTGCTGTGATTAAAGTAGTTTTCTTACCAGTATAACATGTTTCATTAATACAATGTTTAAATAATTAAATACAGCAACTCTGGAGGCGATGGCTAAGATAAAAGTTTGTACGCAATCCGTTGTTGTGATCCGACTGTACTTCTTTAAACCCATGGAGATACAATTTAGTAATTTAACTTCTGAAGTCAGTTGTTTAATAAACTATTACATTTTAATATGGTTTTGTTCTTGTCAAAGGGAATGATTCATTTCCCCCCTGTCAATTGTTCCAGCTGAAGTTATTAGTGGTTCCAGGGTTGAGGGGGTGCTGGGTTCCTGTTTGAATATCCCTACTGTGCTGTTCCCTTTCTCTAGACATTACCACTGGAATGTTACATGAGTGATCTTTTAGTGGTTATAATTATTTTGTAGGCAAAGTAACTGCAATCATTTGTGTCTTCAATATTGATATATTTCTTTAAGTTTAATTCTGTTGGCAGAGAGTAAGATACTGGTTAAAGGGAATATATAATTAGTTGTACTAGGATTAAATTTATATTAGTATTGTCTAATAATGGATGTCCCAGAAAGAAACCTGGAAAAACAATTAAATAGAGCGAATATAACAGTAGATAAAGTAAACAATACCTCTGCTGCTATCTGAGTTTTTCATAGTTTTAACAACCTTTGTTTGCTCCAGTTTCAATATGATCCTATTGTTCATTTTCCTTTATTAAAAAACAAAAAAGCTTTTGTAAGAAATGTATTCTTAAAAAAATGAAGGATGTGTCTCTATTTATTTCTCTCTCTCTTTTTGTGAAGATTTTAGTTATGTAATGTTGGGGTGTAGGTTTAATGTTGTCTGCTGGGCACCTTCTGCAAGTTGCTGCCAACTGATAAAACAGTGTTAGAGACAGACTTGGTAATCAGTTAGATCATTTTACATATGCCCATCCATTACTGATAGCAATCAGAGGAGGTGGACATTTCCATGCTACTTGTGCACAGGGAGCAAAGCCTGGGCCAGCAGGACCTGCTGTTCCTTGTGCTGATCCCTGCGACTCACCTGCTGTGGGGGCTGTCGTAGTGCGGGGTGACAGGTCTGTGAAGATTAGGGAGCAAGGGCCTTTCCGCAGGCATTTGCTTATCACTAGCCTTGGTGACACGTGGGATTATTCGTGGCCAAGTCCTTTACCACAGCACTTACAGTTCTGAGATAAAAAGCACGCACCAAGGTCCCCACTGCCTCTCCAGCTGAGATGGGAATTGGCATTATTTGAAATTCAAGGAGTTTTTACTGTACACAGGAATAATCCAAATGTGGAACGGGACTTGTTATTAACTGTAAATCCCCTTTCCCTTAAGAAAACCAGAGTAAATGCAGGAAATAAGCTCCCATTTATATACCATAGAGACAATGCTTCATTGTCACTTATATTTTAAAGTCACAAGTGAAAAGTAAATGGAAAGTGGGAGCAAATATCAAGGTGTCAGTGGCATTGATCCTTCCACAGTGCAGTCAATAGAAATTTTGTAGCTTACTTGCGACCAATGAGAGACAGCTTACATAGAGAGGATATTTGATGGTTTATTCTTTAGAACATGCGTTAGTCTGTACCCAAGTCAAAAAGGGGGAGAAAGACTTCACCTCTTTTTTTTACTATTAATTCTACAAATTTCATATTTATTTACTTTTTATGTTGCAGTATTTTAATAAACTTTTAAATATTTCTTCAAACACACAGCTAGAAATCTATGTTAAAGTTATTCCAAGAGTGCATTTCCAGAACGCTTGAATCCTATTGTTACCAGGTGCTTATGAGGCAACCAAGATTTTAAAAAGGAGCCACAAACAGAATCTCATTACAAATACTACAGAAATTTTGCTCAGTCCAGCTTAACTCCATTATCATCAAGTTTTCTCTCACTGAGGAGCATTCCCAAAAACATTATTATTCTCACACAAATTCAGGCAAATAATAACTTTCCTTCATTGCCTTTATTTCTTCTTTTTAAATTTTATTTAGGACAGCATGTGCCATAGCCTGCCTGGGGTGCCACACGGCAGAAGCCATCCTGGCTCTCTCTGTATCCTGACACGGAATTTACTGCAGATATAATGTATGTTATCAAACCCACATAGGCATCCTGGTCTCTAAAAGTGGTCCTCAGCATCACCCATTCCACTTTTCTATCATTTGTGTTCCAATTAATTTCCATTTTCTTTGACAGTCCCATAGTTTCAGCCTTATAGGAGGCCATAGGCAGAATGCACTTGCTGTACAATTTTGGTTTCAGGCACAGGGGCATCTTCTCTGAAAGAATCTGCATGAGTTATTGAACACCCCCCTCCCCACAGTGATATTATTTTCTCTCTCTTTTTTGGACACTATCTCAAACTCTGTGACCCAGCTAGACATTTTCTTCCAACACCTAAATTGCATGCACTGGACTTATACTGAGTAAATCACACTGAGCATTTGTGTCATAGGACTATTTGTCAATACCACTGTTATCTTGTTTGGCATGGTTTAATCTTCTTGTTCCTCTGACTCTGCAGAACTGTGGGCATGCAACCTGTTGCATGCTGCGAAGAGTACAAACCTAAATTTATTTTAATATTATTGTCTCTATTAGCATTTACTTGCTTGTTATGTATGCCCTATGGGTTCTAAAAAGATATTTTCTGCATAGGAGAATGTAGATGCAGGGAAAAGCTAGTCTGCTATCAGTATGCTAGTTAGTGTGAATGTCTGCCAAATTAGGTCTCCCATTTTTCCAAACTGACTTGGGATACATACACATAAATTTTAACAAACTCCTATACCTTGCATGTGTAATGCTAGAGACAGCATGTGTGTGTATTTGGTTTGTATACAACAGCAAAAGCTTCCTTGTTTTTCACAAAGTGGAGACATAAGAAACAGTGGTGTTTTTGATACCTATGCACCGCTTTTAGCATGATGGTATCCTAGGCACTGGCATAATAGAGGCATCAGATAAAATAATAATACTCAAATGATGTTTGCAAAGTTGAGCTCGTAAATGTCAAAGGTGATTTGAAGTGGACAAGAGTGAGTCTTAACAAATCAAGTAGGGGCTGCTGGCAATTGTTTCTCTTCTCAGTTCTTATTGAAACTAATATTGGACAAATTGAAAGAGTGATTGCCTTAGAGCCTTTGCAATGTCTTCACCAATCTGTCGCCCATTTCCATAAAAAATGGGAGTGAAAATGGCAGCTGACTTCTTTTGACCTCTCTCAATTTCACAGGAGCTTCTGTCGGAGGCCTGAAAAAGCAGTTTTTCAAGCAGGCCATTATCTTTCGTAGCAAGTAAGTTGGCAGAGAAATTGAAAAATATCAGTCAAATAATCTATTTAAGCTTGGTCTTTCTGTATGCACTATGATGTGGAAGAAAACCAGTGACAAAAAAAGAAAAAAGATTAAAAAACAAACAAACAAAAAAACCCAACCAACCAACCAAAAAAAAATCAGCCTCAACATGAAAGTAAATGAACAAGAGGAGTTAGTTCCTTTATCAGCCTTTTTTGTTTTGTTTTTTCAAATTCTTCTTCTGCCCCTCTGTCCTCATGATTTGATTGTCAGCATCATAGCAAGATAAGATGCTACCCAGGGTTCCTAGTCCCCTTTATCTTCCTGACTAATTGGTTTCTACCCTGATAGAATAATGGACCAATGGCTCTTTTGCTCCACTTGGCTTGCTAATTCATTGTCTTTCCATCTAGTATCTTTCCCTAGGTTCACCAAAGTTCGCCACTTTCATTCCATAAAGTAGCTGCAGAAACACCTCCTTCTTCTAAGATTTAGAATCATGATTTTTTTCTTCTTAGAAACTTGCAATTGCAGTAAAGTTTCTCTTCTTTACAAAGACCAAGACACACCTTCCATGCGTATGAGAGGTGTGCTGATGCTTTGTTTCTCTCAACTTCGTCTGTAACCAGCAACAGAGATATTCATTTCCCTTGAAAGCAGGTTAACCTATCTAGTTCAGAATTTACTCTTAGGAATTTTTATTCTCTTCTTATTCTCCCTAACCTGCACTTGTCTTTCAAGTACTCAAGATTAGGCAGAGAACTGGAGGATCCATGAGTTTGGGGAACCCTTAAAACCCTTGGGACCCTATTCTGTGCTGCAGATCACTCAGCCTAACTGGAGCGACCCAGCAAACACCAGAATGCATCAAGTGAACAGCTTGGACCTATTTCCACCTCAGCTGTCTTCCATCAGGCCGATTCTTTGTGCCCCAACCCCATGCTGCTCACTTGCCCTGCAGTCGTCTCTTGCCTCCCCCATCTTCCAGTAATACACCTCTTTTACCCACTCTCAGATTAACTGTGGGGTTTCAGAGGTTCTCTCACAACTGTTTCTAGCTATCACTCTGCTTGGGTTTCTAGTTCTAACTTCGACTGCTGTTTAGTTGATAGTCTATTCTCGTCCTTGGGAAGTAGATATCTCTCAGTCTCCTTTCACAGAAACTAGGCACTTCATGCAGAAAATCGTGATTTCATCTGAGAAAGGTGTTTAACCTTTTTTTGAATCACAGTTGCAGATGATTCTTCCTGGCTTAGTTTCATGGCTAGAGGTGCCCAGGTGCCCTTTCTTAAAATTTCATTTGCTTCTAAACATAACCTTTCCTGCTGTGAGACTCAAAAAAGACACATTATTTGTCTTTAGAGTATCTTAACTAAAGAGTTTGGCTGAATTTTCAAGGTTAGAGAGCTGTTACTGAAAATGAGATCTATCTGGTAGTGAGTTCTGGGTTATTTTATGTCACGTGATTGCTGTATCAGAAGAAGATTCTTTAAAGAAACGGATGCAGAGATTTTCAGTAACAAAAAATAATCTCGTTTCCTATTGTGTGAGTAGGAAGAAACAATATATACTTTGGAGAATTCTTCTCACTTTTTTGCCTTCTTCCATTGTGAATCTTCACCATGTTAAATTAGGGACATAAACTTATTAGAGTTAGTCAGATGAAGAATATCAGACTCATTTGGCTTCTGTCAACAACATTAGGATAGAGCCAGGGAAGGAACTGTGTGAACAATAAAAACACTAAAATAACAAACCCAGAGGTAGTTACAGCTGCCTTCCTAGACCCACTGGAGATAAGTTATTTATTGGCCGTGTTATAAAGTTATAGTGCCACAGCAGCAGCTCAAGTTTTCTGCAGAGCTGTCCTAATTTCCAGTGAGTTATCGCATGGTTGTTGTGGTACAGAAAAATAGTTTTCTGTAACTGGCAACCATTAGGTGATGTGCTGCAACTGAGCCAGACCATTTCTTTGACTCCTGATTTCAGAAAAGCTGATTTTCATGAAGATGTAAAGTTCAAAGGTACATCACTGTGGTTATGTGTGCCAAACTCAAAAGACAACCCATATTTTGCCTGTTTTCCCCTACTGTGTGGCTTTTCTCCAAATGATTGTTCTATTTTCATTTAATTTTTTTTTTTTTTTTGGTTACTTGGACTTTAGGACACTAGGGCTATCCAACTAGTAAGGGATAATATAACCAGATTAAGCACAGGTTCCAACAAACAGTATTCTCCCATGCAAAGCTTAGGTGTTCCAGATCTACAGAATTTGCAGACTGAATATCATTATTTCACTCACAGACCACCTTCTATTCCCATGAGGCTGTAATATTAACCTCCTGCTTTTCTGTCTGTCCTTTCTAAACTCAGATTTTTTTCTTCTCTACACTCCCCACAGTGTTTCTGAGAATGACTCAGTTCTGATCAGAGGTTCTCACTAGTCAGAATCGAACTGTGGCAATACATTTTCATAAAGAGGTGTCTAAACCTAAACCTGACCATGGTTTTTATTTCTGCAATTATTTTTTCACTGCATGATGCAATGCATGCATATTTCATATTTGTTTACTCAAAGAGAATGTAGTAAAACAAAACATAATATACCTTTTATCTACATTTATCAGTCCTTTATCTTGTGCAAGATTTAAACATCAGGGATTACCAGTGACATGAAGATCTATAAAAAGTTTCCTTGATATTTAAGGCAAGCATCAGGATACAGTCTTTACTTTCATTGGGTTCAAATTTTTGGTCTTGGTGTTTTGGTTTTCCCTCTAGAAACTTTTCTGCATTCACAAAGGAAGACACAAGACTTTTTGTGTAAGTGGATAACAGTAAGGATAAAACAGGACTGTGTTAGCTACTGCAAGCAGCTGGGCTGACCAAATTGTGCCTTCCAGGGCAGGTCCATTCTGTGCCTTTGCAGGTGCTGGGAAGCTAAAAATAGCATAGTTCACCTCTTGGACAGGCACGGCATTAGATTTCAAAATCCTCATCCTTAGTAAGAAACCAGAATAAAAGGGCATTGTCGCAGGCAGCAGCATGGGAGGTAGGGCTCAGAGTGCTTGGAAAGTGAGCTATCTCTGCAAAAGTATTCCGTGTGACCTACTGTCCTGTTACTCCATTTGCAAGGCCGTGGCCCAGCAGGTTTGCAGTCTCCAGGGTCATAAATCCACATACATAGACATTTTTCCTCCATCCCAGCAGTTCTCTCTCTGGAAAAGTATGACTCTTGCACTGTTTCTCAGCTGATACAAGGGAAGTGGCTGATGTTGAGTGGTAACACATTTTGCCAGTGCCCTGGCCAAGGCATGACTCGTTCCCACGCTCGTGAAAGGGTGAGCAGGCATTATCCTGCCCGCCCCAGAGATGGGTACCACCAGGGCCGACCATTCGGGGTACGAGATCAGCCTCCCCTTCTGTCTGCCTGCAGGAGCCATGGCTTGCCTCAGACGCAGCTTGGAGTACTTCAAGCTGCAGTACTTTGTGGGCGACAGGCTCTTTTCCAAAAAGTCTTTCTCACACAGACATCTCGCCTTCCTAGTCATGCCACCCTTCTTTTTTCTATTCTCAGAGTATTCTTTTTCGGGGGTTCAGTGGAAGCACAGCAATCCCCTGAATGTGACCTTTATAGAAGATGGGAGAAGGGTAAAAAATTTCTTTTTACTGTGTCCTTTACAGTGTTATTATGATTTATAAAGAAACAACAGCCACTGAGCTTTCTCACTTTTATCTTTGTTTTACTTTTAATTTTAGCAGTATCAAATCGTGATACCCTCCCCCCCTTTTCATGAAGACTTTCTAGGGAACTTTGCAACTAGCAGTATTCAGAGCTCTTTCTCAAAGGGCTGACTGTCTTCTTCTCATGTGTTTTTCAGGAACTTAAGTCCTGTAATTGCTTATGAGAAAAAAACCCCAACAAAACATTTTTAAAGATTATGATTCAAATGTCCCACCCTCCTGTCATTAAATGGCTTCCAATCATTTGTCCCTTTTGATGTCATAATCCTAGAAGTTCTCCAAACTCTTGGGGACTTATCTAGGGAAAACATAGAAATCAATACCTGAAAAACAAATGGGTTTGAAGGACAGAAAATAATTTTTATGGTTTATTTTTATGTTTAACAGAGACAAATAAATAAATACATTTTATATGCACACACACGTTTTAAGTTCCTCTAGACCCTGCTGTCTTCAAGGGGGCATGAAGAGGCAGTTTCAGTATTCTAGTTACTAGAACAGACTGATTATCAGAGTTCCAAATCTTTTTTTCTACAATATATTCCCTCATATTTTTGGGGTTTTTTCTGTACTTACTCATGTATATCTGACATATTATCAAATGCTATGTAAAATTTTATAGATCTGAATTGCACTTTCAACTTGCCAATCATGTAAAATCTAGGTATGACATTTTTTGTCTGTTATAAAATCTTGCTTTTAAAATATGGATATAAAATAGCAATTAGAGTACTGTGTCAATCAGTGTCCACTCTTTCAACCTGCTGCTTTCCCTTAGAACAGCTTATACATTACACTCTATTCATGCTGTGGAACTACTATGCCCTAGAATGAATACAAACTAGGGATAAAAAGCTTTTTGTTTCAAGGCTCCACAAATGTGGAATCAGTTACCAGTTGATTTAAGAACAATTGCGAGCTTTTCCTGTTTTAAGATGGAACTGAAACAATACTTCATGATGACTAGAAGTTGTTGTAATTGTTTTAATTGGTGTTATTCTAGAGTTATCTTGAATTATTCTTTATTTATATGCATTTGTTTATCACAGGTCATACTTGAAATGGGCTTTCATCTCAATTTACATAGTCAGCTAACAAATATATGTGTGTATGTGTATCAGCTACACTTGTTTATATTTGACAGCAAAACCATATGTATTCTACATCTATTTCTTGCCTTTATGTTTGTGCTATCGATTAAGACATATGAGTTTGATTTCAGCTTGACTTTTAAGTTTTCAGGACAAACCAAACAAGTATGTATCTAATAATATCAGCCAAATTATTGTTTGGCTCACAGAGCACAAATTAAGTTAAAGCATTGACTAAGCACATCTAACTGTGCTTTATGAAGCAGTTCACTTTTTTTTTTTTGCAGGGCTTTACTCCTGTACTGTGTTGTATTTAAGCAGCATTAACATTCAGAAATTATTTCTGTATCTCTAAAGGCAAATGATGTATTAAAAACAATGATAACATCACTTGTAGAGAAATCCAGTCTGGTATCAAGTATTTATTGTCATAAATGGTAAAGTAATGGCATGTTTAATTTACACCCTCTGTGAATGATAAATATCTACGTAAGTATTTGTGCCTGTCTTTAAGTATCTAGCAAGTAAACTAGCCAATAAACAAGAGGCATAGAGATGAAGAGCAAGTCATTATTTCATCTGTTTCATTTACAAACTCAGAAGTCACAAATATGCAGCTGGGAAATGTGTTTGTCTCAAAGCTTCAAATCTGTGACATGTTAATTCATAAATAATTGCAGTCACATGGTCTTCCTCGAGGGCATTAGCTCAGTATTCCCAGTACAGTACACTCACTTGTAATAGAAAAGAGTGGACAAAAGCGGTTTTCATAAATCAGATAAAATTGACCAATAAATCCAAAACATCTTTCATTATTTCTAACAGAAAATGAGCTTAGTTATGTAAGCATATTTTTTAAATTTGAATGATCTTTGGAAACTGGCAGGTGAGGAAATAAAGGGCAAGGCTACATTATTATTGGTTATGGAATCTATCATCTAAATGTTTCATAGTCCTGGACCAAAAAGTGCTCTGACTTGCATCCCATGCTACCCATGGACGACCTTATATCCAGATACTAAATACTTCGATTAAACAAGAGCACTTTTCTATTGTTACAGTCATATGATAACATCACTTGTGTCATTGTCTAAATGCAGCTGTTTGCAAAAATATAGGCTTTTTCCCAAAAATGTTTTCTTTGGTACTCTGACTGCAGAGTGAATAATACAGTATGAAAGGAACCTGAAGGAGCCGTTAGGGTCCATTGTGTCAATCCAGCTGCTACACATGCATATTAAGTCCACATTTCAAAATGCTTGCGAAGCTTTTTCTGTTTGTTTTGTTTTGTAGTCCATTTTTAAGCATTCATACTTCTTCCATTTTCCTTGTTAGAATACCTAAACCACCCTGAGCTAGCCTTTGGACAAAATCCAGTTTTAATTGAAAACCATTTTAGCTACAAAAGAGTAATATTTTCTTTTCCTTTCTTAAAAGAGGTGAAATTTAGAAAAAAAAATCACGAAGATTTGGTTAAAAAAAAAATTGATTGGTTACTAAAATAAGCATCTCATCTCATCTGAAGATGAGCTGGTTGTCTGGCTCTAGTCAGCTTTAGATTTAGTCTCCTGAAAGTAAGAATTAGAGTGGAAATTTGACTGACCCTGACTGTAGCTATTATTGTTCAAACCACCACAAATTTCTCTTTATAAGAAGAGTGTTTTGTTCAAATATGATTAATTCGCTGTAGACATACGTTTGTCAGCCAGAATTTCATATTTCTAATATTTCATTTGCTAGAATGCTTTGAATTCAGAGAATCAATCAATCCTGTGAGTGTAGTTTAAGTACAGCATCACAAATGAGAATGCCAAATTTAAACTGTTTAGTCTGGGAATTTATTGCTGGCACTGGAATGGTTGTTGGCAGAACACGTCCATATAGGGGGTTCGTTCAGCTACTTCATTTCCAGTCTATGTCATTAAGCAGTGGTTTGAGGACACTTAGTATTTCAATGCAACAGACAACAAAAAGAAAAACATACCCCCCTCCCTTTCTGTTAATTGTATATTCGTACCTCAAACTTTTGGCTTAAATATTAATCTGATTTGCATTTATACATGGGAATTGCTTAGAGTAATTTATAAAGTTTGTCATTAATATAAATGGCGTTTGTCCTGGATTTTGATGCTAGTCCTAATGCTCATTTTGCAGATGTTGATATTTTAACACCCCAAGCTACAGAAGGGGTGTTGATCCAGCAGGTAGTATAGGGCTAGGGCTTCATGAAAGAAATTTACTTTAGTATTTGCCGTGCTCCATGGAAAGAAAATGTATGCTTAGGGTATAAACTGTGCTTTTACTAGCTAATGGAAAGTATGGAGGTGAAGGTTCGAAAGGGCTTTAAAGACAAACCTTGCCCCTGCCTGCAGCATGCTGCAGAAAGATGTCAGGCACAACCAGTCACTACCTAGACTCAAGAGTCACCCTGTGTCTGGAAGGTATGAAAACTTCTGTTTCCAGCTGACACCTAAGTGCACACCAGTCACCAACTGCTCCGAGGATGGGAAATGTGGTCACATCTCTAAATGCATAAGGTGGATACATATCCACCTTATTAATACATATCCACCGTATTAATTAAAGCCTGGAAAGCACATCTCTGCATTTTCTCTTTCAGATGAAGACAGGAATTACAGATAGGGGGAAAAATTTAACAATAGCAAATAAGCCTCTTATAGTACTGCACAGGGTCAGAGAATCACGGTGCTATTTACCAGCAAACATACTCCATGCAAGTCTTTCAGCCCAGTCTCCTTTTCTCCTTCCCTAATGCATCGTGTCAAGAGTGATTTCATTAAACTTAAAACATTGCTGATAGATCAACATTAAGTCAGGCCTTAAAATCCTGCCATGAAGGTGATTCTGGAAGACTTCTTGATAGCTCGCTCCATGTCCTTACTCTTCCTACAGTCATAAAGTTTTTCCTGATATTTAACCCTATTACCTATGCTGCAGCTGAAATCCATTATTTCCTGTTTTGTCCCCACTGACTAATGAGAACAATTGGTCCTTCTCCTATTAATAACACCCTTTTATGCAATTACCAAGAGTTATTTTGTCTCACTTTCATTTTCCCTTCTCTGGCCTGAACACATCACAACCTCTTAAGCTTCCTTCGGGGTCTTGTTTTTAAAATCTTTTGTCATTTTCGGTGTTCTTCGCTTAAGTCCTTTTAATTTTTCTGTATCCTTTGGAAAATGTGGTAACCCAAACTGAATGCGTCTCCCTGGATGAAGCTCAGCTGAACCAAACAGAGTGGAAACACTGTCTTCCTCGTATCAGACATGATGCTCCAATTAACACAACCTAGTGAAGCATTTGTCTTTCCTGTGAAAGCACTGTCTTTATTGCTTGTTCAATATATTGTCCATTATTACTCCTACTCCTTTCACTGGAGTTTTCTGATCTAACTAGTTTTATCTGTAACTTTGATCTTTCTACTCTTAAGTCGTTCCACCATCTGCTTTAAGTTTCCATACAGCCACATATGCTCCCCATCTTCATACTTATTTGTATGTGGCTTTTCCTGATATGAATCTTTGTCCTAGTGCCACCAATGTGCCCGTAGCCATTGGAGTAATTTTGCTATATCATCTGTAGGATAGACTTGTTCCAGTAGTTGAGTTCTTTCATCAGCAATACCAAAGCCCCATCAGATGCTTATCTCCATAAAATCTCAACTATTTCTACTACGTATGTAGAGATTAAAAAATTATATATATATACATGTTATTTCCTTGGAAAAGGAATATTTTATTGTATGTAGGTAATCAATGATGTATGAAAATAGCAAAGAGGTTAGAATATAATTATGCAAAACACAAATTTTCTTATTTGCATGGAGTTGTGGTATTTTGATGTGGTATCTCTTTCCACCTTGATTATAAAATCAAATATTCAGCAATCTACTATGAACTGGAATTTCAAAACCTCATTTCAGAAACCTGGGCAGGTGATGTTCCAGAACTGGGATATGCATGCATTCCAAACCCATCTGGGAGGCAGGCTGGAGGGAATGCAGCCGCTATTGAATTCCAACCCACTGACTTTGCAGGACTAGCTACTTCTCGGCTTGCTGGCATAAAAGCCTTGGGAGACTGTTTTGCGTTGGAACTGATACACTTTTACTCTTTTGAAACCCAGATTTGGGGAGGGGCAGCTCAAGTTTTCAAGGCTTCTCTTCCTTCAGCAGTAATTGTGGAAGAATTCAGAGGCCCAGAATGGACCAAGGAAATACTCTTCAAATTAGATCTTTAATAGAAAAATATTTGTCAGATTTGGGGGCAAAATTCAGGTTCAGTATATTGATATTTTTCTCAGAATACATTGTTTTGTTAGGAACCCTGCGCACACGTTGACAAAGACTTCTGAAGTACCTTTGTTTATCTACACACATCTGAATCTTTCTAGGGGTTTTCATGGTGTTTTTGCTGCTGAGGAGGGCTCAAAAGTTCCTTTTACTCTTACTTACCTTTTAGTTCCTTTACTCTTTATTGTGCATGAAAGAATGCTCTTTGCTCTTGCTGGGCTAACGAAGATTTATGCCCTTTATTCATTTCCTTTCCCCTCCTAACATGAACCGGAACAGTTTGCCTTACTCAGGTTTCCAGAGGTATGTCTAACTCACTCGCTCAAAATGCATTCCCAGGAGCAGACAAGAGCGCATTGTGCCTGCACGCAACCCACACCAGGGCCTTGGGCAGGCTGCCCAAACATGCCTGGCAGGGTCCTAACCACCTTCGTACATATGAATACCACCTAAGAATGCCCCGTGTGTTCGGGCTCACGGGACGTCGCACGTGCGAAAGAAGCGTTTTCCGCCCAGGCGTTCGCTGTGGGCAGAGCTGGGTCCAGCCTGGGTGACAGCCATGGGGCACCCCTCAGACAAAGAGTTGTTCCTCTTCTCAGGGTGAAATTACACTGCCAGCCCAGTCAGTCTAAGGCGTTTTAGAGTGAGGACTAGGATACACAAAATATGAGAATTTACAATGTATTAATGAATGTCTCTATACTTATACATGTTAATATTTATAATGACATACATTTCTAATGGAGGAGGATTACTAGGGAAAGAGAGAACTCTCCTTTTTTCTTTTTCTATTCTTTTGGTTTTTTATCTTGTTTTTTCTCTGTTTCTTTCTCTTTTTTTTTTTTTTTACTTTTTCAAAGGAGAAAGAGAGAAAACAAAGTCTGTCTTGCTATATTCTCACTCTGGAAGTACAAAGCAGCACTGAGATTTCTGTAAGAAAATGTTGATAACTCCATATGGTAGAAAGTCCACGTAAACAATGACTTTGAACAGGCCACATGCCGAGATAGAGACACTAGGTTAGTGAAGTTATCCCCTCTAGCACAGCTGTAACTTATGCCAGCAATAAAGGCTTTCTGGCAGTATGTTATTCCCCAATTCTGAAAGCAAAGAATTTTTATCAATAACAGTACTTTTAGATTAATATAGTTGCTTAAACATTAAAGCTTCTGCAGCATAGCATTTAACAGCATAGTTAAAATTAAAACCATGAATAAACACCCCACCTCACATTGACATTATGTTACGAACCATCCTAATACAGATCTGACCATTATTTTACCACTGCCCATGCCAATAACACTCCCTGTAGGAATGAAATGTTTGCTCGTGCAGTGGGTCTGTATTTCAGACGCGATTCTCCCAAATGAGAGTGGGAGTCAAACCCAACGTACTGAGTCATGGTAAAGATCTTTTCAAGTCTGAGGAAAGTGTAACTCGAAGAATAAATTACCGTACACAACATTTGCTTTTGGGCCAGTTAGCCAGTTACCACTTTGCAAGAATCATTCAAGTGCTCTTATCTCCTGTTCTAAAAGGCTTGCTTTGACGTGTTCAAACATTAGCTGCTTGTTACAGGAAGACTTACTTTCCAGGAATACAAAGATTCAGTCTTTCATCAAACTGTTCATAGCGGTACATTTACTCTCCCTGAAAAAATTGTTTCTGTTGATATAGTTCAACTACACTGAAGAAGAAGAAGTTCAGTTCTGAGCAGATGGTTAGGATGACTGACTGCAAGCCAGGGCTAAGGAATTACTAAATATTGCTTGTGTTAAGAGCACTGTAATTTCTCTATATATCTCATGATTCTTTAGCTATTTTCTTCCTCCTCGAGAAAAATAGGAGTTAGGAACTATTTCAGGATGTTTTCTCTTTTTCTTTTCTTTTTTTTTTTTTTAACCATGTTTTTACTATATTCTATTTATCATAGTAGTTTCCAGCGACAGGAGGACCACAAAAAAGTTTTGTTCCATGTTATGGGAAGTAGTTCTCCAGAAACAGGACCAAGATAAAAATCTCCCTCATATTGTGAGCATACAAGAAAAAACTCTCAAGATCTATGCGAATCTCTTCATTCTCAAACATTTCCTCTGACTGATTTTAGACGGCTAAAAGTTTAAGTCTTTATTGCTGTCACTTTTAGAAGTTTCATTCTTAACATATTAGGGCTGATGAATAAGGCATGGGACATTCCACAGTATCCCAGCTGGGGGATTATGCAGCTGGACAAAATTATCCCCATTAGTTTAGATTTTTAAAATTATAAACCTTCTTTTTGTAGCTGAGAAGTAGAGTCATTATAGGACATAAATAGGGACATAATAGGACAAAATAATTCTGTAAAAATAATTTTTTAATTTTGAACAAATATGCCTTTAGCCAGAATGTTTGCGAGATGTCTTGTGATTACTGCAAAATGGGAATAGAAAGTGATTTTTGAATTCTGAAATATGATGACTTAGAATAGAAAATCTGACTTTGGGTTCCTTGCACTCAGAGAAGCACAACACACAATGTGTTCTGCTCCAACTAACCAACACAACAATATTGAATGCCAAATCTTGAATATCAAGCACTTGCAATGAAGTTCTCATAAATTATACACCTTCATTCAGGGAATAATTCTGAATAATAAATCTAAGAAAGACATAAACTGCTCTCATACAATTCACAAATAGAGAAAGGAAATGAGGTTTGTCTAACAAATTATTTGGAGTGAATTATGCATCCAGCAGCTACCTTGAGTCCCTAACCTTTATTTTCTAAAATTTGTATGGGATGTCTCCTCTAAAGGTTTTGCAATATAATTACCTAGATTGGCCATTTCCCAGCTGGATGGTCTATGGCAGCATCAGTGTGCTTATGTATTCCTGGACAAGACTGCTTCATACACCTTTTCCTTATGCTGCTTCCATATTACCTTTCTAAGCAGATTTGTCACTTGTTCTGGGAGACACTGTGGCCTCCATTTCCTTCAGTGACCTAAAATAATTAAGAGCTAAATCTCCTGTCTTCAAGGAATTTTGCATAGTCTGAAATTTATGCACATGAGTAGTTTCATTGATTTTAGTGGGTCTATTCATGGGAGTACATTTAAGAAAACTGATTTGAAGTTTTGGGCTTTTAGGAGATTTGTCTTCTAATGTTACATGCTTCCTACTTTATCGGTAAATAGATTGTTATTGCTCAGCAGTGTCTGAAACGTACACTGCTAACCAAAGGACCTAGGAAATATGTATAATAAAAATCCTTAATCAAATTAACTGATTTGGCTTGCATTATATAATTATTTCAGTGAGATGTTTGTGATCTAGGTGGAAACATATTAAACCAGAAAAAGACCCTGCATGTTAGGATTTTCTTTTGCTTTTGAAGGGTATTTTGGGTCAGAAGCCCCAGAAAACCTCAGCAGATTACGGAGATTGCAGATTACGGAGGTGCTTTGTAGTAAATTTGACTCTGAGCATTAAGAAAAACTGTGTATTTTTTCAGCCCTTGTGGAAGTAACATTGACACCAGGACAGGTATAAATGAGGATGGCTGTAATGCATTTCACTGCTTGTAACCTATACAGACAGCACTGGAGTGCAGCAGTCAGCTGAAGGAGCTCACTTTTGGAAGGGAGAGGCGGAAGGAAAATCTAAATGGGTTAGCTGTTAAGAACAAGAAGCTTTTGATTTAAGAAATATTAAAAGTGAGTTCCTGGATTTTATTCCTGACCCACACCCAATTAATATATTTTCCAAAACCAAGACACTGTTTTTGCAGGATTTATTTAATAATAATGGAGGTATTAAAGGGATAAACTAGTACCTGTAAGATGCTTTAATTTTTTTTCCCAGGTTTTGTTTCAAAAAATACAGAAGCTGCTTCTGACGCAATTGATCAAAACTGCTTTTCTTCAGGAAACAGTGCAAAATATCTTCTTTTCAAGGCGAATGAATTTGGTGACTGGTGAGAGAGAGAAAGGTAATATATGCTAGAAGATGTGCCAGAATTTGAAATGGAAATGAACCTCCAGCATAACGTGCATTTTGATATTGCTCATACAACCATCCAGAACTTGTATTTCTTCATTTGGATGCATAAAACTAGTTAAAAATGTCTGTTACAAGTCTTTTCTTCCTGCTACTTTTCCAAATTTCCTCGAAAGAGCATTCTTCAAAGTTATCTTATGACTCTTAGAAATTTCCACTTCTAGGAAATCTCACACAAAAATAAGCTTATTAATTAAATAATTTCACCAATTAAAGAAAAAATGTTCTGAATAAATTATTTCTTTTCATTAGGGATTTTTGCAGAAATGTCCAAGTATCTTATCCCAAATCTACACAAAAAAATTATTTTTCTTCCAGCAGCAAAGTTCATCATTTCACTTACTAGGATAATTATATAGATATTTTAATCACCAGAAAAATTACGATAAAGGACTAGGCTTATTGTAAGACAATAGTTATCACCTCTCTCTTGAACTAATTTGAAGAAACTTTTCAGTAAAGTAAAAAACCACAAAAATCACTACAGTATTTTCTTACTGTGCCCACATATCTTCATAAACGAAAGGATTGCCTTTCACACACTTAAATTCTCATTTTAAAGACCCCAAACTATTTACACATTATCTCCCGGTTCTTTAGATGAAGTACCGAACAGAGTACTGAGACCCCTCCCAAGAGGTTGACCTTTCCCCTGTGATCTAACCTCACTTTCCTCTCTTTTCTTCTTTTTAATAACTGCATGGGCACCATTTACCGGATACAAGAGGAATAGCTTACATGAGGACACATAACCCAGGACTCATTTTAATATTCATGAGGTCATTGGCATTATTAAAGAAATTCAAGTAGATAGGGAACACTGGATTGCATTCCTCCACCATATATCTTTTATCTGGCTGTTAAAGTGAAGCATTACTAATGCAGTTTAACTTCTCCTTCTTTGGAATTGAACTCTTTGGTGGACATGTAATACATGGTCTAGATTCTCCAGTGTGCGAACCTACATTAACAACCACAACTATTTATAGTTACTACCAGGGTCCTGAAGATATGAGAGTTCCCAGACCCAGCATGCTAGCTTTGAACTCACTGAAAGAAAGAAACAAATAATTTAGAAAGTTCTACCCTCAAGTCAAAATCTAGACGCTCATTTCCCACATCAATTTTTTTTTTTCAAAACTTGGTAGGAAAGACCAGATTTAGATTTCAAAAACCACGAGGTAAAAAGGAACTCCTTATAGTTACTGGTTGTTTTTTTTTTTTTTTCTGTACAAATCATGACATTTTCCAATTGTATCTCTCTACAAAACAAGAGATCATTTTAGGAATAAAAAATACAATTACTACATGAAAGGAAACGACATTCAAATGTTGTTAATTAAATGAGGGAGTGGATGTCAATGTTAATGTGTAGGTACATAAAAAGAACCTTATTTTGCAGATGTATGACAGGACTCCCTGAAGAACACAAGTTTTTCTATATTAATTCCATGGTAGTTGAAAGTTACATAATCAAAAACACCTTCGAAGTTTGGCAGAAATTTAACATTGGCTGTTTAATATAAAAGGTCTGTATGGAAAGTTCAGTTTTGTTTTGTTGGTTTTTTTTATTCCCCTAGGGTGACTGTGGTGAAGGACATATTTTTATCCAGGCCTCAGGAAGCGGTGGTCTGGCTGCAGCGGTGCGCATGGCTACAGGAACAGAAGTCACTCAGGGCAAAGCCTGCCATCACTTACGTCTGCCCCCAAACTCCTGGACTGCAAGAACTAATGTCAATATCTTCCTGGAAATATCCAGTGAGGAAGGGCTGTGGAAGCTGCTACCCCGAAACAACCCTTCAAGCTCAAGTGAGGTGAGTCAGAAATGTGCAAGATATCGGTGTGGATAAGGAGAATCCTACTGAGTTATATTTCAAACAAAAAAATCTATGAGAGGCCATCACATACCTAATATAAATGGACTAAAATGACAAGAAACATAGTTTTCTGATCAAGTCTTTGTGCCTTTCAGGTGAACACTTACAGCAGAGGCAATGTGGCATCCTGAAGTTTGCAGAAATCCTGCAGATATTCTAAAAGGTAGTTTTACCAATTTTCATTCCCCTTTTCAGGACTTTACAGCCATTTTTCACTTGCCCCTTCTAGTACAGGAAAGTCCATTTCCTATTCCAGACCAGAAAATTGGTGCACATAAATCTGTAGATCTATCTGGGTTCTTCTGCTTTAAGTCTGCCCATTCTGAACATCTTACAAACTGGTTGTCTTTTTCCTGGCTTCTTTAGAAAACATGGAATGAAAATGATGACATCAGCTGTCAGGCTTAGAGTGCGTATTGTTTCTTAATTCCCAAAGGGTCTTCCATATATAAAGTTCACTTGTAACATCATTTATATGAGTTTAATCAACCCTCTGTCTTTGATAACCATTCAAACTCAAGCAGACAAGTATCTATACTGATGGATCTTATTTATGAAAATTCTCTTTTAGGCTATTATAATTCAGCTTTTCTTTTCTCTGTGTATTCCACTTTTGAGATACTTCCCATCATGTTTTAGTTTAATTTTCTCTGCAGCCCAATATTTTTATTAGACATTTTTCTACAAGAAACTCCTAGCTTCCAAGCTGAAGAGCAAGAGACATTGCTCTATCTTCCATTTTCTTCACCACAAAATATGACAGAATGCACTCTATTTTCTTTTTGTGTTGGTGGCTGTCCTGTACTTGTAGATGTAGCATTGTTTTAATTTTCAATTAACTTTGCTAGATGTCAGCAATCATCTTTTAGCTAAGCCATACATATTTGGAAATACTACAGGAATCTCAGAGTAAAACGTCATGGCAGGTCAGCAGTTAAGTTTGGGAGGAGGGGATGAGGGACATGGAGAGAGAGGAGAAATACTGTTGTAAGATTACAGCTGATACCAGGCATAATTTTTACAAGTGGCCAATATACTGAATTTTTAATTCCATACAACTCAATTTAAAAACAATATAGTGCATTAAGAACAGATGATAAAATAGACAGTATTCTGGTTTACCTCTTTATTTTCCAAACCAAAATATTCCCACTAAAAAAGAGCTAGTATCTGGCAAATTGCCTGGTTTTCAACATGTGATGTTTAGCTGGTGGCATGGGGAACTGAGCTTTCACTCTAGTCATGATGCAAAGAAGGAGCTTTGGTAGCACTATTGGTAGACCTGCAAGAGTCTGAGACTCAGACTTCTTTTCTACATTCACCTTGCCTCAGACTTCATTTTTCTTTCTTCAGATATTCTAGACTCAGTAGTATCCAACAAAGAGTCCAGAGAGATAATCTTGTTTTGTATACATGGAAAAAATTCTGGCAGTCTTTCCTTTGAAGAGTTCCAAGTATTCTGTGCCTGAAAGCAAAGGCTTGAAATTTTAAAAGGGTTCATAGGATTTATATAAATCCAAACCCATTCTAACTTGGACAAGTGAGGAACTTTTGGGAAAATATTTTCAACAGAGGTTTCACAGTATTACAGACTCGTGTAGGTTAAAAGGGTCTTCAGGAGGTCTCTAGTTCAACCTTCTACTAAGAACAAGTTCAACATCAAATTCAGAAGCCAGGTTGCTCAGGACTTTGTCCTGTCAGGTCTTGAAAACCTCTAAGGGTGGATTCCATGACCTCTCTGGGCAACCTACTCTAGTACTTTCCTTTCTTCAGTTAAAAACGTTTTTTTTCTTATATCCAGTCAGAACCTCTCCCATTCCAGCTAAGTCCTTTATCTCTTGTTCTCTAGCCATGCACCTCAGTGATAGAATTATCTCTGCCATCTGAGTAGCCTACTCATAAATGTTAAAAGTTGGCTCTGAGGATCCCCAGCAGTCACCTCTCTGGGCTGAACAAAACCCACCTGCCACAGATATTCATCCTTTAAAGGAAATGTGCCGTTAGCCGCTGGATTATACTGATTTATGTCTTTCTTGCTTTGGGTTCCCAAAACTGAACACAGTATCTGGATGTGGCCACATATAGGAGAACAATCATTCCCTCAACACACCACACATACACACTTCCCACTGAGCAGTGAGCTGGGGTGGGTATTGAGGAAATAGAAGCCCTCACCCTCTGAGGTAGGGAGTCAGGCAATGGGCATAACCAGTAAAACCAGCACAGAAAAGGTGTAAAAAAAAAGCCAAAGGAGGATGGATCTTCATGGATAGAACAGAGATCAGGACAGCTTAAGGATATCTAAGCCCAACTGAAAATTCTGAGATGAGGCTTTTACTGTGAACAGTGAATCTCATGCTGAATTGACAAAGGATTTCACTGCAGTGAGTGAAAATGGAGCTGGGTTAAAGGACCACCTATGAGGAAGACATTGAACTGAGAAGGCTGTGGCAGATTGGAATTTAGAGGGCATCAAGGTTTGGGAAAATGCAAGGTGACATTTGTAAAAATAAATAATATGTGAATACATAATCAAATGCAAAACATTATGCATATTTAAAAGGCAATTTTTTTGAGTTCTTGACTATGTCATTAGAGCTTTTGGTTGTGTGTAACGTGTATCATTAAAGTCTACTTTTTATTTGCATCATATCATATACTGTTATAAGCATTTGACTTTAAATTCCAAATAAAATTAAGAGTAGCCTATATCTCCATCCACCTTAGTTTTATTGACAAATAACGGAACATCAGCAGAGCTCTCTGAAGGAAACTCAAAACCTCAGAGGCTGTTCAGCCCTTGCTCTTCTTTTAAAACTGAGATTTTCTTTTAAAGGAAACACTGAAATTAAGTTTTCTACCTTTCAATTCCCCCCAGCTGGAATCAGGAATCATAATCTCTGGCTTCTTGAAGAGCAAAACTTGTTTAAACCATTCACGAAGGTTACTATTTTATGCACATGAGTAATGCAGCTTCTGTAAGTTGAACATGATGTTATCTCTAGAAACGTTATGCATGAGATTTATCTTCAAAGATATTTCTGAACTTAACTTATGCATATCTTTGCACTTAAGTTTGATTTGATAACCTGTCGAACAGATCTAATTTGTTTGTGGTTTTCTGTGCACTTTTCCATACTGGGAAGTACTCTTTACTAACTACACATTGGTAAAATGAGTAGTAAGTTTATTAGCACCATCCACAGTTCCTTGACAAGAGAGAAAGGGAGAAAACAAGAGGCTGAGAGAAGAAGCAAGAAAAAAGAATGGGAAGGGAAAGGAAAAAGGAAAGAGAAAAGAAAAGGGAAGGGGAAAGGGAAAGGGAACACAGAAATATAAAATATGATCATAAGTCTATCAAAGTGTGTGGGGACTTAGAATATTATTAAGAGACTTGAAATACAGTAGCAAAATAAGGAATAAGTGTACAGCCATAATTCAGCTTTCTTTGAAGACTGCATAATCAGTTGAGAAGTCAAGTTGTTGATTCTAAACTAATTTATTTATTTTTAAAAAATGCCATGTCCTTGTTTAAAACATTAACGTGCTATCATTGTATCAAAACTCTACATACCTCAGTTAAAAGTGTGCCATCTTGCAGAACTTGCAAATTCACTACTTCGATGGTTCCAATCTCTCCTGCCTGGTTCTGACTGCTTAGCTGGGTTTGACTCTTGTGAGGTGTCACTAGAATGAGGATCCCAAGCAGTCCAACCAGGAAAGAATCAAGATGAATCCTGGAATACCTAGTCCAGGCAGAAACCCTGTCCTATAGTGAAGGTTAGAAGCCTGAAGGACTGACCTATCACTGACATGAGGGCACATGTCAGTATTTCCGCAGAGAAATATTTTCCTTCTCAAGTGAAATATTTTGGGGGTCAATTTTTTCATCAAAATGTCAACATTTGACACACGTAATGTCAATTTTCCAGCCATTCTACAGCAAATTGCACCTGATACAAATGTATGTGTATCTCCTCTATTTTTCCATATTACCTGTTTTTTCAATAAGAAATTATGGAAAAAAGGCAAGATATGTCAGAATCTATAGGCTCTAATAGTGGGATTCATCCAACAAAGTACAAAAATCTGTAACTGAGACATCTACATCTGAAGTTGTCACCCGGGACTCTTTTCATAATCAATGGAGAGAAATAGGCACTTTTAGGGTATGATTCATCTCATCCTGAAGTAGATGGCTAAAATAGGTCAGCTGAATCATGTTTTAAAAGCATCTCTTTCTCTCCATTGGCATTAGAGGGAATCTATGGTGACAACTTCAGACATTGACAGCTCAAGTTAAATAAAATTACTTATGCCTTAAGAGTCCATAGAACTGTTATTCATAAACTTGTCCTTTTGCACCATAATTTCTCCTGTTCATTTTATTTGTTTCCAAATATGTGATGAGTTTTTCATCTCCCCTTTTTCCCCTGTTAAACCAATCTTTTTATCTTCATTTTTTTCCTACCTACATAGCCTTGCACATCCTTTTTCTATTCCCCTCACCATCACAAAATCAGGCTTGAAGCCAGCAATTTCTAGCCAAAATCTGAGATAAATTAATGCGCGCCATGTTACCAAAACTGTGAGATTCTGCAGTACTGCCTACTTTTCTTGTCAGCGTCACCACTAGTCTGTGGTCTTTTGAAATACAAGCCCTGTGACCAAATTATGTACACCAGGTGTCGGATATAGGAGGCCAGGATCAGACAAAATATTTTCCTATTTGGTTTCCCTGTCTGGACTACACAGCACCCTTTAACAAAAGATGCCATTTAACATAATAACGAATTTCCAGCTTCTCTGTACCTATCTGTGGATGCCACAAATTACAAAACTGTTCTCTTTGATGCCTTTGCTCACATATGAAGCAATTGCAGTGGGTTGGGAGTGAAGACTGCAAACACAAAGTCATAAAATTAATAAAGTTAATAGGTGTTATAGTCAACACAACCTTTCTGCATTTTGCCATGCCACAATCCTAGAAGTCCGTGCCAGAGACACTGATATCTCTTTTGAGCTCCTCTGGAAATGAGGCGCGAATGAAAGTCCAAACAGTGGTTGCAGATCTTTTCCATTAATTTCTCCAACATGGAGCAGCATTGCCTTGGCAGCATACTGAAGGAAAGCAAACAGCAATAAATCTGACTTCCCTCTGGGTAAACCCTGCAAAGGAATATAAAAGAGTAAGGGAAGGGGTATGAATTTCGCTTCAATGCACCAGTAATCTGATTGGACTAAATCTGGGGTGGAAGACTCAGATTAACTCCCAGCTACATACTGCAGGTTTTCAAATTTTCATAGTGCAAGAAGGAAAGAGAACTCTTAGATCATCTAATCTACTTTCTTCTTGATCACAGGCACTTATCTTTCACACAGTTATCCCTACCTTGAGCCAAATAGTTTCTCTGCAGCTAAAGTATATCTTCCTGAGAGTTATCTAATCTTGATTTGAAGATCTCAGGAGATGGAAAATCCACCACTTCCCTCTATAATGTGTTCTGATAGCTAATAGCTATCAGCATTAAAAGTGTGTGCCTTATTTCCAATTTGAATTCATCTGGCTTCAGGCTCCAGCCTTTGGTTCTTATTATGCCTTCCTCCACTAGATTACAGAGTCCTTTCATATCCATTATTTTCTGCCTGAGAAGGTATATATGCCATAAGCAACTCACCTCTCAATCTTCTGCTTCATAAACAGAAAGATCCAAATCTCTCACCAGAAGGCATTTTTTCCCGTTTTTGAAACATTTCTGTATTTCCTGTCTACCCTTTACAGTAGCTTCATTGAGTCTTTCTGAAAATGAGGACTGCAGAGTTGATGCAATGCCCCAGCATTGTCCTCTCCAAGTTATAACAGAAAGGTCAACTCTCCTGCTCCCCCAGTGACCATTCAGCAATCACGTTGGGGATTTTCTACATCATCCCATTCTGAGCTATTGTTTGGTTGCTTATCTAGCATGGATTCTCTGTACTTTAAGCCAATCTTTTTAGTCATTCTGTTGTGTGGTTTTCATCCTTCTAGAAAAGTAAGAAAGGATGGGGCTGTATCCTATTTCTAACAACTTAATTTACTAAGCATTCTTTTCTGCCTCCACAGTGTTCTCTTTGTCTTTTACCACTGACTTATCCATAAATTCTTCCAGGAGTAATTTTATGCTGACTTCTGGACTGTTAACAAAACACTTGCAGTTATTCTTCTGGTACTAGTTCTTGTGAAGTCAGAGGAGAAACATCCCATATTACCTTTGTATTGTTTTGCCTAAGAGTAGCAGCAGGGAAAGGAGTCTGACACGTAATATTGTCTCTTTACCTTCTATAGCATTTATTAGATGTTGGGACTCATTCAGAATTATCATCAATGTGCTGAACATTTCTCCAGCTGCTCATAGGAATTCTTAAGTGCTGGTTATCCAGTACTGTGGATTTCAGAATGTTAATCACTTGTTTTTGTTGTTCAACACCCTTTCTGATTACTAATGGGAAATCCTCTTCATTATCTTTATACGATACCGGTAGACCTGAAACTTTTTTTTTTACCTTGAATGGTTAAATCACCTAAAGACATTAGTTTTGATGCATGAAAAAGGATTGCAGAATTTGAAACTACCTGGATCAACAGCTGTAAGGCAACCAGGTATGGCAGGATTTAAATATCATGCCAAAACCATACAGTCTGCTTTCTTTAACTTTTACATCTATCTATCTATCTATCTATCTATCTATCTATCTATCTATCTATCTATCTATCTATACATATATATATAAATCACGCATGAGCTGCGGAAGGAAAGCTCAAATCTCTCTCTTCTTGAATAGGAATAAGATTCCTGTTTCTCTTGTCTCATATAAAATGGTGGAAATAGAAATTCAACACTTTTTCTAAGTATCTAGATACATATTTGGCTTTTAAAAGCAAATCCAAACGCTGTTTAAAATGTTTGGGGTGTTTTATGCTGAAAATATAAAGAAAAAAATGCATCTGTTCATATTTACCTGAAATTAAATATAGCCCTTACCAAAGAACAAAATATCAATTATCCATAAAACATACCTAAACATATAATTTTACTTTATCAGATTCAAACCAGAAGTGTTTGTTAACTCTGCACTTTCAATATCATACTGAGCAATTTTTCCCCTTCAATTTTCTGTAAATTCTGCAATACATGTAGATTATTTTCTTTAGCAAAATTTAAAAATGCCATCTTGTTTATAGCTGTGTTTTTCATACTTTTTTGCTTGGCTCCTCCAGCCACTTATATTAAGTTTCCTCACCTTATGGGTTCTGATGGGCTAAACATAGCTTAGGTCCCTGTGCATTTGTCAACACAAAGTCTTCAATTAGTAATGTAATTTTGTATCATCCATCTACTCCAACCAAAGATGTACCTGCCCTGCCTGTGAGCTGGAGCCCCCTCTGTCAGTGCAGCTCATTGGCCTAGCAGAAAGAGGTCCCAACGGTCCACAAAAACAAAACCTTCATCTTCAAATGTATTGTGCAGCTAAAGTTTCAATAAGAGTGTTCTCTGTGTTTTGCTCTTGCTTTTGGGGTCAGAAAGATTTCCCAGAAGGTCATGTTTATCACCTTCTTCACAATTGTGCTACCATCCTTTCATCCGCTATTTCATTTTATTCTGGTGAATGCAGCATAAATACAAAGACTTACTGATTTTGTTCATAAAGCTTCCTAGTTGTGGTATGGTTAACTTGTGGTTTGCTCTTCAGGAAAACAATTGAGAAATATCTGGAGGTGATCAGAGGCAATATACAGCAGTGCTCCTGGTCTGTGTCTATAACAGTAATTAGAAGAAGTTCAGGAACTAGTTTTTTTCCTCAGAGTCCAATGGTACCAGTTGGTGAGGTCTACACTGCTTACGACTTTTCACTTTTTTGGGATGCAGATTTGTCTTTGAATCACCTTCAAACATAGTCTGCCAACCACTAAGTGTAGACCTTCAATGTGATATTTTCGGGACCACAGAACGGCATCCATGCTGTGCCTAACAGTTAGCACACACTCACAATTTATTAAAGTCAGCCAACGTACCTAGAAGCTTCCTATTTATTCAGCTACCTAATCTCCTTTTTTGCAGGGTGTTAATTTAGATAACTCAAAATTCATACCTTAAATATCTTTGCTGAACCAATATGTATAATTTGATCACCTATGGCTTAGATTCTCTTAACACCCGCTTTTACCCAGTGTCAGGCTTGTCTGAATGTCGCTACTGAGCTCCATTCCTTCAGTGCCAGGAGAAGAGTTTACACCTCATTGGATTCAACTTCAGGTTATCCTTAAAATGGGAGACTTCCAGTTGGGACCTTCTCAAAGGCACACAGATTTGAGCCACTGCATTAAGCCCTGAGATGCACTCCCAGGGCAGGGGGAAGCGTCCTGCAAGGTCGATGACTCTGGGAGCCTTGCTGAAGTGACCTGCCCAGCATTGCCACCCAGCACTGCCCCAGGGAGATTTCCTCAGATACCTGGGAGCCACCCAGTCCAGGTGTCTGAAGCTAGAGATGATTTCCATTTTGTGGAGAAAACAAATGAACAGAACTATAAAAAGGCATCTAACATGCAGTTCAAAGACCTTTTATCCTGGAATAGCTGCACATTCAGACAGTGACAGCTTCCTCTGAATCATGTTGTACTACAGCCCCAGACAGAAGAGTGGATTAAATAATATTGACAATCAGTTCCTATTCAAATGCCCATTTTAACTGAAATAAATACTGCTGATACCAAAGAACAATATTTAGGATAGAAAAATCTCACCTGTCTCTATTGTTATGTAATGTAATATAAGTGCATATACTTAACTAAATAAAATGGTTACATGCCACCTTGCTTCGTATGACATTTATCACAAAAAGCTACTCAGGGCAGTCCAGTACTGTGTTAGGGAAATGAGAGGAGCACTTATTCCTTCACATTAGTTAACATGTCAAAAGCTTTTTATCTCAAAGATATTAAATGGTAAGAACAGTGTGTTTCAACTTCTAAATTGTCATACATCAAAGATTTTGGAGGACTTCTTTTTTAAATTGACAGTTGTCATTTAATATACTGTATGATCCAAAGCATATTATTTCTGAATGTTACCAGGGAGATTTCATTGGCTTTTGTGACATTTCCAGTCTTTGGTATAATTGGCTAACAGCTTTTTTAACCTAATGTCTTTTAACAAATAGTGTACCTGGTGGTCTGGGGTATCACATCTACTGTTTTCTCTTTTCTTTGTTGTCCAAAAATGTTACCGTAATGATAAAAAGTGACATTATTTTAAAAGATAAGAAACACCAAAATTATTTTCTGTCTGACCTTTACAGTTACCAGAACAAGCGGCTTCTGTTAGCAAAATAGTTCAAGCTTTTTATTACAAAGGATATTCGGCAGTGTTCCATAAGAAAAAAAATACATGTAGTTCTTGTCAAGGGAAGTCATTAAGCCCTCTCTCCTTATGCCATGCTAACATTTTAACAAAAATAAAATTCTGGGTATTTTAGGATAGAGGAGGAAGTTGACTGTGAGAGGCAGGGATATTTCACATAACTCTCTTTATGAGTGTACTAATGCAGTTTTATGTCTCTGACTGCACCACTTTGAAGCAAATACAGTGGGTTTACCCAAGAGTTCAAGGAGATTTTGGTGACCTTCATTTCCTAGCAGCACATTTATGCATTCAGAGTTTTCTTCTTCACCCTGGTCTGTTTTGTTATTAGAATGATGCTCCTTCTTTAGGGGAGGCTGGGAGGTAAGACAGATAAATGATTCCATGGCTCAATGTGGCTAAATTGCCATATTTATGATTTTTAAAATAATTATGGCTACTCCTCATTGCTTCTGTTTTTTCCCAGGTAACAGCTTACAAATCAATTCTTAGCTCCACTCCATACCTCTCATTTTTGATTTTACAGGTTACCACAGAATCTGAGAGGTGGAAGTGCTTGAGATTTCAAAGTCACATCCAGCACAGATCCTTTTAACAACTGTTGTTGTTGCTCTGGCTCTTCAGCCCAAATAAGGATGATGTGTCTTGCTTTCAGCTCACATGGCAAAGATATGATATTGTTGTCACTGATGCTTAAGAAAAACTGTATGAGTCACATTACAAGAGCAACAAAAGTTAGAACAAAGACCTCTTTTTTGTCGAAAGAGTTTGCTGGTTTACTGTCTTTTGCTCAGCTGGTGGTACTGAACATAGCCTGCAAATGGATGAAATATATTGTAGGTGCATGAAAGCAAAAAATAGTTTTTAAAAACATAACATTCCTTTAGGAAAATAATTGGAGGCAGCTATAGTCATTAGCTCTGGGATACATAATTCTTCCCGCGATTCTTAATATAAATTGGACGCTGTTGCATAGCACAGTATTAAAGAATATATGAGTTAAATATCTTCCTGCTTTAAAGACAAGTGGTCTAAACCCTGAAAAATTACAGTATATGCAAATGAACATAAAGGACTGATTTTACTGACCATTTCTTTGTGTTTGGGGGGATAGATTTCTGCATGGCATAATATTTCCACTTGCATTGGTTTCCTGGCATGAAAATGTTTATTGCACTCATTAGCTAAGAGGATGTCGGCACTGGTCCAATGAACACAGATCTGCCTTCTGATTTCAGCCATTAAATTGCAATGGGATTCATAGGCTTAACATTGTGGGTGTGAGAATAATAAAATGGAACTCCATCTTTAGCCCAGTTACCATGGATGCAGTTAAAGGTCATAGTGGCAGCTGCTAACTAGTTGCCTTTTTAGCTGTATTTCCCCTCCTGCTATGTGTTTTTGTGTACCTTAGTTTCTGCAGGTCTGCCTTAGAGTAATTCCACTTCCTTAACTTGGCATACGGGTGTCTTCCTCAACACGATCGGTGCATTGCCATAAATATACTTGTTATGGGCATCCCTTTATTGAATTATTTGTGATTTAATGAAAAATGAATGCAAAGACCTTAGCAAAAAACTAGAAATGCAGCCTGCTCAGCACCCCGAATTATTTCTATTTTCTGCACTCTGCTTCACATTCCTAGCTGGGGGTGGGAGGAAAGAAAGAAAAAAGCCCTGTATATAGTGAATTCCCATCTCCGTTTAAACTCATAATGGGTTCAGGCACTGAGGCATTCACAATGTGGAACATCAACTACTACTTCTCCATTCGGCCCAAAGTCCTAGGAGTTAATTCCCTGTACTGCATGAAGTGTCAGAGTAATTACCGCTGATCAGCCCTATTTCTCAGCATTCTGTCCCGCTTTGAGAGGCACCCTGTTTATTGATGCACCGCCACCTCATCACAGTGCTTTCATTCAGGCAAGCTGCTTAATCGAAAGGGCTTGGACAATGCAGGATTTTCAAAGGGAAGAAGTGGAAAAAAAAATTAAAAGTAGCCAAGTAAAATAAAGTGAATGGTAAAGAAACCTGAAAGCTCTACAAAATATTTCCTTATGTCAACACTTCATTTCAATAGATTTTAAAACTCTTATTCATTTCCAAAAGAAGGTACTGTGAGTCTTTTCTGTGGTGACTCAACTATGTGATCACATCTTTTGAAGATTTTTAAGAACACAGTGCTGGAAGCCCTCCTTGAGGAACATTTATCGGGTTTTGTTCTGTTCATATCCAGGCAATGACCATGTCAGCCTTATGAACCATAATGAAAAGAATTTTTTTTTTAAAGTTTTTACCTCTCTGTTTTAAAGATACATTTATACAACTTGTCATTTTCTGAAAATAAATTAAGTACTACTTGAGCCAACTTATTTCAGTTCCACACAAGGGTGGCTTCTGGTTCTCTTTGGCAGGATGCCACTTTATTCATTTTTATTTCAAACACAATGTGAATCTTTTAATTCGAATATAGTATATAAGTATGATGGCTATAAAGCCTCCACTGTGACTTATTCATGTTCCTCCTCTCCTTGCACTTCTGTGAATTTTAGAGGGTGGCAGAAAGTTACACTGAATTCATTTCAACTTAAATACTATCAGGCTTTGTGTGTTAGAGACAGAGAAGATAGACTTATTTGGGTGAGCATTTTCATTAGGACTCAGTGTTTTCCTTGATTAAGTTGCTTTGGGGCACTTGTATATCTGAGGCTACCCAGACTGTAGTAATTTTCCAGCTGATCCTATTTTGACTGGAGGAGTGAAATATATTGCCCCATGGAAGAGGAAACAAACAGGTAATGGCAAGCATAAATGTAAACAAACCAGTTATCTAACTCTTTCCTGAGATTCTTTTAATGACATCACTCCCCTCTGTGGCATTGCTTCATTAAAAAGTAATTTTTCATTAGTTGTTCAGCAGTGTTGTTGAAAATAACAAAATAAGACTGCTACAACTATTCCAGTGTCCTGTTTTACTATTTCCTCCACCTTACTTTAAATCAGAGAATTTCTTCTTGTGCCTTGTTTACTGTTGATATTTTCTGGCTGATTGGATAGGAATGACATTTTGACAATTTACTGTAGCAGTAAGCACTGTAAAAACAAAAGGTGCTGATGAAAACTCAGAACCCATTATTATGTAAATTATGGCTGACTAACAGATTCCATCTCCCAGTCACCATCATTGAGACCAGTTTTACTCAATGATAATAATTTTCATGATTGCAGTCTTCAGAGAGATCAGAAATATGCTCTAGCTGTTGCATTTATCTACAGCGGGTACTTGACCCTTAATTAAATTCTGAAACTTTTTTATATAATAAGGTAAAATACAGCTGACACTTCTATTCAAACAAAGAGCATCAAACATAGATCTACCAAATAAGATAAAGGTATTTCAGACTTACCTTCCTGTAATGCTAGCAAACACGAAGACAACAACCTCCTTTGAAAGAGAGCTTAAAGTTTAAAATGCAAAAAAATAAAAAGAAAGCATTCTGTTGGGCAATTTAAATGTTGCACTTCCTTGCTGTGTCTGCTAAATGTTGGTCTTGCTCTGCAGAATGGTCTTGAACTTTATGTTAAAATATGCATGAGAGGAAAAAAAAACGAATGAGCTTTGAGTATATAAATGATGTTTGCTCTCCTATATTATTGCGTTCCTAAGTGCAAAAAGATTACAAGGTAAAATAATGTTATTTAATGTTCACCACTAACTTTCATAAGACAGTAGTCTTCTAAATCTTGAAAACTGTGCTTTGTAAAACTATTCCTCCAAAAACAGCTTAGAAGCAACTCAAAGTTCTGCACTACTTAGCTACTTTTCTGCCGCTAACTGAAATAAAAATGTTTATTTGGCACATGTTTATGTATATATGTTTCAAAGATAAGACTGGGGGAAAGGGGTACATCATAGAGAAAAAGGAAGCGGGGCTTTTCGTTTAACATTTACATATTTTAAGACAGCCCTGTAAGCTTTTGGTATTTCTTTCCTCTCTCTCCTCCCCATTCCAGTTTTTCCCCCTCCTTCCCACTCTCCTCACCAGTTTTTCGAATGAGAAAATGGCCATTTCAGGTAAGCAGCAACAGTCCAAGTAAGCAGTAATAGTCAAGCTAAAAAGGTAGGGTATTATAAATATGGAGATTCAGTATTTTTTTAGACATAGCACTTTGCTAAACTGTCAGTTCATAGAGCCAATGAGCTAAGAAAAGTAATTACTTAAGTGGATTTCATGAAGAGTAGAAAGATGATTGTGCCACATTAAATAACAATTGTATCCTTAATGATGTGTTGGACTATAATACAAACATCCTTCTGCCATTATATGCACTACAATATACCTTTCTAATTACTCTGGTGGCTTCCTCTTCCTTTATTAAGATGCTATGCTTTCAGGGACTATGTGAGCATTATATGAGCTTTTTTTTTTTTTTTTTAAATTACAGTGAATGCAGCTGCATGGTCATTGATAAATTGGTTATAAATTACTGACACATTATATATGAATGGAATCATTGTTTTTTCATTTTTATTGTCCTCATAAAATATAATTTCTCTTAGATGAGATGTAATGAAATTCCAAAAAAATTACTTTTCTCTGGTTTTTTGGCATTTCTAGATATGTAAGGAGCATAGTAATTTAAGTCCAGACAATTAATAAGGCAGATTCAAGACAATATGTCAAACCTATGAAACAAAGCTAGAACAGGGTAGATAATTTGGTATTATTAATTTCAGTGATTTCTTGCTTATAGCCTGTGACTCCTTGGGTATCCTTGGGCTTCCTGTCAGTGGTCCTTGGAAAAGCTATTTTATCATCTGCAAGTTTAAATATATTGCAACAGTATTCCTTTCCACTAAAAACATTTTTAGATTTTCTCAAAATACAAAAAGGTTGAAAACCACTTCTCCATTTCATTGCTTATATTCTGATCCCTTAGAGATGGAAGCCCCACACTCTTTTGCACAGCCTTCTATACATCAGTATGGCCTCTATGATTTCTAGGGTTACTTTTGTGCACCACCTGACCACTCATTAGACTTGATTTCCTAACATTCTGTCAGCACACAGAATACTTGGACCCAGGAAAAATTTACACATATTAATAGTCCCACTGAAGAAAAAAGAAACATCTTGTATGTAAAAATTCTTCCAAATATATAAAAGGGTTCAAGAACTAGGAAAAAAAATCATAAACCTGGACAATTCTGGATTCTCTATCAGAGCCTCACTTAACTCTTACAATAGAATTTTTTGTGCAAAACCAAACTTGAATAAATAAGTGAACAAAATAAACCCTGAAAAATATAGTTCTCTGTTCTCTTAGTAGAGATGTACTCCTTTAACTCATAACTCACACTCTTCTGCTATCAATTAGTGCTATTAATAACAATAATTCTATGAACGGACCAGACTATTTTTATGCACATTTCATTGCAGCCCCAAATTAGGCAGTCAGTTGGGAATTCTATCAGTAAAATTGATATAATATTTTCAAAGTTCCTTACCACTGTTGGATGACCTGAAGTTAGCTTAGAGCAAAGAGAGTAATATCCTGGTTTTCGAAATCACGTTTGACCCCTTCGAAATATAGCAATAGTAGCATGACCAAACTATTTTCTGTTTCTCATCAAAATTATATACCCTTTGTGAAAAACTAGGACACGTTGTACAGCTAGTTTCACATCTGACTGTTCACACATTGCCAAAATAAGGAGAGACAATGTCCACAATTTGAAATAAAATCCATGTATAAAATTCATCTGCAATTAACATAATCCATATCTCACTAGCAGCTCAGCAAGGATATTTCCTCTTTAGTCACAAATTCTACGGGTACAGTAAGAGCTCTGTGCTTGGATCATGTGCTAGGCAGAATTATGGGAATCTTTATAAACTCCCTGCTGCACTGCTTGGTTAGCTAAATTCAAGATTAGTAAATGGTCCTTGGAAAGTAAGCAGAGTAGTTCCCCTGTTACTGCATTTGAAACATGTATACATAGCCATATATTCTTCTGAAATCAGCCATATGAAGCCTGAGGAAAAAAAATATAGTGTTGCCTGGTAAAACTGCAGCTAAGTGAAATTTTTGTACTGGGCTAAGCAAGTAGCAACTGGGAAAAATCTGTCATTTTTACCTGTACTCATTATCACCTGCAAAGTACCCATTACTCAGTACTACTCAGAATTGCGACCTCTGTGAGGTGACAAATTCTGTTGCTCTGTTTTCTAGAAGAGAAGGGTGGAACAATCTTCTTCTTTGTTTAGCACTTACCTACTTGGATTTGCTCAAATCCAAGCACATAATATCTTGAAAAAATGAAATAAATTATTGAATATGTGTTGCCCATGGCATTTTCCACTGCTTTTGAGACAAAAGTTCTGCTGGAAAAGGAAGCAAAATGTGAAACTGGACAAAAATTGCTGTATATAATGATTTGGGTACACTTTATAAATTATAATTGCCACATCGTATCACAGATCTTTCTGACTGCCAGAGAGGATGGTGAGTCAGTCTCTCTTTATGTTTGGGAAAAGTTACTTATTCCCAAATTAGTAGCTCATGTACAAGAAACATGTAAGTTACATCTGAGACATTGAGAATTCTGTTCAGCAGGGAACTTCAACTGTGTTTAGGCACCTAATTGAATATTTTCAGTCTTAGAAATTCTTAGTCAGAGGATGCCTTGCTCCTAAGCACCCAGACTCTTGATTTTTGAGAGGGTGTCTAATACTCCTTATTGTATGAAGCTCTCGTACCTAGAAATGCTTCAGAGTAAAAAAAATAATAATAAAAAAAAATTGTAATTATTCAGGTTTCTTCTTCTGCTGGGTTAAGGCACCACTTTTGCTTTTCAGGTGCTTGTTTTAGGTTATCTCCAGATCAAATGAAATAGGCTAAAGATAAAACTCACTTCATCGACCTCCAAATATTGGCATCCAGTTTCCTCCAGAAGAGCATGAATGAGACTGACACGGAGAAACAATTTCCTGGAACTTATCTATTAACTGCTGCTTGTTAAAAAACAGATTGCTTGCTGTGGTGACAGGAGTGAAGGATACAGGTAGAGATGTAGTCCCTACAAGCTCAGCACCTGCCTTCTTGAGGACTACAGCCATTTCTGTGTGCATTTTCATCATCCCAGAAGCTGGTCAGACCTGCTGGGAGCCAGTGCTGGTTTTGCAAGGATCCAGAGTAGATCTGTGTTATAGACAGACTTGTTGATAGCTAAAAGTCCTGTATAACTCTGATCATGAGAGTCAGACTTGAAACCAGGAATCAGAATGCCTTATTGCAAACGATGTAGAAATCATTTTTTCTGTTCAATTTTCTGATCAAGACTTGGAAGCATCACCAATTTGTCTTGGCAACAGCTCTGCCACATGGAAAAGTCACCTTATCAACGTTATAAAGAAAGGCAATCAAGCTTACCTAAGATCATAAGGCAAGCTGCTGTGGACGTAAGACAAGTGCCTGTGTTAGAAATCTGTAACTGAAGCACAAGTCCATTCTTCTCCTTCTGAAAGGGAGAATACTATGATAGTCTGTAAAAGTCTGGGGTGGATTAATCTTTGCAAAATTCCTTCTTTAAGTACGTTGGCTGCTTAGGCAGTACACAACACTACCACAGTATGCAGGTCTGCCTCCCCACATAAATGGGTGGAGAGCTACAGCCTTACATATACCAGCTGTACATGACCTTTAGAAAGCAGTGGAAGTATGAAACTGGACTTGTAGTGAGACTTTTCACCTTGATTTTAGCCAAGTGTCAGGAAGTTGGTTCTTCTGGCCCTCTAAAGGGTGTTGTTGCCTCTTGAATGCCATTGCCTGATCCTTAGCGAAGGTCCTGAAGGTGCTGCAGAGGTTTTGCATTCCACCTTCGAGTGAGTTGGACTTATGAACTGGAACTAAGATCAGAACTGGCAGCTAGGCTCATGCCAAATTGAAGTTTTATTTATTTGATCATTTCATTGCAAGGCAGACACTGTGTCTGTGGTTTATATCTTTAAAATCAAATAAACTATTTATATATAGTGAAGAACTGTAAAACACATAGACCTTATTCACTAATATTTTTATGGTTTCTTTACACTTGACAAGTAAAGAATTTGTGAAAGTGTTTTTTGTATCCAAATCCCACAGATTTCTTGGGGTATTTTTTTAATTAAGAAAGGGTACAATCTAGATTAGTAACACAAACTTAGCTCCTGTTTTTTCCTTAACATGCAATATGAGCCTCTCTGACTGAATTTCTAATACATATTTTTTATGGAATACATTTGATGAAAACTTAAGAAAATACCATCAACTTTTATCTATTTAACATTTTCATGTTATTAAATTAGAATACCTCATGTGAATTTCAGGTCAGAGTGGAAATATAAATTAGCTACTGTTTTCCTTCCCATCCTGATAATATTGTTTTGTTTACATCACCATGGAAAGCTTTATGCAAATTTTCTTGCCACACCATATCCATTATACCTTAAAGAGAAAACAGTCTAATAAAAATTCTCAAAACAGTTATTACTTATAGGAAGGGAAACTAAAGGTCTGCAGTCTTTCAAAGTGTCATTGCTACTAACTGGAGCTTCACAGAGGAAGAAATCAGAGTTGTTCTTTCAAAGAGACAAATTACAGCGTGCTCCAGATGAAGCCAGCAAAGCCATGGAGAGGCTGCAGTTTGCATGCTAGGTCTCATGTGATATTTTGGTCCTGTGAACATGGAGCTGCTGGATGTTTTTGCCACTCATGCTGACAGTTTGTCAGGTCACTCCTGCACACACCTTTACAGCTGCAACTCCTGCTGCATATGTTGCAGGACATGTGGAAAGCGATTAGTTGTTTCTGTCTGCATTACTGTCATTCTAAAGTACAATCTTGCCATGCACTTTGCACTACGAGGGCTAGGAAACCAGTATCTTTTATAGTAATGACTTCCAGTTTACAGCCTTCATTTGTTATATTTCCTCAATAGCTGTTGTGTTGAGATTAACTGCATAAATGGTCTGCAGCTGGCTGTTATGAATTAAGGGAGTTTAATCAAAGTATTTCTAATGTACAGCATAATGATAATACATGGGGGAAGTACTATTTAAGAGATAATGATGGCTTCAGAAGATCACTGTTGTAATGTTTAGTGCATATGCCTTCAGCATTGAATTTGTTGTTGTTCTGAATATGCTTAATGGATCAGTGAAAAGCTGCCTAATGTGGGATTGTTTGATGGGGCTGACAGAGCTGGAATTAGCCCATTGCTGTTTACTGCATACAGCCATTAAGATTAATTGCTGCCAGATAATTTTGACTGTTTTTATCTTCGGGAAAAAGTGTCACTAATGGGTTTATAAATTGGTTCACTATTACTAATAGTAAGGCCAGTGTAACAGAAGAGGATGTGAGCAGCTAATTCTAAAGATAAAGGTAAAAAGTATAAAGTACTATATGACTTGCTAGTTTTAAGGGATAATGTTATCTAATAACAGACAGACTGATATATGATGCTCATTAATGCTATTTCCCGGGCTTTGGGTTGAACCTAATAGATGCTAATAAAGTCTTATTTGATGTACCATTAAAAAGCTCAATCTGTTTTCTGCATTAATGCACAATATTGTTTATCACATTTTCAGTGACTAAAACCCAAACCCTCAATCTGTTACATAACTAAACAGTATCAGGCTAGTTATACCTGGTTTTGTCTTTGTTTAGAGACACAGAAAAAATTGTAGGGCAAACACATTTCTGTATATGCTGTATGCAATTCATATCACTTGACAGCTTCCTGTCAACAATAACACTTCAGGTTTCATTTTAACGTGTCCTCTTTTAAATACATCGTCACAGGTAAATTCAGCAAAGCATTCCCTCCAAGAGATAAATTAATTGGTTTGCAAATGTTTGAAAACAGTCTTGGGATGTGGGCAAAGGATTATCCAAGCGGATGAGCCCACATTAGAGGTAAATATTCTGGTACAGCACACATACAGGCTTCTGCAGTGCTTCTAATTTGCTGTGTATTAAAGAGAAAGTTCTTTGTGCACTAAGTCTCAAATATATCCCTTGTATCTAAGGGCATTGACAAGGGAGTGTGAAGAACATGTACTAAATAGATAAAAACACAGACAAGGAATGCTTAATGAAGAGGGGAAAACCAATAACTCATCAGTAGTGAAGTTCTTCTCTTTTCAAGTAGAGATAGTGTGAATTATGGAGTGATTCCCTTCTCAAGTTGAAAGAGCATTTATATTTTTCATGACCAGTTTTTATTTTGCTCTGAGAACATCTTCATTTTTTGAGGGACTCTAGATAGTAAAAAAGTTCTTGTCTAAAAAAAGGCAATCGCAAACAATACCAGAAAAGCTCTTTGCATTATTTTTCCCCTCCAGAATGTTAACACGTAAAGACCTTTGAGAAGTGAAGAGGAAAAAATTATAGGGTGGTAAGATCACTTCTGCTGTATTTGCTTGTATTTGTTTCCACAGTAGTATTCCAAGTGGCATTTTTGCTTCTTTGCCATTAAGGACATGAGCCCTTTATTCTAGTTTAGACCACTTCCCTATGCATTTACTTTAAACTTTCATCCTTTTTGCCATATTTATTCCATCTGCCTGTGTATCTAATGTTACATATTTATTTGTTGGGACCTTATATTAAGTAGAGAACTGGCTACAATCTAAATATTCTTCCCTTTATTTATGTGTCTGAATATTGCACAATACTGCCTGGACATATCCATTTAGGTTTTTTCATTATGTCCATATCCTGATTTCTTTCTCTGTCATATCCGTCGCCATTGCCGGCATTATCCATATCCAATAAATCATCTTCCAATTAAACTTTTCCTTGTGCACAGTTCTAGCACTGCTTTGACTTAAATCAATTTAAAATCAGTTTCATTAATTCAGTAAAAACTCTATGTAAACACATTATTGTTGGGTTCCAGGCAGCTTATTTTGGTTTACTTTGAATGCAGTATAAGTTAAACCAAGCTCTGGCAGCCTTATATTGATTTAAAAGAGCTGGCACTACCTACTTCACTGTTTTAACTACACTGATTTTAAATGCTGTTCTTGGTTAAACCAATAAAATTTTCACATACAAAGTCCCAAGTTTTATTCCCAAAAAGTGTTGCACATGATTACATGCAGGGCCCTGCATAGATGACCATTAGCCTTTCCTTTCTATTGTTAATGATTCTAAATAACATCTTGACGCAAATTTGGCTAGGTTGGTAACCAAGTTTTGTTGGTTACAAAAGAGGAGGGGAAGGAAGGAAGGAAGGAAGGAAGGAAGGAAGGAAGGAAGGAAGGAAGGAAGGTCTAAGGATATTTTAGGTGAAATTGAAAAACAGGCAAGTTAGACACATCATACAATGGGATCCTATTTCACTTATCAGAATCTTCCCAGTCCTTTACCTTGCAGGAGCATCTGTTTTGGGTCATGATGTGGCTTGCTTCCTAATCTTCTATTTGCTACAAAGCTGCTCTGATTATGGATTTGCAGAGACAGCATGTTAATCCTGAACTTTGTTTTCGAATCAAACACAGACTTTGGACTGCTTAACCTGAAAACAACAGTGACTGAAGTTACCCAGGTGTTTCTGAAATAAAATCTGTTGGGTAAACCAAAAGTATATTTTGCAGAATGCAGGGCCTTATATTCACTTCAGTAAAGACAGTCTGATATGGAATAGACTTCATTAAGCATATACAGTAGCACCAGTGCCGAAGTTCAGTAATCAAGAGGAACATATATTTACATTGCAGTGCAGTATAGTTGCATCTTGAATAGTTTTTTATGAAAAACATGACAAATCTTTCAGGAAGAGGGGCTATCACAATTCCTGTTCATTTTCAAAATTGCAATGGACATGAAGTCATGAATGAGTTTCATGAGCTTCCTGAGCATTCAGCTTTTTGTGGCTCTGTATTAGGTTTGTGTGGCAGCTCCCTCTGGTACTGAGGGAGTTACGGAGGTGGCTCCTCTTAGAAACTTCTAGAACCTTCCCCTGTGTCTGACAGAGCCAATGCCAGCTCTCTCCAAGATGGACCTGCCGCTTGACAAGGGCAAGCCAATCAGCCATGGCTCTGTGATAGCATATTCAAAGAGTAAAAAACATTATGCAGGAGGAGTTGCAGCCAGAGAAGAGTGGAGTGAGAAGATGTGAGAGACACAATTATGCACATGCCAAGGTCAGTGCAGAAGGAGGGGGAAGAGGTGCTACAGGTGCTGGGGCAGAGATTTCCCTGCAGCCCATGGTGAAGATCATGGTGAGGCAGCTGTGCCCCTGCAGTCCTTGGAGGTCCATGGAGGGTGCAGAGATCCACCTGGATCCCATGGAGGAGATCCACACTGGAGCAGGTAGATGGTTGTGACCCCATGGGAAGCCCACACCAGAGCAGGCTCCTGGCAGGGACCTGTGGAGCTGTGGAGAGAGGAGCCCACGCTAGAGCAGATTTCCTGTGGGGCACCCACACTGAAGTAGTCTGTTCCTAAATGACTGCACCCCATGGAAAGGGGCCTACACTGGAGCACTTAATGAGGAACTGTCTCCTGTGGGAAGGATCCCATGCTGGAGCAGGGATAGGACTCTTCTCTGTGAGGAGGAGGAAGCAGTGGCAGAAACAACACGAATTGACCATAACCCCCATTCCCCATCTCCTTAAACAGCTGTGGGGCAAGTGGAGGTAGAGAATTGGGAATAAAGTTAAGCCTGGGAAGGAGGGAGGAGTGGCAAGAAGGTGTTTTTAAGATTTGTTTTACTTCTCATTATTCTACTCTGATTTTAATTGATGATCAATGCTGTTAGTTTCCTCAAGTCAGGTCTGTTTTGCCCTTGATAGTAACCACTGAGTGATCTCTCCCCATCCTTATCTCAACCCATGAACCTTTCATTATATTTTCTCTCCCTGTCCCATCGAGGAGGGGAGTGATGGAGCACCTGGAGTGGTGGGCACCTGGCATCCAGCCCAGGTCAAACCACCAAGGGCTCTAAGTGAGGGGCATCTGTCTTGCTGGAGCAATGCAGGTTTCCACCTCACATTCCTGGATGATTGCTGAGATTCAGCATAGCCCAGGTCAGCTACTCATAAACTCTAGATGAAGAAACCAGCCAGTTATGAAGTTAGTGTAAACAGTAGTTTTTTCCTCCATATATGCTCTGTGAAATATGAAGTCAGAACAGCGGAAGTTTCCAAGCTTTCCCTTTCCCCTAACACTCTTAGATTCCAAATACTTGCCTAAAGCAAGCCCATGCCAAATGACTTCTGGAGCAAAAAGTAGTATTGCAGAGCATAGCCATACCCACACAGGTCTTGGAATTGTGCATTTTCCTGCTCCTTTCCCACCACAAGTCCCACACCAGTGACACAAGAAATTAATGAAACAAAGAACACTGTTCAATACGAGGTCTGCATTATGCTCCAGGAAGAAGGATGAGGTGGACACTGAGAGTTGCCTTCAGGAGAGCGGGCTTTCTCCGTATCCAGTTCAAAACAGAAACTTCACTAAGGTGTTTTACAGGACTTTCTCGACCTTTCTACGGATTAGACAGGAAGCCTTATGAAATTAGCGTCCTCAGGCACTTCATTTAAGGATCTAAATTTAGACACTGAGAAGCACCTTATAATTTTCTTTCTTTCTGGAAGATTTCTGGTTGGTTTTTCTGCTTTTAGGATGACACTCACCTCTTTGCAGCACTCCAGTTCAGGACAGATTACCCTTCTAGTTTTCTGCAAACTCTGATTCAAAGACCTTGCTACAAAATGGAGCAAACCCCACATAAATCATAAAACCACAGAACTGGAAGGGATCTTCCAACCATCTAGTTCCAACACCCTTGCCATGAGCGGGAACACTTTCAGGTTTATTCATCCAGCAAGATCCCTGCCTTAGAAAATATCTGAACCTAGAGGGATGCATGGTGTTTGTTTTGACACCTTGGGCAAGCATGAATTTATCACACAGCCCTGTCTCTCACTTCAACCTCATCAACAACTGTGATCCTGAAAAGAAAATCCTATGGGAAATCTGTATTTTAGTTGAGGGGAAAAAGAAATCAAGTTGAGCCTCCAAAAATTGTAAAGTGTTACATTAATTGCTCCTTTTCACTTTCCACCTTCTTGATTTAAGCTTTTACAGCTCATATTTTTGAACTTTCCTCTGCAGTCCATACCATTAGGAATGTTTTTCTTTTTCTTTAATAAAAACAGCGATTATCAGGTAATAACAGGATTTTTGAAGCTAAGACACTAAAAATACCAATTGTTGCAAAATGCATGATTAAATTACAAGTCTTGGCAACCTCAGGAAAAGTCTTTCCTTTCAAGACCAGTTTTCTCATATTTCTGAAGTAATTTATCAAATTAAACTGCTTTTTCTCTTTTTTTATATATATATTTTTAATGTATACACAGACTTGTGTAGTTTAGGAAGAAAAGCAAGGATGAATTCAGGCCATGGATAAGTGCTGGGAGAGCATCAAGTGAAAGATCATGAAGCCATTCTATTTAGCAACATCAAAAAATCTTTGTCTAGTTCGTAAAATGTTATTTTATCACCACACAAGGGTATGTGGGGTGCTTTTTTCATCTAAAGTATGAATTTGTAGTAGTAGATTGCCAAACTTTCTCCCTAAATTCACACTTGAAAATGATGTGCTAAAATTTTCAAATTGACATAATTAAGAATATTAGGAAAAAATGCAGATACTTAATACATCACATCAAATAGGTTAATTTTTTTTCTTTTATTCAAGTCATGGCTATAATATCCTGAAATTAAACTATTTAACATGGAAGATTCTCTCAGCTTCAGACATTTTCAGGCCAAATCTTTCCAACTGCAGCTATTACCTAAAAAAAAATTACATCACTTGCCTTTTTTTCTGCAAATCGCTGAAGCCCGACTGGTGCTCCATTATTAACATCAGAGCTGTCAGCATCTCAGGGAGGCAAGAGCAGAAAGCAAAGCATTCCTAGCAGCAGCAACAAAATCATGCTTGCACTTAGAGAAATCTTCTTTCAATCCTCTTTACACCGAGCAGAGAACTACTTAAAGTACAGTATGCTGAAGGTGGGATTCATTTCACTTTCACTATCCATAATTTAGAAGTCTCTGTTAGATGTCTGTAAGTTGAAGTCAGCTTGGTTCCATCTCTAGACATTGAGGGAGATGGGCACCTCCAGGAGGTGATTCACCCCATCCATAGGCAAGTACCAAAGAGAGGTGGAAGGAAACACCCTTTGGAGATCTCTCTCTCTCCAGTGACTACAGAGGAAGACTGTGGTGAGTGACCTAAACTTGACAGCTAAAGTTAAGTGAGATGAAATCTCATCCTAGGCATAAGTAACATAGGAGGAGCCTTACTTTCCTGTTCTGAAGACAATATTATTAATGATGGTTATTGGAAGCATTCTGCACAAATGCAGAAATTGCACAAATGGACAAATTGCATCATGCTTTAGCTAACATGAATTAATTAGATTGTGCATATAACTACACTGATATGTCATGTGTGTCAGAGCCTCTGTAAAACAAGTAGGAAGGGCAAGTTTAGTAAGGGACATGGCTCCAAAACAATGTTACATTCAGCTGAGACCCTGACCAGCTTCTGAACGTTCCTTTTTCTCTCAGAGCTGTTTTACAACTGTCTTACAGTAAAGACAAACCTGCTCATCTTTTCTGCCATCAAATGCCGTTTGCCTTGTATTTTACAAGAAGTGGAACTATATTAAAATAAAACTAAAAGAGACAGAACATATACTTTTCCCATGATTTGCATTAACTTTCCAGCCTATCAAATTACTCTTCATTTTAGTTTAGAATCTGAAAACTGGTAGAAAATATCCTCGCCTCGGAACTCTAGGCATCAACTGATTGGCTTTCACATTGCTTCAGACTAATCCTGTCTAAAGCAGGTGGGGCCTGTGAAGTAATAGCTCTTAACCCTGGCTCTCCTCTAGACTCCATACAATGTCTTCATGACCCTAAAGCTTCTCTTTATTTCAGTTCAAAGAGTTTGACATCAGAGAGGGTTGTGCTGGAGCCAACGAGACTGGTGGCTGTTATATCGTGGAAGTGACCACACATGTGGCAGGCCATAGAGTTTGGCATTTAGCATTATCTGATGGTGCAATTTCTGCTGAAAATATGTCTGAAAACAGGGAATAATGGGAAAATCAGCACAACAGAAGATCAAACTTCCTATGTCTGAACTGGTTCCTGCAGTTCTTAATACAGCAGTGTCGGCAAACCCCAATGGACTTTATCTGGGCATGGCTTTGTCTGTTTTAATGAAAAAACATAGTCTCTACCAGAAAGGACATAGAAAGAAAGAAATCAAGAGACCTCTGCAGCCTGAATATCTGTGTCTTTATTAATAATTTCTCAAGACAAAAGTGAATAGACATAATTTTGTGACTGCACCCAGGAGTGGAAGGCTCTGTCAAATCAAGCTTGCCATGGCCCTCTCTTCAGTTTTACTGTGGGCATCTATATAGTTAAGCTTTCAGCCCAAAAATTTCCTCCAATTTACATCAATGCGAGTAGAAAATGAAAGTTTTTGCACTTAGTTTCAAAAACATCATTGGAAGATGTAATTCATGTGTATCTGAGTATTTCATCATTACTTAGATGTTCTGTCAGCGTCACCTTTCAAATCTAGGTACTTTTAATATTTTAGTGTAGCACATGCATGAGAAAATACAGTAGCTGTGAAAGTCCAGATTGTGCAATCAACTAGCCTAGAAGCCTAGAAGGTACTGTCACTTTTATGTGCCCTACATTTTATTTATCCATAGCTCAAATAAATGCAGATTTTAAAAAAATATTTATCCTTAGCTTTTGCCTTGCTTTCCAGTCCTCAGTGTTTGGTATTTCAGAATCAGGTCATCTAGAAAAAAACTTATATGCTATGTACCTTCAGTAAGCAGCAAAAAAAAATTTCAAAATATTTCAATTAGATGGGGTTTATCTTATTTTTCTTAAAAATATCCATTTGGTTTTCATGGTAGTCTCAACCCCTAAGTAAGTAAAAATAAAATCAGAATCTTGTATTTAATTCATCCATATAGACAGGAAGATTTATAAAGCACCATTTACTCAGTGAATCTTTCACTCTAAGTTATCTAATGGTTTTCTAAAATTAGATTCTACTTTCAAAAAATCAAAACTGTCGGAGTTATTAACATAGCACCATTTTGGGGTTATTGTTAGATACACAAACACTGGGAGGAAAAAATACTGAAAGACAAAGTTGTATCACCTTTGAACGTATTTAAAGCAACACATTAGAAGTCCTCATAAGGTTTCATTTATAGGAAGAAGCAAATTGGTTGAAACCTTGATCCCACTGAAACCAATGAGATTTCACCCTTTCTCTTTTGCTAGTCAGACACATTTGTAGTGACCATGACCATGAGAGAGATTCTTGCACAAGGACAGATAAATGGTAGACTCTGTCTCTTGAAACAGTAGGTTTATTTGATATTTCTGTGCTTCAGTATTTCCTGTAGTCAGTGCACAATATGTGTTCCAGCCTGAAGGCTTCTAATAGTTGATAGAAGATAAAAATAAATGTTTCTATTTACAGATCCAAAAATTTTTAAGAGGAGGAGTGAAAAATATTTTGACTGTTTCATAAAACAAGTGTGAAAAGTGGTCAGTGAATAATTTTAAAGGGTCAGTATTAAATTTGTGTTACTTCAGTTAAATCCTAGCTAGAATTGGAGAGTAAATTCAGTAAAAAAATAAATGAAAAAATCCTATAAACATTCTGCAAACTCAGTCTCTAAGTCTCCAATAGTAGGATGTTGGGCCTTAAATGTTCATGCCTTCTATAACATACAGTCAAGTATGTTCTAGTATCTCTTTATATTTAGTGATTTAAATGTGGCCAGTACTTTCTTTAAATCTCTTGATTTTATAGGTTTAAAAGTCTACAATGCATTCCAGGATTTATCTGACCCTTGAGTGTCTGATGTGTGAGAACTGAAGACAGTGACTAACCTTTGCCCAAAAGCAAGAGCCAGGATGCCAGAGAACATAAAACCACCACAAAACATAGAGATGGACAAGATTTAGGGATGGGAGAGAGGAGAAGAAAAGAATCCCACACTGAGGCAAACTGGCACAGAGTGACACTAATTCACACACTTTTCTTTCGAGAGGGACTGGCCAATTCCAACACCTCCCTACCACGACCTCCCAAATCTCTGCTATTTCCCAAATCCTTCCCAGGAGCAGTTTAAAGACTAGCAGGTGGCCCAGGAAAAAAATCCTCTCAGAGACCATTAAACCTTTCCAAAATGAACAATCAAGTTCCAGCCCCACTTCTTTCACTGTTGAGTTTACTACCACAGAAATACTCACTAGCAGCAGAAACAACCTTAAGGCAGTGATCTATGGAACAGCTGACTTCTGTGGTTTGCAAGAACTGTAACTCTAAACCTTTCCCCTATGTAAACTGATTTCTGGTTTTGAAATGTAGTCATTGGCTTCCCAGCTGCTGATAGCTATAGAGCTGCCTAAAGCCAAGCCAGCTTCTCTGCTGAGCAGGCAGTATGGTTTCTTGCCATAAAGGAAACGACTTGAAAGGCAGCCTGTTGACCGTGTAAAGGATGGATGTGCATGGCTTTTGTTCAGAGCCAATGTTTTTCCTGCCATCCTCCCCAAAGAGACCTTAAACCTGGAAACCAGTGGTTTCACAGAGAAATTCAAGACTCAGTCATAATCAAATACGCTCAGCACAGCACGTTATTGCACATCAACAAGGCTGTGGTAACTGTCCACTACAAATACAAGACAATATGACATACGTTAGCCCACAGTGAAAAGGGGCTAACCTAAGCCAAATTACTCTCAATGTGCCATGGGCTAAGAGCATTTGCACAGGCATTTATTGAGACAGTTAACCAGAGTAATTTGATCATATGTCTGATCTCAAAGACAAAATAGACTCTAAATTGCTAGTATGGTATATGGGAGATGTAGCCATGACATTCTGTTGCATTATCATCTGACCTAACAAGAATGTAAAAGATACACTCCCTTCTTGGCATTATTTTAACATGGCATTTTACCATTTTATCTGAATTATGAAAACAGAAAAAAAAAGAAAAAAAAAGGAAAAAAAAGAAAGTGTTATATTTAAACCTATAAAAATGCAGTTTATTCCTATTTGATAAGGCACAACTTTTTCTAGCAATTGTAATCTGTAACATTACAGCCTTAGGAGGTAATTTACTAAATAGGACAAAATTAGCTGATTTTTGGACCATTTAAAGCAACACTTCTGTTGAAAGCATATAAAATGTATTAAAGTAATCTCTAAAGTCTTTACCCCTGCTTGAGATTTTAATTTACTCAGAGTTAATAAATTATCCCCTTTCAGAAGCTATTGAAAATTTTCACTTAAATCCTTTTTAAAACTTAATGTGTTCAATTGAATCTTAAGCAATTTATACATACATACACAGAGCTTGAGGTGGTCACCATACTAAGGTGAAGGCTGAAAAGAGGTTAGATTAACACTAACTCCTCTTCCCTTAGGGATGGCTGGGGTGCTGTTAATGAATGTGAATTCCCCCCTCCCCCGGAGCCCTCCCCCTACATATGCAGTGGTCTGGCTGTTGAGCAATTACTTTTCCACAACTGCATTTAGCAAAATACCCTGTTCAAAGCCCAGGCCCATTTTCTTTCCTGCTGAAGGATGTGACTGCAATCAGGGAAGAGAACAGCAAATCTGGGTCACCCCAGTATTCAGGTTAGCTGGGACACAAAAGCTTGCTTCATCTCAGACAGGGCTCTGTGTTACATTTGCACACTTATCAGAAATATTTTTTTCAGGCTATCAATTATTATATTTGAACATTGCATCCTTGCTCTAGGGAGCCCTTAGCAAGCTGTAGAAAAAAATCAATCCAGTTTTACAACTTTTACCTTGGCACAGCTCCAACTCTTTATCTACCTCTCACAGTTATTTAAAGATGTGGTGCCTTTTTTTCTGCAGTATAGCTGTATTCCTGAGTAGGACTTGCCCTTGATTTATGTAATACCCTTTTTCCTTTATTAGGGTTAATCTGTGAATCTGCTTTGGTTTCGCTTTTCATGTTTGACAATTGGTGTGTCTGTGGCAAGGTTTGTGTGGCTGGGTACCCACCTCTCCTGGGCAGCATGTATTTCTGAGCATATATTTCTCATGGCAACCAGAGCCTCTTATTTCAGGGAATGGGCACGTGGGTTGGAGCCCATTCTTGTTCAAACTGCTTTAACATTGGCTGCAACTGCGGTAGTGGCGTCTAAACTTTCTCCATGTGTTAATTCTGAGCTTTATTTTTCCAGTGCCAACCCTACCTAAGAGGTGACGAAGCCAGACATCTCTCTCTATGTGTGTAGGTGCATGAGGCACCTTTGCCAGCACATCTCGAGGGCCATCTTCATCAAAGGGGTTATGAATCCCAACAATGTGGTTCAAAAGACAGACACTACAGCTGTCTCAAAAGTTTGCTGACTCCCAGATGGTAGGGAATTTTGGATAGCAAAAACTGGTCTTAGATATTACCATGTCAGTGTAGGCTGCAAAAACAGACAGCAGATGCTGGGCATCACTGGAGTTATGAAGTAAAAGGCATTAAAAGAGAAAATCTATCTTAGAGCTGTACTTTGAAGGGGTTTTATGTTTATTTTAGAAGCAGACCCTGTTTCTATTTCTCTATTGAACACGCATGTGGAAACTCACAGAGCCACTAATCAGATTGCACACGTTTCCATGTTTCTAATTCTCTACTTTTCAGCTCAAATATGTGTTTCACCACTTCCCGTTAAAGTTACTTTATTAAATTCCCTCACAGCAGTTAGCTCAAGAGCTAAAAGACATCCTTTAATTTACACCATGCAAGTTTATACAGAGTGAATGCTGGAAAGCCCATAAAGCATGAGTTTGGCTCATTGCTTCCAGGCTGCTCACACAAACCAGCCGTGGCTGTGCTCAGAGAGAGTCTGAAAGGGTGCAAGTCCATAGTGGCACATGTGCATCCTCTTTCTCCGGTGGAGGGGGAATGCTTCCTTACAAAAGACAGCAGCTGCCAACATGATGCCATGGGAGCATGATGTGTGTGGTGTGTCCAGTAAAAACAGCTACACAAAGCAAACCAAACCCCTGCCGTCTTCATAGTATAATATGTAGTTTAACAAATCTCATTAATACATACTCATTTTTAGCAGGGGCATTTTGAAGAAAGTAACTAATGAGGCTTCCCCTCCTCCCAAGCAATATGGAGCTAGCATCCAACTACCTTTGAGCATGTTGTCTTTAGAGTTCCTACGTGAAGCAGGAGATAGCTGGAATAGTCCTGTGGAGGATCCTTCTAAAAAAAGAGCTGATATTTTTGGTTTAATTATTTCTATTTGGACCCCATTTCTCTGTCTTTCCTTTTAGTCAATATATGTGGCGGCATGCCTGTGGAAGAGACCTTAAATCAAGTGTTTAGCCACTTGCAAATAGTCACTGAAAAGAAAAATAGTTTCTTTTTTTCCATCTTTCACACTTTCTTACCTGTCTTTTACCTGTTTAATTTAAAACACTGTTTGATATTACCCAGAGTTGTGTAGTGTTAGAGGCATTTGACAACTAGCTGTATTTTAGGAGCAGATGAAATGGTTCATATTCTCAGAGAAAACATAAGGGATCTTTTAGAATAAAATGTACTATAAAAATGTACAGTAGCTTTACTGACAACAAGAAGAAACAAGTATGTATTCTGACCTCAGTGTAGGCAAAGAAGAGCTGGATAGTGGGAGCCATTCATATTTACTTGCATAATCAAACTTTGCAGGAAAAACTTGTGGGAATTTATATTTAGTGACTCATGCTAAGAAAAAAAAAGCAACTCAAAATTTAGGTTCAAGCTTCTGATTTCATTTTCTAGTTAAGGTTGGAATGCTTGCTGGAACTTTCTCCTTCCTAGCTTTTGTTGATTTCTGTCATTCAGGAATCATGAAGTAAATATTTATTAACATGGGAACCCTCCTCCCTTCCTGCCCTTCATATTCGTGCTTCTTATGCTAATGAACTTACTTTAACAAGGGAACCACATTCCTCCTGGGTCTGCATCAGTTCTGGTGCCAACACATTAGTTATTTAAATGTAGTTTTATATTAATTTTTCATATTGTAATGCATTGTTCCCTGCAAATATACATGTAGCTGGTTTTCAACAGTAAACAAATACGTGTTAAAGATATTGTTAGCTGAAAACCTTTCATCTTTCATTTTGCTTCCTGTGATAATGGTGGTCATTTCTCACTCTTGCCCTCTGTCTTTTCTCAACCATCCTCTTTCCCCTCTACACTTCTGTGGTGACCACCATAAGGGTTTTGTTTTCTGTTTTCCTAAGCAGACGATTAGGCAAATACAGAATTCCAAAACTACATATTTTCCATGCCTTCAACATCTACTTCTAATATCCTCAAAGTCTGGCACAAAGGCTTGCAGTCTTTGATTTGGGAAATCCAGTAAACAAAACAGGAGTTTAGCAAAAGCTGAAAAACACACGCTCTTGAAAAACAAACTTACTAGTACAACCATGATACTTAGGAAAATATAGGGGAGGTTATTGTACATTTCTCTTCTTACTTTCTCACCAATAACAAAAAAAAAGATATACTAACTGAATGACTGCATATGTATCTGTATGACACAGTACCACTGCCATATCAAAAGAAATCTTGCTTACTAAATGGGTAAATTACTAAATGTAAATAGGTAAAAATGACAACTACTGTTCTCTGTGAGGTGGGAACTGTTATTTTGAGAAGACATGTTTTTAGACTAAAAAGTGGAAACTAGGCTTGATCACTTATCATAGTGCCAGGGCTACTATTTAGTATATCAAAAGTTCAGGGCTTGCTGCACCCAGACTGCTCAATTTTGAGTCATTTAAAATTATCAAATATTTTGATCTCAGGAGTGGGTTGCTATTATAGAATTTGAGAAGACGCTGAAGTCTTCAAAATCTTTCTCCTAAGAGTCCTCAAGAAACACAGACATTAAACAATGAACTATCAACTGAGGTGTATGTGAGGCGTTGCTTTATGAGTTTCAGTGCTAGGGAAGATGGAGTCAGTTAATGAGGTCTCAGTCTTTGAAAGAGGCCTCACAAATGATTCGGGGAGCTACAGCGAGTCTGACTTCCATATCAGGTAAATGAAAGAAACTATAACAAAGGAGAGAAATAACAGATATCTAGATAGATATGATATATTACAGGGAAGAACCAACTGGGTGTCTGTGAAGGGAGTCCACTCTCACAGATCAATGAAAGTTCTTTGAGGAGTCATAAAGGCTAGGGAGTATGGTGACCCAATGACTCCATACTTACATTTTGAAAAAGCATTTGACAAAGTCTCTTAGAAGAAATTTCTGAAGAAATTAAGCTGCCATGGGTAAGGAGGAAGGCCATCTCTCAGATTAATAATTGGTTAAAAGCGAAGAAAACCCGGTAGGAATAAAGGGTCGGTTTTCACAATGAAAAGCTATTAATAGCAGGGTTCTTTATGCCCTTGGCGTAAGTGTTGTCCAGTGTGTTAATAAATGACCTCAAACAGAGAGCAAATAGGTGACAGAATGTACAAGAGAGACAAAGTAATTCAAGACACTCAAAACTGATACTAATGATAGAGTATTTCAGAAAATATTTGCATGTCAGTGGTAAATGAAGTTCAGTAAATGGCTGCATAGTAGTGTATACGTGATGCAGACTAACTGCTACCACTCAGGAACATAAGTTGGAGTTGAGGGTGTTTCTCAGTAAACATCAGCTCTATGACAAGAAGCAGACGGAAAGACAATCAAATCTGATCCTTAGTATTAGACTCAGTTTAGCTTACTGGAATTTTCCTAGATTATAGGAAATTTAAGGAAAAACTGTAAGGGAGGAGCAAATAGAGAAAGATTAGTAGGATGGGGTAGTTTCTATATGAGGAAGAGCTCTATAGTCTGAAAGTCTTTAGAGGTGGGGGGGATATGACCAATATCTGGAAGTCCGTCTGGAAACGTGAATGGGAATTTTTTTTATAACTGGAGAACAAGTGGTCACCCACTGAAAATATTGAATGCCAAGTATAAAAGAGATGAGAAAAGCACTCTTTTTTCTCACGGAATGAAATAGTGGAATTCATTGATGATGGGAGACCAAAGAAAAAAAATTATCTAAAATTATGTTAGAGAAATTAATGGATGATTAATCCATCAGAGTTTTAGACATTGGTAAATCTCATATTCTTCATTGTTCAGCTCTTGAAATTGTTCTACAGCTAAACTTTTCTCCAGAAATATGTGTCAGATCACCTTAAGAAAAATAGTTCTTGATTAAATGAAGTTTTAGCCCAATAAATTTGGGTTAGTTTTGTATTCCTTTGAATGTAATAATTTGCAATTTTCAAGCAAAATGTTTTCAGCACTTCCCTGTTATTTAAAAATTATAACTTTTAATGGAAATTCCAGGAACAGGAGGTAGAAAAATGCTGATCTTTTTTGAAAAAAATTGTATTTTTTCATAGCCAGTGTAAACTACTTGTTAGTCAGCATTCTGAACACTTGGATAGAGCAAATGCTCTAAAAAAAGGTTTGATACACACGATCTGTATACTTTGACTTTTCAAGAATTTTCCTGCATTTCAGTTCTCCAACTAAAATCTTGTTTGCCTTAGTCATTATAATATCTTCTATTAATTATATTAATCTGCATAAACTAATCCACTCATTCTCTTTGTGTTGAAATAAATGTCCATAGAGCATAATAAATCAAATGCATTTCTAAGGAGGGAAGAGGCATCTATTATTTTCATTAAAACTCTGAAAGTCAGGAAGGTATATTTTAACCTATGATGTCAGCCACATCATTTCTTCCTGTGTAAGAAACCACTAGAGGACAAAGGATTGATCATGTCTGTCCATAAGGGAGTGGTAGACAGCAGCTCTGCCTCTAGAGGAACTCTACAGATGGGCAAAAGACAAAGAAATGAGATGGATTTTCTCTCCAGCCAATCTACTGGTGAGGTACTCAAGCAGGGCCCGAAATATTTGAGGTGTGTGTTTGTGCATTTGCTCTCCCATGGCAGTTTTCTTTCTTCTTCATCATCCTTAATTTTGTCTATCAAAAAGGACTATATGGAATGATGTCTCTTTTTTTTTTTCTTTTTTTAATGCATATATCATGAAGATTATGTTTTGAAATATCTCCCATTACTCACTCTCTCTTTCATGTCAATTTTGGTAACCAAAATAACTGAGAAAGAATATTGACAGAAAACAATCAGATGAAAACAGAAAATACAATAGGATGTAATGCAAAAAAAAGAGTATAAGCTGGAAAACCTGAAAAGTTTCAGCACATATTTTTCTTGTTGTCCTTAGCTGCTGAACTTTATCTGTCAGTGAAATAAATGAATAAGTTCTCTTCATCTCTAGTGACTGCAATCCTATCTCACGATAAGATTAAATTCTAGCATCATAAATCAACACTTAGAATTAACATTAGGAGTCTGCCAACCAACCCTAGAAAATGCCAATTGATTATATTCTATTCCAAGGTCTTGATAATTGTAATTTTTCCTATGTATATGTATTTTGTATTTAAATGTATTTGTTTAAACAGGATGATAATCACAGTAGGAATTACCTACACAGTTCAGGGGTTAGATGGAAAAAGAGTGAAGTCGTGAGTCAGCCACGATTTTAATAGCTTTATCTCCTTTTTAGTTCTTGTTCTTGTTCTTTCTTTTTCAACCATGGAAATGGGTTTTGTTGAAGGTTTGTTTTTAAAGTGCTCAAAAGATTTCCATTAGCATAAACAGGTTCCCACTGGCTTGTTCTAGGCTCCAAAATCTTGTCGTTCCTCAGCCACTTGTGATTCAGCATTGTGTATTGATGCACAATGTAGACAATCCTTCAAGACAGACAATGTGGTGGTGGTTGGTTTATAAAGTGTAATTCTTGTGAGTTACTCCCTCCTCTTTAGTGATACAGGCTGCAGAGCTACTTTGGGATTGCTCTGCTTTGGGACATGTACATTTTCTCCCCATTCTCCCAGGCACAGGGACAGCAAGAGGTAAGAAACATCCACACAGAGGTAGAGAGAAAGGTGTTTGTTCTCCCTTGGGCCTTGTCAACTGCTGGCACCGCCTTGCTCGCTTCTGCTGAGAGAGCACATGGGGCTCATAAAATCTGCTCCACAGAGCAGTTCACCAACTTGCAAATCTGCAACAGGCTCATGAGGTAGGCATGTTAATGTGACCCTGCTTTTGGCAATTGGGTGCTAGGAAATAACACTCCTTCCCACTTCCTTTGAGATCAGTGTTGATGCACTTCACGGCCACTTCCCTACCTAGTCACAAGGACAAACCTAGAACTGGCTGGATGGAGGAAGACAGAAAAAAGAGCTAAATGTCATGTGCCAGTCATCCTGTACCTGCTAATGACCCTGAGGTTTAGACAGGAGAACTCAGCTTACATTTGTTACACAAGTGGGACTTTAGTGGTGTGCATACTATGAAAGACAAAGGCATCGCAGCAGGGTGGCCACCTCAGGCATGATCAGCTTGGCCACCAGCCCGACATGCACTTCACCCTGGAGAAATCCTGTGACACAGTAAGGCACAGCTGGGAAGACAGACTGGGGCAGATAAACAGCAGTGGCAGAGCTTTGAATTTTGTCCCATGAAATGCCTGAATTAGTAGCCTACATCCTAACAAGCCTGTACCTGATGAGTACTGCTCAGAGGCAGGTGTGTGTGTGTGTGTGTTTTGGTTTTGTTATTGCTGTTCGTGTTGTGGATTATTTATTGTGATGCAAGTAATTACATCTCTCTTTGTACTTTTTCTGTGCCTTAGAAACTTCTTTTTAACTATGCTACTATGTTTTTACATGAATTGTATAGAAAGAGGTCAGAAGGAAAATAGTAAAGGGAATAAGTGGCATGCTTGTAATGTTTTTCTATTTTGGTCCCAAAATTATACACAGAAATTAAGAACAAAACTATCACCTATCTATGCTTGACCCTCAGTTCTTCCCATTTACTCATCTCATCTATCACCCACCAATCGACTTACCTTACATTCAGATCTTCTCAAATGAGCTAACAACTCAGTATTTCTTGCACTTATAGACAGAAAAAAACCCAAGATAATCTCTGTGTTGTTGCAATCAGTTGCAGTGAAGCTTCCTATTGTCTTTTTAGAAAGTTTATAGCCCCTGGCTCAGAAAGGTCAGATTTATTGTTGCCCATTTACTGGCATGTGAATTTATGAGCGTTCAGCTCTGAAGCCTGTTATAAACATACCAGCATTGTCTTGTCACATGATGTTGCCCACTGTTTTGGAGCAGAAGTCACAAAATGTAGCACAGAGGACTTGCACAGCTTTCATCAAGCTGTTACAAGGAAGACCTGCTCTACATGTGTCTGATGATGCAAGCAACGGTGGCTAGGGTGCCCTCACTGAACTTAGAAAAGGAAAACTTCATAAGAGAGAAAGATTTTATAAGCTTGAATTATGACAATCAATTTTTGATTTCAATCTTTGTTTAGAGTAGTTTTTTTTCCAATTAAAGTAGTGAGTTACTGCTGACCTCTCTCTCTAAAACAATTAATTTATTATTATATTAGTTAATGAAATATTATGTATAGAGAGGTTTTTTTTGGATGCAATGTATATAGCCTTTCAGATGGGTAAAGTCACTCTATGAAAAGGTATTAAATAAACTTAGTAACCAAGTAATGAGAGATAAGCCTTTTAGTGGATCAAAAAATGGCTAGGAAGCAAAGGTATGACTAAATTGGTCATTTAGCTTTGCTGTCAAAGGATCATTAGCATCATGACCAGAAAGTTTCAGGGCATCTTCTGTTCAAAATAGAGCTCTAAAAAGCTGTCAAAAATATATTTCTATTACCATTTACATATCTGCCTTTATTCTTTAAAATATTAGCATGTCTCTACTGTATTCAGACAAAATTCATCTGTCTTAATATCACTTGATATCTTTCCAAAAGTTGTCGCAGCCTAGCCATGTGGAAACATGAGAGCAATATAAAATCACAGAATCACAGAACAGGCTGGGTTGGAAGGGACCTTAGAAATCATCTAGTTCCAACCCTCTGACGTAGGCAGGGACTCCTTTCACTAGACCAGTTTGCTAAGAGCTCTATCCAACCTGGCCTGAAACACTTCCAGGTATGGAATTTGAACTAGATGATCTTTAAAGTGTCTTCCAACCTAGGCCACTCTCTGTTTCTATTAAATCATCAATTAGTAGAACAATCAAATGCTGCAGATTAGGAAAGGTCCAGTTTAAAGCAACATGCATTTTCAGTTACTTAAATCCTTTGGTGTGACCCTTTAAGTTTAGATTAAAGTTCTGACCTAAACAATAGAGGAGACATGATAATTTAGCCACATTAACGATTGTTCCACATGCCTATTTTCAGTGGTGTCATTAGCAACTGCTTCAACTATTGTATTCGTAATTTCTCTCTTCAATTTCTTGAGTATTTTGGTTCAGGTTTAACTTTTCTTACAGACACTGGTATCCAAGGATAAAAGTGTCAAACCTGAGGTAATCTCTTCAAGAAAAACCTGAGGGACAGAAACATCATTTTCTTTTTGCTTGTTTTTCGGCATTAGTGCTTGCAAGTAAAATGAAAGACTTGATTTGAAATTCAAGGCCAGATCTTAAGAGATAGTGGGCCCTTGCATATCCCAGTGGCTTCAGTGAGATCAGTGCATTTCAGGACTCATCCCCAAGACTGCATTTGATGCATTGTTTTTGTTTTGGTATAGCTCTGCTAAGGAGTAATCCATTGAGAATTTACTGCCCTTTTGGAGAATACTTCTGGTTTCATGTACATATTTGTCATTTTTTTCTTTTGGCCTTGTCAAACTGAGCATGTTATTTTGTTGTTTGATAAGACATATATCACTTTATGAATTAACCATTTATACATGAATCAGAATATAGGTTGAAAAGTATAGATAGGGCCTTCTTCCAGCAATACTGTAAGAGTTCATATATTTTGATCATTTCACCCCCTACCCAAGTCCCTATTAAAGGAACTAGTCCTGAAATAATTCATAGCTTTGGCATTAAAACTGTCATCATTCTTCAGGGCTAACACAGTGGAGAAATAACTTCTCAGCAGTCTGCCAGTCTGGGGCAGGGGGTTAAGACTTTGTTTTCCGAAGGTTAGAGAGGAGCTGTTTGTTTGTTTGTTTGTTTGTTTAATCAAAGAAAACTTAAGTTCTGCAAAAGTTGGTGAGACTGCCCAGTAAGTCTTGTATTGCCTGTGCCCTATTTACAACAGACCAGCAGATAGAAAATGTAACAAAAAATCTCACCCAGAAAAATTGGTGTTTTGACTCACACAAAAACCATCAAGAAGATTGGTATAAGTCAGAGGGGTAGCAACAGAAGAAGGGGTAATGCACCTAAACCTCTTTATTAGTGTTCTTTCTTCCCTAAGCTACTTGTGTGCAGATGATTCCTACTGCAGATAGGGATATTCTGTGGAAAGTCTCACTGGCATTTTCCAAGGTATTCAGCTGTAATAAGTTCCCATTGACCAATCCCAAACTGATAGGACTAGACCAATAACATGTGTGTAGAATTTCACATGCCTTTTAAAATATTTCCACATTAAAACACTTTGAAGAATTCAAGATTATCTCCTCAGAATATTTATAAGACAGATTCATGGGGGAATTCATCCTGTTCTGTGCAATAGTAGCAGCACAAAGCAGCCTTAAAGTCAGCTTAGGCATCTCTTTGAGGATTTCTCTGATGTACAGAAATCCTGTAGAAATGTCTTTTTCCCTTTCCCTCGCTGCAAGTTCCACTTAAAATATGTTTGGATGGTATGACTACTGGAGAGGAACTTGCTGCAAGTTTCTGTGCCCCAGATATAGCCTACCATTATCAGAAGGACTTCTTGTGGTTCTTAGGAATCAGCAATACCTCAAGGTAGGCTTGAAACTACTTTAAATTACCATGAAATCCAAAGGTCAGCCCCAGCATCCTGAGGTTCAGAGATGTGCTTCTCCTCCTATCATTTTCCCTAGAACTTGTTCCGAATTGCCTCCTTTTCTGAAGTCATAGCCCAGTGATTCTAGTTTGCACCCTGATAGTAGACAGACTTTTTTCTTTCATCATCAGTGGAGATGCAGAGTGATTTTGATTAATGACTTCATTGTCCCCAGCCAGCAAGAGACTTGCCTTTTTCAGTTTGCATCAGAATGGATGCTGAACTGACTGTAAGTCTCTAACTGGCAGTAGATTTCACCTGCTGAGAAGGGAGGAAATTAGTCAGGAAAAAAAATGGTTGCAAAATAATGCTGATTTACTCTAACTTCAACTTGAATGTGAGTGAATGCAAAAATTTTCCTAAACTTCCCCAGACTTTTTTCCTAAGTCTATACATGCAAGAAAGAAACCGTTTATGAGAATCAAAATTATCTTAAGAATCAGGTAAATTCCCATCTAATTCTTTCATCTCACATTTTTCCTGCAAATTTTTAATAAGAAGGAGTGTAAAAGCAGGGATGAATTTCCAGTGATATTAGCATTAGGGAATATTCATGCCTTCCCCTACACTTCTTCCAGTGAGGAGACTGTGCCTGTCTCAGGAATTTTGAGAATACTGGTTTGTTTTTATGCATGTAAGATTTTAACATATAATGTCACAAGTATTAATGCCAGTTACAGGTCATGGCTGGGTCTTTTAAACCTCAGCTAGATCCACTCTTCACATCCAAGAACTTCTTGGGAACATGGGACAGCAGCTTTGACTATAGTGACCATGAAATTGTGGAGCATAACATCCTGAGGTAGGAGACCCACAGAACATAGACTCTGCTCCTCAGAAAAGCAGAATGCACTTTGTTCAGGAAACTGCTACAAGGGATCACATGGGCAGCACCTCTGAAGGGTGAGGAAGATCTGGAAAGCTGACAAGCCTTTGAATGCAACCTCCTCGAATCACAATTATGGATCATGTTACAAAGGAAAATAACTAGGGATATCAGGAGACTAGACTGGCTAAACAGGGAGCATGTGACTGAGTTTCAGTGTAAAAAAAAAGGTATAATATAGGAGGTGGAAGGACAGATAGGACACAAAGGAGGAATTTATAAATTTTGAGTGTGCAGTGATGATGTTAGGAAAGCCAAAGCTCACTTAAAGTTGATGCCTATGAAGGTCATGAAGTGTACAATATCCCAAGGTGTGTGAGGTAACATTTACAGAGGGTCAGGGGAGGTGATCAGCACTGCTGGGACCACACCCAGAGTGCTGGGATGAAGCACTTTTTATGTAAGGAGAAGGTGAGACATGGGACTGTTCAACCTGGAGAAGAGAAGGCTCAGGTGAGATCTCAACCATGTATATAAATACTTTAAGGAAGGGTGTGAGGAAGATGCAGTCAAGCTTTTTTAAGGGGTGTGCAGTGATAGGACAAGAGGCAATGGGCATAAACGGAAACAAAGCAGGCTCTGTCTGAATATCAAGAAATACTTTTTTACTGTGAGAGTGACTGAGGACTGAAACAGGCTGCTCAGGAGTCTCAATCTTTGAAGTAGGTAACACTGCCTGAGCAGGAATGGTAAGATGAGGTGACGCCCAGATCATAGAATCACAGAATATTCTGATCTCAACCATGTATATAAATACTTTAAGGAAGGGTGTGAGGAAGATGCAGTCAAGCTTTTTTAAGGGGTGTGCAGTGATAGGACAAGAGGCAATGGGCATAAACGGAAACAAAGCAGGCTCTGTCTGAATATCAAGAAATACTTTTTTACTGTGAGAGTGACTGAGGACTGAAACAGGCTGCTCAGGAGTCTCAATCTTTGAAGTAGGTAACACTGCCTGAGCAGGAATGGTAAGATGAGGTGACGCCCAGATCATAGAATCACAGAATATTCTGAGTTGAAAGAAATTTACAGAGATCATCGAGTCCAACTCTTAGGTGAATGGCCTGTATGGAGATCGAACCCACAGCCTTGACTATCACCATGCTCTGACCAACACAGCTAATCTCATTTTTTTCCAACCTCAACCATTCTGTGATCATGTGATAATAAGAAAATCTTCTACCACCCGGATATTATAGAGAGTGGAAGAAGGGAGAATGTATTTTGAACGGTACTAAATGGCTGTTATATTTTTACATGCAGGGAAAGACCTCCTAGGCTGCCAGAGAGAAAGTTTAGATAGCTTTTGCTCCCTAGAAAGGTTTTGCTGAATGATAATTAAACTTCTTAGAAAAGGAAGGATATGAGGTGGCAGATGAGGAGGTGATAATGTGCACATCCATAGATAATATACCATTACTGGCAGTTAGCTTGTTATAGGGTGTGAAAAAAAGCTCAGAACACACAAAGAATGTTTGCTATCAACGCTGAAGTTAATGCTAAAATGTAAAAGTTGGAATGTTCTAATCATTTAGCCATGTTGTTTATCCAATTTCTGCTTCTAAGTGGTGATCGTTGACCACCAGTCTGTAGAGCAAGCACCAAAGTCAGTGTTGCATTCACTCACATACTGCTCACTGTAGTTAAGGTCTTGACTTTGTGTAACAAGGATAACACAATCACTACATATATAAATAACTAAAGGCATCTTGACATTGATTCACCATACAAACAAATCTGCAACCCGAACTTCTAAATGGTTGTTAAGTTGTGCCTGTCATGATGCCAGATGAAGTGCTGTTTCTGCTAACCTGGGTAGTGTATACTTTGAATTTCATTTGAGTCAGTGAAACTCAAAGATTTGAGGTAACTGAAACAATTCCAGGGCACCCTTGCTGTCCTCCCTCTCATCTGCAAGGTCATCTGCCCAGCTTCTTGGAAGATGTGTGATGGGAGATGTTGGCTGCTCAGAACCTGTGATACTGAGCCGCTCCTCCGATTGCTTCAGAGCCCTCAGAGCTTTCCCACTCGTGTTGTTAGGGAGACCTCTAAGAGGACAGACCTCGAGTAAGAGTTGCCTTGTGAAGAATATTCTCGTTGGTTTATGTTCTGGCAGCTGCTCCTGATAAAAACAAAGCCGTATTTGAAAATGCTGAACTATTCCACAAAAACAGTTTTCCTTTCCACACCCTGCTTTCCTGATGAGAGGGTGCATTCACAAAGATCGTCCAAATAACACAAATGAAGACAACAATTGTCACAAAAATCACTTTCAACACTTAAAAATTGCTTTCTGAACCTGTTTGAGATAGTCAGCTAAAAGGGTAGTCTTCTTTCATAACTCCTTTATAATAACACACAGCTGGGTGAAAATTCATCTCAAACAATACTTACTTTTGTCTTTCCTTATTTACCATCATTATCATTACTTTTTACTTTGGTTAGCAGATGTTTCTTTAGTGCTCTGACATTCTTTATAATTTGCATATTTGTTAATTTAACTGGCAGAACAGTCAACTTACTGTACAATATGCACCTTGTATTTAACACTTATATGTATGTGGCATATGTAACAGGAAAAGATCTTCTGATATCCCCAATACATTTTTAATGTATGAATTTAACATACCTTTTTAAAATTCATGTATTTGGGCTTTTCTTTGTGCCATGCAAAAATGTCTGATTGTTTAGAGCACAGCTCAGATCCAAGGAGGAATCATTTTGAGTCTACAATGTAAACTCATAGCATCCAGGATGTGGCTATGATGAACAAATCAGTAATTAATTGGGCATTCACTCCAGTGACCTGTCAGCATTCAAATGCTTTAATTAGATGGAGAAATGGAGGCAAGTAATGAGGGCCAAATCTGTATCCTTTTGAATACAGTAGCAAAACATCCACTTGCTGCAATAAGATTTAGTCCTAAATGCATGACAGCACACTATAGAAGATGTCGTCTCCACCAACTGTGGTTCAAATGTATAATACTGATAATGTCACTGGCATTGTATCTTTCGTTAAGGGAACAATGATGCTCTTAGGAAGCTTTTTGTCTGCTCATGCATACAAAACAGGCAATTTTCATGAAGTATTAATTGCAAATTATCTAGTATAAATGAGGGTCCCAAAAAGAAAAATCTACTTTATACTGTATAGGCTGTTTATTTAATTATAAGTATTCATTGTTTTGCTTATGTGGTACAGCTGAAAGGAAACACCATATCCTGTGTCAAGGAATCACACTTTAAATATTCAGGTGTATAGAGACCTGGAGGGTTTTTTCTATTCCCAAGCTTTTTCATAAGTATTCAAGCATATATGTGTGTAAATGTACACCAGAAACATTTGTCTACCTAGGATTTTCTGTGCATATTGGCCAGTTTCAATTTCCACACATAGATAAACCATATTAAAAATTACCACACTAGATTAAAATGCTGGTGATATATTTTAAGGGTTTCCTTTGTCTTCTAAAGGTACTGACTGTAGCTCAACACCTGTTTGTTGCTACCTAGCTAGCATTAACTTTACATTTGAAGTGCAGGTTTGAACTACGTATTATGAAAAACATAGACCAGTTTTGAAAACTGGCTTTTGACATTCATTTGAATTAAATGTATATGTTTTTTTCCAAAAGGGCTTTTCGTTTCACTGTCTTTTTTAAACTCTTCTAATTTACAAAATATGTAATGAAGTTCATGGCAAAATGCAGTGCACACAGAGGTACCCCAACTACGTTTGAACAAGGAGCATACATACATCCCAGAGAACCATAGGCCTTTAAGAGATTTTCTCCACTTATGTCTTCTCATGGCTGTTAGAAACCACCTTCTTGTTTTGCAACCTGTTAAAACCATGTATTCATGGCCATCTCATCCAATTTTCTTCTGGTGCATATAGTGTCCTCTTCCTTGTTGCTTAAGTAAAATTTTTTCTTTATGGTTTTAAACATACATTGAACTTTATTTACCAAAAAAACCATTCTCCAGTAGTCTTCACCTTGTAAGACTAAGCCACTGCAGGTCTCCTGTCAAAAGCATGGTTTCCGTTCCTCTTAATATCCATGTGTTCTTTGTTGAACATAATTGAATCAAACTGTATGGAATTTTTAGATGAAGTCCCAAATGTACAGAAGCACTAATACTTCTTGATCCCTCCTGAAAATACTCCATGTGATATATTTGGGGATTTGGTTTGTACTTTTCACAGCCAAGTCAATCTGAAGTTCACAGGTTTTCTGCGATCCACTGATATATCCTATGTATTTACATCTCCTGTCATTTCAAAATGATGAATTGTCAGCCTATAACAGAGATTTTTGTCATTAGTCCTCAAGTACATGACTTTGCAATTTGTACAATTATACCTCATCCCTTCTTTTCTAGTTCACTCCTCTATTCCAATATTATATTCTGATCCCTCTTTAAATTACTGTTTCCCGTGCTTTGTCACTGGCTGTTTTCATTCTTCTTCAAATGACTGACACAAGCCCTCTACCTCTCCTCACTAGATATCTTGTACTTTTCCTCATAACCATCTCTCTGAAGAATATCTGTTTCACCCAGATTATTTTCCAGGAGAAATGTCACAAGCTGTCTTATGGACACGGTCAAGCAAACTTTGTAACAGCTTCCAAATATCTGAATCCTCAAAAATTTTCAGTTTCAGAGTAATAATTCAACTATAAAAACATTAAATTCCTTAAAGAAGAATTTTTGCAAACCCCTTGATATGTTTCACTTCTTTCTGTTTATAGGATCATTACTGAGATTCCCCTCTCCTATATCCTTCCTTGGACCTCAAGAAAGTCTTTGGTTTGGATTTTTTTTTCTGATTCTTCTCACAAGTGCCTCACATAGCTTCTATAACTTTGATGAGAATCACTTTGCATGCCCTGCTCAGTTTTGGGAGGTCTTCTTTGATTTTTTCCATTTCTAAGAGCCACCGTCTGGGAGCAGAACAGCTTCCCACCCCTGCTGAGAGCTGGGGTCTCACCTGTAGCACTGCTAAAAATACAGAGTTTTTCTGACTATGGCAATTTTAAAAGCTCTAGCCAGTATGAATTACTGGCTAGATCAGTATCTGACACATGTAAAGTTCTGGGGCTAGAAAGGATAATAGTCAAGAGGGTCACCTGAACCAAGCCTTAGATCACGGTGACTGGAGAGTCTTGCCCCAGCAGTAGGACACTGGCATCATCCCTGAGTACACTTTGTTTCAAAACATGCATCTGAAATGGTTTTGTTTGACTTTGAAACTTAATAAATCTCTGCTGAGTTCATCAAATACCTACTTAGCACCAGCCCTATTGCCTGAGTAACCTCACCAGAGTCCAGTGTTTCATAGCTGCTTATTTAGCTCAGCTGATCTATTACCCTATCTGCCCAGAAATTGCCTAAAAAACTAGAACCAAGAGTTCTTGAGCTCAGATAACTTCTTACCCTAGCAATCGGAGGTTTGATTTTGATTTGTTTTCCACTGAATGCCTCCAAATACTCCTTGAGAGAGCAGGGAAAGTTGCACAGGCTCTCAGTATCTCTATGTCAAACATACACCAGGCTATCACACCATCTCTCAGTCTTGTGACAGCTGGGAGATTTCCTCTTGTCATCTAGCCCTCTTTGGCAGATTTAGACACAAGATTTTTGTTACCAAAGTGGCAATCATGAGGCTTTAACTCAATGTGCTGGTTTTCAAGGTCCCATATATCATTACATGCCATCTTTTGACAGGGTTTGCCACAATGTCTACATCAGTCCCAGCAAAGGAGGTTTTCCTTGCTGTAATTCCACAAGATACCAGTGATGGTCTGAAAGTCTTCATTTGAAATTATGAACTGTTTTACCCTATGATGAGTGCACAACACATACTGCCAAGGAAACCCTGTACGATCCACAACACCTTTTCCTTCAATCCCTAGAAAGTGAACAAACAGTAGGAATCACCAAGATAATGACATATTAGTGCTGAGGTTTTTGATGCTGCAAATTCTGACCTCAGGTGTGTGAGACCCCAGTAAGAGCTGAATCAAAGTCGTCTCTTGACCAGCCACTCCTTTGACCCATGCAGATCGTTGGCTTAAACCAGTGGGTATCAGCATTGTATCAACGCTTATCCAGTCCACTCATCATCCACATAATTGATTAATCTTATCCTTCCCTGCTGCCTTATCTCCATTTACTTCTCCTTCAAGAGCCTGCTAGGTGCTTCAACCCCACTGACTTTATGAAGCCCTCCTTCCACTACACATATATATTCTGATTCTGTTTTTAAATGATCAGGTATTTTATGCTTCTGGTTTGTAAATTAAGCTTGTGCTCATAAACAGCTTAGAAACATAGAAAATGCCTGAGCCTTCAGGCAGTCTGAAATGAGAAACAGGGCTGACCTAAGCACCTCTGGTTTAGGACTGGTACCACCTATGCTTGGTCTCCAAGGATTATGTCCTCAGTTGGGTCATCCAATAAAACAGCTTTTCTTGATTCTCCACCTAGTATATCTTACTGCATGACCTCCAAAGTGAGCAATACATGGATAAATGCAGCAATCATTGCAGGTATAATCTCCAGGTACCTGCTTTAACAGTACCTCAAAGACTGTGTTTAGACATTGAAGAGTTTTATTGATCATATGGACCATCACAGTCTCTTCTTTTAGACTTTTGATACACGTAGACGTATCGTCTTTGTCAGCATCACGACTGTGCAATAAACAAGCATTTTCTTTACTTGCCAGAATTATGTTTTATATCACAAATTTTCATTTTCTAGTCTGTCCTCCTTCATTCGTTATTCAAGGTTTTACACCCAAAGGGTCTGAGGGACCTCTTTAATGAGTACAAACGGCACTGGATGTAAAAATGTCTGCTATTTCTCCTTCAGAAATACAAATGTCATACTAAGTTACAAAATAATCACAATAATATTTTTATAATTTATTGTCCTTTTCAGTGCCTCTTATCTGAGCACCCAAGTATTACAATGGCTTCCCAATATGATCAAAAAGAGGAGTTTTCTGTGTGAGGAGACTACCAGTGAATCAAAGTACATGATTTTTTTCAAACATCATCATCACAACTGTGTTTCTTTTTACCTCTAGCAGTGTTTGCCTGAGATTCCTCACCCTGCTGGAAGGTGTTGATCCAGCTAGGAAAGCGCAAAGTTTTTGCTGACTCAATAATAAAGCCAGCTCATTATTTCACTTAGATATAAGAGAAACAAAGAGAAATCATGACAGAGAGAGTGATAAGGTTTGGGTAAGCATGTCCTGAGGGAACAAGGTACAAAGAAAACCAAATCCAAGGAAAAGTTTCAGGTTGTGGTTCCATAGCGTATTCTTTCATTATGACCTTTGCACCAACAAGCAAGGTTTATTAATTAAGAAATCCACTTGCCTGCACCCAAACATGCCTGAATATCCATCAATATTCTTTTTAATAGATGCTTTCTCTTTCATGAATGTCTATCAGCCACCCATAATTCTTAGACAACGTCTGCAGCCAGCTTTTGTGAACATGTTAATTAGAAAGCCTGTTCCAGCAGAGTTTCTGAGATGAGCAGCAAACAGTACTGCTCATCCACCCCACCCCCACAGTGGGCACCCAAACAGCATGGCTGATTCAACAGAAATCACACAGAGAAGAGAGACCAGGTAGATTTGGAGGCTCAGAGCCATAATATAAAACTATAAATCCTGCCTGCATAGAGAGCTTAAGCACCACGCTGGCATTCAGTGACAAACAGTGGTCTCAGATTTTGGATTTTATGGTTGCCTGGAGTATCAAAAGTAGTTTGTTTCATAACATTGCAAAGAACTTATTTGGCCATAGCACATACGAATACACCAAAGTGTAAGCAGAGAGCTGATTCACCCTCTACCTTACAACAGGCAGAGAGGCAGCCTGCCACAGAATGTACAACTGTGAATTAACTTTCCTTAACTTAAGGTAATAATTTGGTTTGATAGATAAAATTTGGTATTATAAATTATCTGCTTCAGCACAATTGCTTTGCTAAGTGACTTCTTGGTTATTAACAACACAGCTAAAATCTTCCTGAGATGAGGCAGTTCCATGTTGAGTGGGTTGATACCAAGGAAATAAAACCCTGTAAAAATTTGAATAGCTAAATACTGTCTTGTGAAAATACTGGGAATATAAGTGCTTGTGTGTGGGATTAAAGGTGGTATAGCTGTACTGAATACATTGCAGTTACTGTATACGTGCTTTGGGATAGAAGGAGTGGTTATACAACCTAATGAAAGAAATGTGTAAATATTGCTTTAAGTAAGACAGTTGTTCATAGTAAGGTAGGATATGAGCTTACTGGATCATGATTTTTTCACGGAAATTTCTCTTTAGGCTTTATGGAGGGCAGGGTAAGACACTTTTTATAGTGTCCCATTGATTGGAGATATCTATTGTGCTAAAAGACTTCATACTTGGCTCACTGTTTATGACATAGATAGAATTATAAAAAAAGCTCTATTTCAGACTACAAGTAACGTAATAAAAATAGGAAAGAAGGAGCAGGGAAGCCTCCTCCAAATTTCCAAGAAATAATACCACACTGCAAAGCTCTGCAGTTTATCATAAAAAGGTCATGTTCTCAAAATAAAAAGCCCAAATCTGACCTAAAAGTACCTAACAGGACTGGAGAAATAAGTACAGTCCATTCATAGATGGAAAATTTGTGCTACTGTTTTATAGTCTTTGGTTGAACAATATAAGTTTTTCAAAGAGTGGTATCCTGAGCAGAGCCTGCAGCTTGTTTTAAAATAAGATAGGCAGAGAAAGTTGGTGCTTTGCAGAGTTACCTTCATGACATGTGGTGAGAGGCTTCAGTAGCTGCTTCTGCATTTTATTTCCCTCGGAACCTAGAGGGTGAGAGGGCATTGGTTATGTGGGATATCACTAAAGTCATGTTGTTTGGAAATGGGGCTGCATTTCTTCCAATCTGCTGTTGAGAAAAAAATAAATGATGGAAATATATTGTGTCTGTGATTTAAGGTTTGCCTTCTCCACTGCTGCTGACATCTGACCTCAGACACCCTTTCCAGAACTTTTCTTCACTATCTCGATATAATTTTCACTTTCTCTTCCTGAATCCTTTCCACAACCTGAGGAGGAACCTGGCAGAAACCATTTTCACATCAGGGCTGTCATTCTAAAATGTGCACCTTCTCGGTCATCCATTTTTAAAAATAACTATTCCCATGAAAAATACAGTTATCAGAACTGCTCAAACATTACGGCATTTCTGTCCACTAATGTTTATTTTTTCACCTTCAATTAATTCTTGCATATTTGTTGTCCTTAAAATTCAGTTAGATGAACATTCCCTTTTAGGAGTTTTTGAAAATTCAAATTAATATATTTAGAAAGCTATCTGTTATCTCAAAGAGGCATAAGTTGCCCTGAAATTTTCAAAATTTAAGAAAGTTTAAAAATCACTTCAGGTATCAATTATTCTCTTTTACAGTTTTGTACACATTTCTTACACCTGTCACTGTGGCATACATAGCAGGAAAAGTCAAAACTCCCTATAAGAAATGTGAGCTTCTCTCCCTCTTACCAAAAAAGAGCACTGGGAGACACATCTATTTTTCATTTGTTTTTTTGGTTAATTTTTTTTTAATGTCTCTGAAAAAAAATCACATAGTTGGAAAGTTTTATTGTCAGTAATAAGGGGTCTAACATTTTTCCATTAGCATTGTTAAGACAGCTTTCTGGGTCCAGTTAGAAATGGTTGATCAGCACTCATACAGCCCATCAATGTCTTTGTCGTGACAAATGCAAAGAATGCTGAAGAGTGTGAAACAATATTTTCTCTATACAATACAATGTCTTCATATAGATGCATGAAATATGGTAAAATGAAAAGTGTATGTCCTTCTTGCACGTCCACTCTCTTCACATCAGCATGGCAACACCAGGTTCATGAAAACAGCAGTTTAGGCTACAGCTGCTCAGGCTCAGAATAATACCCCAACCAAGTCTCATGAAGAACTTCTAGTGAAAACATGCACTTCCACGAGTTTCACAAGTTGGGTTGGGTTTTTTTCCCACTGGGATACTCTGAGAGGGTTTTTAGTGTTTGGGGATTTTTTAAGGAATCTGAGTTTCAAGAAGTGTTCTGAAACATAAAGAAAGCCCTACTTCCACTTCTATAAGGGAGTCAGAAGTTACACAATGGTAGTGTGAGAAGAACCTCAATTTTTGCAGGGCATTTTTCATTTTATTAAGAATGTGAAAACTCTAAGAATTAGGATGTTTTTGTCTAAAAAGACCTATAATGATTAGTGAATTTCAAGCATTGAATTTTTTCCTAGAAATTAAGGCAGTGTCTGTATTATTTGTTTGCCAGTTTATCTCAGTTTAGTTTGTTTGTTTCAGATGGATCTCATTTGGCTACGAGTTTTGATTTGATTTATTTTGCTTTTCTCTCAATTGTGATGGGAAAGATTTTACTTGGACAGTGGTTCGTTGCTTTTTTTCTTCGTGCTCATAACAATATTTTTCCTTATACTCATTTTCAGAAAAAAAAAGAAAAAACACATCTTCAGATTCTGATTTACTACTGCCCCAATGACTTACCTGGGCACTTTTCCACGCACATTCAGAAAGCAGAGAACCCTTACTTTTGGGTTCCTACTACATCCCCATTAATATAGCAACTCTTTAACACAATGACAGAAAAAAGAGCTTTTCTTTTATTGAACTAAATGCTGGTTTAACATAAAATAGACTATAATTCAGAGTCTGTAATGTCTACTGAAAGGTTAGGCTCGTTACCATCCAAATAGGCTGAGCTAATAAAAATTATATTTGTTACAATCCAAATAGATTAACCAGCCTTAAGGGCTTAGCTATGTATCACACTTTTCAATTTTCTTATAATTAAATTAACATAAAACAGACTTGACAAATAAATGACTGTATCAGAAACAGTTAAGCTCTATTTAACCAAAATAACTGTTCTATTTACATGTACAGCAACCTGTGTCTATTTTGGGAGCTATAAGAAGCCTATCTAGTTAGCAAATCCTTGGGCACTCACAGTCTGCCACAGACTGTTAAGTATCGGTCCCAGACTTTCTGTGAACCACATCTATCCTAAAGGATAGATTTTGTGATTTAGCTTCTGCACTCCCTGTTGGTTGTCTCCCATCAGATACCTCCTCCCTGTCACAACTAAGCAATGGCCTTGAAAGGATTCATATGCAGAGTTTAGCTTTATTCACTAACTAACCCTTTTGACTAAACTATATCAGTAGGATTACTTATAGAATCATAGAATCATTTAGATTGAAAAAGACTTTTGAGATCATCAAGTCCAACCATTAACCTGGCACTGCCAAGTCCACCACTAAACTATATTCCCAAGTTCCACATCTGCACATCTTTTAAATATCCCCAGGGACAGTGACCTAGCTACGTCTGCAAGTGACCTGTTCCAACGCCTGACAACCCTTTCAGGGAAGAAATATTTCCTAATATCCAACCTAAACTTTCCCTGGTGAAACTTGCGGTCATTTACTCTCATTCTATCACCTGTCACTTGGCAGAAGAGTCTGAGCCCCACCTGGCTACACCCTCCTTTCAGGCAACTGTAGAGAGCAACAAGGTCTCCCCTCGAGCCTTCCTCTTACAGGCTACATAAGCTCAGAGAAGAGCGGTTTTATGAAACCAAGCACATGTAAGTCTTTTCAAGATAGTGATTTTGGTCTCCTCACCACTTTTTCCCCATCCGTACATACATCTGTTGCACACATTTCTAAGCTCAAATAAGGTCTCAGGTAGCATGTCTTGGATGACAACAGGGGACTCTCTAATAGTTTTAGCAGGTCATTAATGAAGGCTACATAGTTTTTCAGCAGCACCAACCTTCCTGAAAACACTGTGGCTGTCCATAAACTATGTCTCTACATATTAGCTTACTCACCTTCTTTTCCCTCTCTTCCATTCCACTGTAAATCTTGAAACCATAATACTCAGAACCCTAATTTTCACCATGTTTCCCACTTACCTCTAAAAAGAAAGAATGAGATGCAAATAACACTCCAGCTTATAGTCGCCTCCGTGGTTGCCCCTTTGGATGAGAAGCCACAGGCATGACCTCAGTGGTTGGCAAGAACACAAATATAAGCTGGTGGGTCAAGATAGTAATTTTCTCTTTTGTTCCATGTGGCAGGGTGTTTGGACACATGGCTGGGGAAGGTTTTCCCTTGAGGAGTGCTGTTGGAAAGACTTTCACAAAAGCTTTGTTTCCCTTTCTGCTGTGGATATGAAAAACTTAGTATCACCAGGCATCAAAGAAAAAATTTACAGAGACCATACTAGGTGTCTGCTATATAGGGTGTGTTGGATGTGGTCGAGAGCTTTCTGTGTCACACTGTCACACACCAAGTGAAATAAATTAAATTGATGTGTAACCTGGTTTTGTGAAAGCTCTGAAACTCTATCTGTTATGCTGTAATATGTGTGTGGTTTGGCAAATGGTAAAGAGAATAGTTTCCACTTTCCATAAAGCCATGCAAAATCCACTTAAGTTTCTTAGGGCTTTGTACTATAATTAACCATTCTGAGAGTGCTATTGTCTGAGGACTATGCCTTTAAGCCCCTTCTCCTCCCTGTAGGAACTCACTCAGAGCAGAGGAGTGCAAATGGAGTTGAGATCAGCAAGCTGGATACTTACATGCTTCTTTTGCTACCATTTTTCTGGTGCCTTAATTTTACGAACAATGGGCTGCCTATTGCAGAAATGATCAGTATTGCACCTCAGGTATTCTCCCTAAATTACAACTATGCTGCCTGGATCTAAGCTATAAATATCAATGTATATTGCAGAAGTTTGCTTTAAAAAGAAAGAAAAAGATAAATGGATACTATTTTTAAATGCAGCCCTGGAATCAGGTGGCCTCATGCTGTTTTGATAAGGAGCTGAGTGGCACTGGCTGAGAAGGAGGTCGAAGCAGCAGCAGCATAACCTCCTCTCGCTGCAGCCAGCCAGATAATCAGGAACTTGTGCTCCGACGGGTGGGAGGGGAACAAGGTGATGATTATTGTTTTACCTCAGGCTTCCTCTGGGGAATTAACTGAGCTTTTGAAATTCAGTTCTCTGGAGTGTAGTTTTTATGGTCTTCCCTTGTGCAGACTCATAATAGCCTTTTGACATGGCTCCTGCAATGGCCAATAGCACGAAAGAGGGACAGAGCTGTTCAGAGGGAAAGGAGACCAGATGACCCTTACAAAACTCACTGTTCTGCAAGCCATGGGTAGCCCAAGATCAGTCTTGAGCAGAGCAGAGATGTGATCCTGTGAGAAGAAGCATTGATAGCACCTTTCCTAAGGTTTCCTAAGCTAAGATTGAAGGTGTGTCCTCTTTTTCCCTTCACTATATGTAAGCTGATGTGTGCCACTGTGGGAATTGGTTTTGGATTGTTTTTATACCACAGAAGATTCAGAGCAACTGGCAGCTTAGGACACTGCAAAAGACAATTCAATATGGACCTCTTGGATGTTTTATAGCATTCATTTTTGTTTGCCAATATGGGATTTACAAGGCATGGGAAAGAAAAAAAAAATTCAAAAAGGCATGGTGAGAGACTCTGAAGCAATATATCTTTTGTTATTCTTCAAATTGAAAGACATTGCAAACATTTAACTCTTTATGACCTATTTCACACTGTTTCCTTTACATGCTACCAATCACCTCCCTCTAGACTAAGCCAGGTGCTCCACCTTCCCCTGTGGCGACTCCCCACAGTATCTGGGTTAAGAACAGAGCAGTAGAGTGTACACAAACTCAGAGCTGCTCCATAGCTCTGCTTTGACTTCTGAGGTATTCGCTACGTTTCCTCTTCCTCAGCTTTATGTATTAAAGCTTATTTTTAACTAACGCTGTGATCCTAAGCTTCTTCACAGCCTCAACTAAGCCGTGTGATTCATGTTTCAAAGCCTTATATTTTAGCCTCAAAAGCAGGATGAAATACTGTCATTTGAGTTTTTTAATGACTATGGACTAGTACATGCTTTTTCAGCCTTTCCTCAAAGGCTCCAAATTAGAATAAAACTAATTTCCACAGCACATGTAAGCCAATAAAAAGAGTATAGCAGGAGGAGGATATGGAGCTGGAAGAGAATAGCATGGTACTGGGATTTGAGCTGAGTTTGTAGTGTATAATGATAAATTATGTACAAATATTATTGCTATTATTATGTAGTAGTATTATTCTGTGCCAGCACTCTTTGCTGGTATGTCAGTCCTGAATGCAAAATTCTTCTGGTTTTCCTCCCCTTCACAGTCTGAATAATGGGGCTTATTTTGTGCAAGTTTTGCCCCAGGGTTTCCCTTCTCTGACTGGCAGATGAATTTATGGTTAAAGCCTTCCGCTCTGAGCCTGTGGAGCCACCCAGCCTCTCTGCTGTGATGCTTTCTGCAGCATAATACTCATGTGGAGCTTTACAACAGAGAAGACAAGTGGTCATGGAAGCTTAGCTGGTAATCCAAAGCCCCTCGAAACCAAAGGGCATTCTCCCTTTGGCCTCAGTGTGCTGCCAATGGGCTGCTAAATTCTACTCTGGGACGTAGACCAGAAGAAAAACTCTGTGAGAAATTTAAGGACGATGCAAGAAGGGAGTAAATGGGTCAGAGAACCTGAAATAAAAGGAAAAAAGGAAAGTGGGAATGAGAGATTATATTTAATAATAAGGGTCCTTGGGGAATAAACTGCAGTAAGCAGTGAACAGCAAGAGAGAGGAGGTGATCCTGCAGTGAGGATCTGTGAAAGGGATAGAGACCAACACAATACCATCTCCATAAAGGAATGCAGATGAGACCTTTTCTGCATAAACCTGGAGGTAGAAAAATGAAAAGTATTCCTGACTTCCTGAGGTAAATTGGAGATTCAGTCTGAGGCATCCCTTACTATGGATTTCTCTTTCAGTTCTTGTCTTTTTGGCACAAATAAGGAGTTGCCTAATTACCTACCTCAGCATGGGCAGAGTTCAAGAGAGAGGCCTTGTTGTTTGGTCTCTTATCTCCAAGAGCCTGAATAATCAAATTTTTGATGATACGGCAGGCAAAGAACAAGAAGCTACAGAGTTGTGTAGCTATTTTTTCATAGACTATCCCAAGAAAACAAATACCACAGCCAAAAGAGTGGCAAAGAGCTGCTATAGTCATGTAGTCATTTGACTCATCCTTTTTATAAACAACCCTTGAAAAACAGAATATCTCTCTTCATAAATGACATCTAAAGCACATATATAGCCCAAGACCTTTGATTTGCAGAGGATGTCTCCTCGGAGTTCAAGGAGCAAATACACACAGTGCTCTGTCACTTGGAGAACACAGGCAGTTCCTTGAGCTCTGCCAGTGCCATCCCTCTGATGTAACTGTGGTCTGCAAACCCACCACACCACACGTGGCACATTTCTGCGGTGGCTGTAGGCAAAAACTGAGTATTTCCAGACTGAGTTGTTCATCAGGTTTCAATGATCACGAATTAAATCATGAGCACTTTTATACACAGAGGCACTAAGGTCACAGTTGCCTCTTTTTTTGGCAGTATAGCATGCTTTCTTAACATCTAAATATCTTTCTTTGCCGTGTTATAAAAAGATGGAAGTCACAGTTAATGAAGGATGAAAATATCTAGAATGAATTTTTTTTCCCAATTGCATGAAAACATAAGGATATCTTGGTTACAAGAAAAGAAAAGGTCCTGTGAATTATTTACCATGAGAAATACAAAGAGTAACACTGAATAAAAATAATAAGTGCTATTCAAATGCAATAGAAGCCAGTAGAAGGCGGATACTTGCATTTAAAAACTTATTGTATTCATAGCTTCATTTATTTTGGTGGTAGTAGAGTGAAAAGAACAAAATAAATTAGAACCAAAAATGGAAAAGATGGGATTAATATACAGTATGCTGTGAATGATTTGTTTCTTTTCCCACAATGCCCCTCTCCAGCTTATCTGAACACTTAGCCATGTTTATTTCCATAAAGAATGCATTTTATTATGAAGGAAGCTAGCATGTGCTTTTTAAAATAAGGCAAAAACTTTATTAAAATTCAAAAGAAAAGTAAACAGAGATGATTTGGGAAGCTTTATTCATTTATTTGGGCAAACACTGCTAAAAACATTTAGGTGCACTGCATGTTTAAAAAGTAATAAATAGCTATTGTGCTTACTTCATAAACTTGTCAGAGTGTCTTCATTTTATTTTCCTGAACAAACTGAATTTCTGTACTGCTCATCCACAGCCAGTTAATAAATACATCACCCTAAAAAGTGCTGTGGTATTAAATTTACAGCAGATAAAATATGGATGAAGTTGCTGTGCTTCAGGTACGTCAACTGTGATTTAATATCTCTGACTACCCTTATGAGGAGTAAAAGATTACTCGGCTGCTCCGACAGCGAGATACTGACCTTTGCTCCCAAGTAACAGCCACTCAGCAAATAGTACCAAATGAAGAAGTAGAATAACATATAGATTTGCCATAAGAAAAAATTGATCTATCCCCATATATCAAATCTGCTGATCAGAGCTCTGCAGAAAAAGCACATCATAATCTTTAGCATGGAATTGCACAAACTTTTGGTGAAGAGTGTGGGGTTTATTTTAAAGTAAAAGATTTCTAGGGCAAAAGTGTTTTATATCTGTACATGTGGTGCGTGTAGAGTGTCACACATATATCCAGGTATACACATGCCACCTTGACACATCTTCAAGTATAAAAACGTCAATAGATCTACTAGATCCCCAGCTAGTGATCTAGCAATCAGTCTTATCCCCATTTTCCATTTTTCTGTTAATTCTTTGAAAGAATGGAGAAAAGCATAACATTGTCTCTGTAAATGAAGGTAAAATTCCTCTGGGAAAGCTCATAAAAGTCTGATTTAATTTGTGTCTTTGAAAAAGTTATATCTAAAGGTGATAAAAACCCCAAGAAGAAATGTTTGTTAGCAAAGAAAATAAATTCTTATGATTTACATTTTGCCTTCAAAAAAAAGGTGGGTGAGTGAAAGGGTGCTGCTCTGCACTTCAAAACAAAAGCAAATGAAAAATTTTCAACAACAAAGCCAAAATATGAAACAGACAAATCACTCTGCTGAGTACTTTTTAACATACGGTGGCACACGCTAGCAAAGCAACTGCTGTATATAAAATGAGGATTGAAAAGGTAATCTTTGAACGTGAAAGCAAAATAAGAAACTCCCTTAATTAGTGCTGATTAGTCCTATTTAAGGAAGACTTACAATTGTAAATTTGTAGATTTGATTTACAATGGTAAAATCAGTAGATTTATATGAGTATTTGACTTGCACTGGTGAGATTTTCTCAAGCCACTTAAAATTATTAAAAAATCTTCATTTTGTAACACCCATAATTTTAACATGATCTAACAATATTTGTGCTTTATAGTCTGACAGTTAGGTACATATTATAACTTGATATCATACGTAATTTCTGAATCCAGTGTTTTTGTTTCTGCACAAATGAAAGCCTTGTTCAGCTCCCATTTCTGTGCAAGCTATTGTTTTTAATAGGCAGAGGTTTTTTCCTGAAGACCTGATTTGATTAACATGTCCAAAGAAAAATAACACTATATTTGTCTCAAATATCTGCTGTGGTTTTATTGCAAATGATAAACCACGATGCCTAGAGATTATCAATGCTTTTTTGGGAAAGTTGGATTTCTTTCCAACTGAGACTTAGAAAATAATGTGATTTAAAAATGTGGTAGTGGTGACATTTGTTTCAAGATTTTGTTTGGGGTTTTCCTTTCAGTTAAAAAACACCTTTTGCTATAAAGACGCAGTGGCTTGGTCAAACAGGAATGTGCATCCTGCCCATCCTAGTCCAGATGTTACTCATTCAAACAGACATCAGCCCATAAACCTTTCTAAACAAGTGCTTTCTCCACTCTGATTGCACAAGGGATTTGGTTGGGCAAGATGACATTTTCTTGAGTGACAGATGCTTGTGCTGCAGCAGTACCGTGGACACTCATAATGTCCTTGCAGAGCAGCTACTTCTTAAGGATTTTATACGGTTTTCTTTGTCCTTGTAATAATAAAGAAAAAAATTATTTTGCTCTTTAAACTTGGGGGATGAAAAAAACACACAGGAATGAGAACCAAGACTTACTAGCAGGATTTAGAAAGTCTCAGAAGCTGAAGATGTGCAGATACTGTGAACCTTCTAAAGGCACATCGCTTCAAACACCATGGAAGTATTTTACTGGGCATTCCTGTCTTGCCTGAACTGGTAGCAGAAAGCAGGTATAGGAGAGATCACAGAAGATGGAAAGGAAGAAGGATAATTGGCAGATAATCTGAGGGGATCAATTTTTTGCAAAATAAGTGGGTGGTTTCTAAAATTTATGGATGTTTTCTAAATTTTATTTCTCTGTATTTGAACTTTTAACAAGAAAGAAGAGACCAATTTTATCAATATACATTTTTATGATTATAATTGAAATAATAAGCAGCAACATCTGATGTCAATGCATATTATTCAGAACATTAGGAATTATCGCTGAGCAGTCTATTACAGAATGGATTTCAAATTAATTTCAGAATAGAGAACTTTGAGAAAACTGCTAGCACCCTAAAATGGAGGTGGGTAGGATCAAAAGGCAGTTCTTAACGTCGCATTTATGTCTCTGGCCAACAGAGTAGTATTTCCCTGGTACAACCAAACGCAGCCTCAGTGACATCGTGTCGCAGCCCATTACAGCATTCCCAAGCTCAAATGGCTGTCATGGAATATGACATGCCACAAGTATGCATAGAATTCACATGAATATTTTTCTCATTGCTTCTTGGGTGTCACTTCACACAGTTAATACTCAGCCTCAATCCTTGCCTATAATCGGTGGTTAAGACCCAGCCTGTGGTGCATGTATGCTGATCACAAGTGCTGACATGAGTAGAGGGTGGCATTTCACCTTGAAATCCCATTTAAGAATATGAAAAAAGGGGGTCCAGTGTTGAGAAACCTGTGCTATCTTGTTGCCAGAAACAAGATTTTTTTTTGTTGGACTAGCATGCTGAATTTGGCCCAGTCGAATTTGCATCCTCTCTCAAGGACATCTAGGTGAGACAAAAACCATCCCTGCTCTCTAAGGATCCCATGGCAAAAAAAAGTCAACACAGTGGAAAAAGAATTTAAAACACCTAAAGCTATCACAAATGTTATCTGTTTGCCTAGGCAGGGCAAATTTAAGAGATATGACTTGCCATCTAGACCCTGCTGTTTATCATGTCAAGTCAGACTCAAGAGCCGCTGGTCAGGAAATATAAGGTATTTATTGTTTTGCAGGTGCCTGCAGCAAGCCTGCCCTGTGGCTAACAAACAGGGTTCAGATTTTGAAACCATTAAGTGTGTGAATAAGCAGGTTTTTTGAGGGGAAAGTTGATCTAAAATAGAAAGTGAAAATTTGTATCAAGGACATTAGTCTCAGAGAATGACATTTGATCTCTCTTAAAATTGCTAGAGAGTCTTCCAGGGAACACCCTTTGAACGAGATAGTCCAAATCCAAAAGGCTCTGTTAGCATTCAGTAATTAAATAGATCAGATTTAAATGGTTTCAAATCTGCACTTTTATTAGTTCTCTCCTGAAGTAACAGTGAATCTGATATTGAAAATACAGCATCAACACAGTTCTGGGGTCCTTCCCTGCAGACAGGGGGCAGAAGATGAAGAGCTGAAGGTTGGAGAAAGAGCATATGGGCCTGGATTTTGTTTCTTTAAGAGTTGCAAAAGAACTAAAGAAAATACGATGATTAGAAACCTGAAAATCAGGGTCAGGGGCACATGGGGAGGTATTTAAGACCACGTTTTCTTGGTGGTGAAAAGAGTGGTGGATTAGGGAGGCAAAAATAAATTAAAAAATCTTCTGAGGGTTCAAGGGTATCTGGGAGGGCAGCAGTAATGAAAAGCATGATACAGGCTGGAAAGGGCAAAAAGGGAGCATGGAAAACCTAGGCCTCTAGGAAGTAACACTGGGAGATGTACTACCAGACAAAATATGGGTTGGTTGGACCAAGGGAAAGTGAAAAAAGAACCTTTGAGAGACTATAAACAGGATCTAAGGACTCAGAGTTGCAGCAGGGGCTTTATTAGCAGAAAGCTTGCAGCACACTTGCCAGCTCTGGGAGACCTGGCCGCAGCACTGAGGACGTACACACTCCTAATAAGCAGAGAGGGAGCCGGTGAAGAAAAGCTCCTGGTTTGCCTTGTGCCTAGATTAGGTGCTCGGTGTGCTCTTCTTAGCCTAAAGCCGGCTCCCTGCGCAAGGACATCACAGCACTCTGACCGCAGAAGGCTGGAGACTTAACCCAGATTTTATTCAGTGAGGACTGTTTGATAGCACAGCCTCCCCTGTGGCGGCGGCTGAGAACCGAGCTCTGCTCCTGAAGGATTGATTGTGCAAGCTGCTGAGCACACAAGGGAACCCTTCAGCCCACCTGAGTTCAGTGGGGCCTGTGAGCACTCAGATCCTTGCAGAAGTGATTGGCAGATGCTGGATGGCATCCTCAGAGAATAAATGTTGCTGAAAGTTCCTTCCCCTCCTTATTAGTAGCAAATTATACCGGCAGCTGTCCAAGATTTTTTTACTCTGACCTGTCCCATTCTTAATCAATTGCTGATACGTGTGTGTGCAAGAGGTGAAAAAGCATATTTGTTCCTTTCCTTTTGAATATGGAGCCAAGAGACAAAATTAAAGTGGGGGGAGGAGGGGAAGGGGAAGGGAGAGGAAGGATTCACAAAGACTCTTGCAAATAAAATCCATTGATTTACATGGCTTTTTGCTAAATCACAAATATCTAGTTAGATCTAGAGCAAGAATTTATTCACAGAAATGCTCACAAAAAGCAAAGCAAATCCTACGATGAATAAATATTCATGGGACTATTTGCACTGGGAGAACTCCCCTGGCTATTCTAAAAGCCTTTTTTTTTTTTTTTTTGCTGTAGTGTGGCTGGAAAGGCTAGAATTAAGTAGTTTCAAGAAGTGAAAAAGGAACATGAAGTAGTAGTCAGAGAGAAGTGTATTTGCTATTAGCACAGCCAGGAACAGAGAAGCTCTTCATCAGGCAGATGACCATTCCAGCTTACAACTGGTTTGCCTTCAGTCATGAGGCTCAAAACTGATGGTCCTGGGAAGCAGGGCACAAATGCCTCACATGCCTACATGGAGTAAAACAGACTGAAAGCCGGGGGATTATTTATTAGCTGTCCCAATGAAAGCTTTCTCTGGTCATAAAGGGGGAGATGGACATTTAGGAAGTCATCATTTAGCTGATGGTGGACTCAGTAGGTAGGAAAACTTCACAGGCTTTTTAAATCATTTGGGACTGTTATTCTAACAGGGACCAGGACTGACATCTTCCTCACCGTGTCATGGCTGCATCCACAGCTACAGAGGCTCCTCTTTTTTCCCATTACCTGGTTAAATCACAGATTTTTATCTGCACAATGGCATGTCTCCAACAGTGCCTGGATTTCACTTGTAACTTGGAGTTATGGGTTTTGAAACTTTCTGAGTGGAAGAGACAAGTGATCCTGTAGAGTTGTTCCTGCTTCCACTGCCACCGTTCTGCAGGATCTCAGCCCTGGGCCTCTCTGGAGAGAAGGAAAAGAGGAGAAATGGAGAAACTAGTTGTGAACAGCCATTGGAGGCACCTCCAGGTTACCTGACACTCCTTGACACACAGCCGCTCCCTAAGCACGGCTGGGCTCTGCCCAGCACCTTAAATACAGCCCACCACTGGTTTCACCCTCTGATGCAGTGTCTGAAGAGATGATGCAAGTCCCATTCAGCCACCCCAGCCACAGGCAGGGAAACCCCAGTGTGCTGCTGATACCTTCAGCCCTCGCAGTAAAACCTTTCCGCAGTCTTCAGTGAGGACCCTGACCCTCGCTACACAGACAAGGGGAGACACACTGAATGCCTGTGAGTGCATCAAAGTCTGAGAGCTGCACAGTTGTGGCTCCTGGAGAAAAAAAAATCCTTTTTTGTCCTGACAGATTCCAATCCACTTTGCCTTTATACACAGAGTAAGTAGCATTTTATATATTAGTGAAAAGGCACAATTATATTTTTAGGTTGATTCTTAAAATGTAACTTTATTGAGAACTGAGGTAATTTTGTGGTCAAATATTCAAAACAAAGAAACAAACAAGAAAACAAACATCCAAGACTGGAAACCTTGCCAGTGTTGACCGTATGCCTGAAAAGCTAGCAGCATCCAATATACAGTGGACACTTCATCTTTTCAGTGTACAGTTCCAGTAAAAACAACAAAACTGAGAACCAGTGCTTACTTGACTTTGTTAATACTTTTATTTATTTATTTTCTTCCCAGTTTTTCACCCTTGATGTATCTCCTAAGACTGCGAGCAGGATACATAGTGCTTCATATTCCAAGTGCTGAGGCCTATCTATCAAAAGCTGACTGGAGTGGGTGGTGAAATACAGTAGGAGGTGGCCAGCTACACAGTTGTACTATTAAATTACTGTCTGTCCAAGGAGAGTAATCTCTTGTTTCAGCAGCAGGTACTACTACCAGAGACTGTAAAAACCTCAAGCACTCTGAAATAGGCTGTCATATGGAGCACCATAAATTACATCAGTCAAATATTCCATCATTCATTCTCTCCACGGTCTTACAGTGGGATGAATAGTCTGCTCAAGGGAGAAAAACAACCACCAACTTTCTGATTCCTTTTCTATTTATTTTCTGGGAGAGCTTCAGGGGCCACCTTCTTGTGAAAAATTTTAATTAATCATAAAATATAATTTTCCATTTGCATAGCTGCAGGTTTCAGGGACCACACCGACTGCTCCCCAAAATGCAACAAAGGTGTGAGATTTTCTTTTTCTCAAACTGCAGCTATTGTTATCCACCCTATTATTAAGAAGTTTAAGAAACGCAGCATCAATGACTTCCTTTTCATCTTTGTGGAGTGGAACATTTGACAGTAAGTTAAAATCCTAAATAAAATATGAAAGCTGCCAGCACATGCCAAGAGTCTCTCGGAGAGCATATATGAAAAGTTGCTCCTAAGACGCAAATGCCACTAATACCATATGAAAATTGCAAAAAGGTATATGAAAGTCACTAATGTGACATGAAAGAACAAAAGTCTTCAAATTATGTGAAAGTTGCCGTTACGATATGTTTCCCTTACTGTTCTAGTTACTTTCTATCCTCTTATTAGCAACTTTCATTTCAAACTAATCTTTGATAAAAGTCTTATTATATTAACAATTTTCCTTAAGTATCAGAAAATTATATTTCCCGTTGCACTGAGTGAAGTGTGACCTCATTAGCAGACTCTTGTACTGTTGCATTGCTTTTTTCCTCCCTTTCCTTTGGAAAATACATGCATTCCTGCAGCCACACTCTCTGCTCGCTTTGTCTTTATAAAGAAAGGTATGCACTGACTACACCTCCCACAAAAATTTAGGAGCAGGCTCAAAGTAGGCTTTTGGAATGGAGATTTGCAACATCTGTACCTCTCAGTCCACATTGACATCTGTAGAACTGTTTAAAGGTATCAATACCTTGTCTAGGAAGGGCCACGATTTTTGGGAAACCCTATCCAAATGAGAGTCTGAGCCCACAGTAAGATGCCCTGTGTGTTTGAGTTCTCTTTTCAGTAGAGAGCTCTGGTGCAGGGTTTAAATCCATATTTGAGTAGAGGGGTTGCATTTTTACTAATCCTGTACAGACAATATTCAGTAAATCCCTACTTCTGCAATCAAAGATGAGTGTCCTTGTGGACCCCTTGAATGACAGTGAGACCTCATGAATGCGTAAGAGTGGGGCAGCACGAGGCTGAGTTCGGGGTTATTAGTACTTCAGGGCTATTTCTCTACAGACCAGAGCCTGTGGAAATGTCAAAGCTGAAATGATCTAGAACACAGATGTAATATTCTTTGTGTTTTATGGGTCCACTGATTTTGAATATATTTTTATCAGCCATGAATCTTATTTCTTCTTTTCCTTTCAAAATCTTCTGTGAAGGTGATGAAATGCATTGCATTGCTAGTTCAAGCTGCTGAAGTCCTGTATTTCCCCCATGTAACTCACGCAAGCAAAACACCAGGTCAAGCATGCTATGAGAGGGTCAGGATGCTAATAGGAGATGAAAACATAAATAGATGACAAACATTTGTAGTGCAGATTTCCTGGCTCCATATGTAGGCCAGACCTGACCCCTGCAAACTGTGAGGGGGTGGCTGCATTCCCCTACAGTGCAGTACTCGGTTTGTATGAAGAGCTTGAGAAAAAGGTACCTTCCACAAGTGAAATGGCTGTTGAATACCATGTGGCAAATCTGTGTCCCAAGATGCAGCAAAACAAGTCACTGAGTGACATTAAACATGGCATCCTTTTAACAGTTTCTCCTTATATTTGATTTTGATAGTGGGAAACTACAATTAACACCATAAATAGACTAGTTACTAGTGACTGTTCCTAAGCAAGAACCTGTAATTTTCCCCCACAAAACCTTTCTCCTTCAATTATTGGTCAGAAGATAATGCAATTTGTACATTTAATAACAATTTGGATATACTACTCTGGTTGGTTGCCCCTGGCCAGATGCCAGGTACACACCAAAGCCACTCTATCACACCCCTCTTCAGGGGAGAGGGTAAAGGAGGGGAAATACTACAGAAGGCTCATGTGTCAAGATAAAGACAAGGAGAGATCCCTCAGCAGTTACCATCAAGGGCAAAATGGACTCAACTCGGGGGAATTAGTTTAATTTATTAATTAGCAAATCAGAGTAGGATAATGAAAAATAAACCAATATCTTACAAACACTGTTGCTTCACCCTTCCCTTCTTCCCAGGCTCACCTTTACTCCCCATTTTCTTCCTCTCACCCCACTGGCACAGGGGGACGGGGAGTGGAAGCTGCTGTCAGTTCATCACATATTGTCTCTGCTGCTCCTTCTTCTGAGGAGGAAGGACTCCTCATGCTCTTCTCCTGCTCCAGCGTGGGGTCCCTCCCATAGGAGGTAATTTTCCATAAACTTCTCCAGTGTGAGTCCTTCCCACAGGCTGCAGTTCCCCATGAACAGCTCCAGCGTGGGTCCCTTTCCACAGGGTTCAGTCCCTCAGGAGCCAATTGCTGCTGTGTGGGTCCCCTGCAGGCTCACAAGTCCTGCCAGCAAACCTGCTCCACTGTGGGCTCCTCTCTCCATGGGGCCACAGGTCCCACCAGGAGCCTGCTCCAACGTGGGCTTCCCATGGGGTCACAGCTTCCTTCAGGCATCCACCTGCGCTAGAACTGGGGTCCTCCACACGCTGCAGATAGGGGTATCTACTGCACCATGGACCTCCAAGGGCTGCATGCCTGACCCGCCACGGTCTCCCCACCACAGGCTGCTGGGGGACTCTGCTCTGGCACCTGGAGCACCTTGTCCCCCCCTTCACTGACCTTGGTGTGTGCAGGCTGTTGTTCTCAGGTATTCTCACTCCCCTCTTCTCTGAATGCTGTTGCATAGTAACTTTCCCCTCCCCTTAAATCCAGAGGCACCACCGGCGCTGCTGATGGGCTCGGCTTTGGCCAGCAGCAGGTTGGTCTTGGAGCCAGCTGGCATCGGCTCCATCAAATACGGGGGAACCTTCTGGCAGCTTCTCACAGAAGCCCTGTAGCTACCCCTGTAGTCCTGCCAGTACCAAAACCTGACCATGCAAACCCAATACAGCTGTTAAAAGATGAAGTTATTATAATTTTATTAAAAAAAAAAAAAAAGAAAAAAAAGAGAAAGAAAAGAGCAAAAAAAAACAACTTTGAAGCTAATAATCAAAAGATTAGAGAAAGGATATCTTTTAATTAATTTCAAACCCTGGATTGAGTATTAAATAGAAACATGAAAGAAAGATTTCCAATTGGAAGGGCTGGTAACTGAAGAGTCTTCACTCTCTTGAGGATTACCATTTAATTTTAAACATTGATTTAAAATAAATGATGGTACAGTCCCCAAGGAAAGATGTATTTCAGTTGTAAACATAAGAGTGATGTATAATAAATGAAATATATAACATTCTCCTTGAGGAGTTTTTTACTTTATTGTGCAATCATGCTATGGGAATAATTTATACCTTTTAACTTGAATCTCAGACAAAAGCTATCAGGTGTCTTTCTGTAATCAACTTTTCCTTTATTTATTTGCCTGTATTTACATATTTGAAAATTTGTCTGTGATGTCAGCTCTTCTGTCAACACCTGCAAGGGTACGTGATAGATGGGGAAGGTTTACTCTAGGTTATCTTCCGAATGACAAGGGTTCCACAAAGTCCTGATCAAGTATCTCACCTTATGGAAAGCCTCCTAGTCCCTCACCTCACAGTCAGTTTCCTCACTCATCTCATCATAACCACTGCAGCCTTTCTCATTCATGACTGTGTTTGTCAGCTCTTCACTCCGTTGAAGCCCTCCCATTTTCCAATTTCTTGTTCCTAAGTATTAAGATATATTGTACCCTAGTTCCAGGAGAAGCAGCTTTTCTGCTTCATTTGTTTTGTGTCCTGTCAGCATCTAGGTGAACACAATAATTAATTATGAATAGTTGCTTCAGTACTGCTTCTAGGGATTCTTTTTCTAGGTGTTCCCATTCCGCCTTTTTTTTTTTTTTTTAATTTACAGAAAAGAAAAGTGACTGCCAATTTTATTGGGAAAAAGTTTGTTTTAAGTAATTTTCCTCTAAGGAAAACATATTCTCTTTCAACTCAGCTCTTAAGATCTATTTCTAAGGCTTCAGGGTTTTCATTAGTCCAGCTGAAAGACAAAGACTTGTTCAGCATTCAGCTGTCCAGACAAGATTCCATCTTCTTATCTTCTAAATCTCACTTTTCCTGAGACTTTCTTTGCTCCAAGAGTGAAAACAGAGGCATTTCCTGAGGTCGGTGAGGCGCAGGTCAGGAGGCACTATGAAAACCAGAACAGGTACTCCTTAACAAGTTCTGATGGTTCCCACATTCTATACTAGACCTAGATTGTAAAGGTAACGAATGCACATTCAGATGGAGGATGTCTTCCAACAATACTTGCTTCCTCTGCCCTCTTTCGTAAAAATTCAATATTTGCTGTTTTCAGAAGACAACTACTATTTTTTTTCTTATTGTTTGGATACTACTGCATCCTGTTGTCCTCATAGAGGGGTTTTGGATCAAAAGTACTTTGTAACTGCTGTTCATTTGACACAGTGAAATGGAAGGTGAATGAAGTGATAGAAGGTGGATAATATTTCCTAATTAATAACAATATTATCAAAGTAATTATAGTTGTGACATATTACTGGAGGATTAATCATCTCACCATGGAAATTCTTTTGCACACAAAGCCCTATGTGGAAAGTTGCTTGCTTTGAGCTCATTCCACACACTGGGCTTTTGGATACTTGGCAATTTTGGTTATATGGAGTTCTCAGTAGAGCTAATAATGTGAAAAAAATGGAAACTTCCATTCTATTCTCCTTGCTTAGGCCACTAGACAGCATAATAAAAAGTGTTGTGTGAAATATTAACACCACAATATTAGCAATATTTTCACTGAATATGTGGCTGGAATTAGAAGTGCGAGGAACACACATTGCAGACCCTTAATATTTCCCTGTCTAAAGACTGTTGTACTCATGGAAGTAAAATGTTACTTTATCATAGTGTAAACTGGGAATTATTCCCTTTCCCAGCTTTATTTCTAATAGTCTGAGAAGACAATCATATTTTTTACATTCTTCCCCTGAGTCAAGTTTCAAATAAGTGCATAAATACCTGCCATTCAAAAATCAGCAGATTTGGTGTGTTTGAACAAGCCAGCTTCACGGATTGGTTATGAGGCCAATCAATTGCTCAAGGATCCTGTGTGGACCTGAGATCTTATTTTGGTGAAAGAATCCCAGCTTTTAACTTCTGCTGTAACAGCTGGACGAGGTATTGCTGACCAGTTTA